>OW796096.1:8304745-8431662 GCA_941860345.1 Chrysodeixis includens
TTACCTGGCGGCGCGTGCCTGCGGCGGCGGCGCGGCTGGCGGGGCGGCTGCTTGCGCGGCGGGCGCGGCGGCGGCTGCAGCGGGCCCTCCAGGCGGTGCAGCATGTTACCTGGCGGCGCGTGCCTGCGGCGGCGGCGCGGCTGGCGGGGCGGCTGCTTGCGCGGCGGGCGCGGCGGCGGCTGCAGCGGGCCCTCCAGGCGGTGCAGCATGTTACCTGGCGGCGCGTGCCTGCGGCGGCGGCGCGGCTGGCGGGGCGGCTGCTTGCGCGGCGGGCGCGGCGGCGGCTGCAGCGGGCCCTCCAGGCGGTGCAGCATGTTACCTGGCGGCGCGTGCCTGCGGCGGCGGCGCGGCTGGCGGGGCGGCTGCTTGCGCGGCGGGCGCGGCGGCGGCTGCAGCGGGCCCTCCAGGCGGTGCAGCATGTTACCTGGCGGCGCGTGCCTGCGGCGGCGGCGCGGCTGGCGGGGCGGCTGCTTGCGCGGCGGGCGCGGCGGCGGCTGCAGCGGGCCCTCCAGGCGGTGCAGCATGTTACCTGGCGGCGCGTGCCTGCGGCGGCGGCGCGGCTGGCGGGGCGGCTGCTTGCGCGGCGGGCGCGGCGGCGGCTGCAGCGGGCCCTCCAGGCGGTGCAGCATGTTACCTGGCGGCGCGTGCCTGCGGCGGCGGCGCGGCTGGCGGGGCGGCTGCTTGCGCGGCGGGCGCGGCGGCGGCTGCAGCGGGCCCTCCAGGCGGTGCAGCATGTTACCTGGCGGCGCGTGCCTGCGGCGGCGGCGCGGCTGGCGGGGCGGCTGCTTGCGCGGCGGGCGCGGCGGCGGCTGCAGCGGGCCCTCCAGGCGGTGCAGCATGTTACCTGGCGGCGCGTGCCTGCGGCGGCGGCGCGGCTGGCGGGGCGGCTGCTTGCGCGGCGGGCGCGGCGGCGGCTGCAGCGGGCCCTCCAGGCGGTGCAGCATGTTACCTGGCGGCGCGTGCCTGCGGCGGCGGCGCGGCTGGCGGGGCGGCTGCTTGCGCGGCGGGCGCGGCGGCGGCTGCAGCGGGCCCTCCAGGCGGTGCAGCATGTTACCTGGCGGCGCGTGCCTGCGGCGGCGGCGCGGCTGGCGGGGCGGCTGCTTGCGCGGCGGGCGCGGCGGCGGCTGCAGCGGGCCCTCCAGGCGGTGCAGCATGTTACCTGGCGGCGCGTGCCTGCGGCGGCGGCGCGGCTGGCGGGGCGGCTGCTTGCGCGGCGGGCGCGGCGGCGGCTGCAGCGGGCCCTCCAGGCGGTGCAGCATGTTACCTGGCGGCGCGTGCCTGCGGCGGCGGCGCGGCTGGCGGGGCGGCTGCTTGCGCGGCGGGCGCGGCGGCGGCTGCAGCGGGCCCTCCAGGCGGTGCAGCATGTTACCTGGCGGCGCGTGCCTGCGGCGGCGGCGCGGCTGGCGGGGCGGCTGCTTGCGCGGCGGGCGCGGCGGCGGCTGCAGCGGGCCCTCCAGGCGGTGCAGCATGTTACCTGGCGGCGCGTGCCTGCGGCGGCGGCGCGGCTGGCGGGGCGGCTGCTTGCGCGGCGGGCGCGGCGGCGGCTGCAGCGGGCCCTCCAGGCGGTGCAGCATGTTACCTGGCGGCGCGTGCCTGCGGCGGCGGCGCGGCTGGCGGGGCGGCTGCTTGCGCGGCGGGCGCGGCGGCGGCTGCAGCGGGCCCTCCAGGCGGTGCAGCATGTTACCTGGCGGCGCGTGCCTGCGGCGGCGGCGCGGCTGGCGGGGCGGCTGCTTGCGCGGCGGGCGCGGCGGCGGCTGCAGCGGGCCCTCCAGGCGGTGCAGCATGTTACCTGGCGGCGCGTGCCTGCGGCGGCGGCGCGGCTGGCGGGGCGGCTGCTTGCGCGGCGGGCGCGGCGGCGGCTGCAGCGGGCCCTCCAGGCGGTGCAGCATGTTACCTGGCGGCGCGTGCCTGCGGCGGCGGCGCGGCTGGCGGGGCGGCTGCTTGCGCGGCGGGCGCGGCGGCGGCTGCAGCGGGCCCTCCAGGCGGTGTCCCACGGCGCGGCACCAGCCCACCGGGTACACATCCGTGCTGTGCGCCCACAGCCACTGGTCGTACTCCGCGCCCCAACCGTCGAAGTGCACCTAACCAATAGAAAAACAAATATTTTTGAATTTAAAAAAAAAATATTTTTGAAGAGGTCGTCTCTCCGATAATTGAAATGAAGAAAAGAAAAGGCAATCGGTTTTGAATTTGCCCAGATTTGTCCTACTTTAGAGGGCGTCCGGGCAGGACGACTACATTATTTTGTCAGTTCGGCTTTTAATAAAATTATTGTCCGCGATTTGGATCCATACCGCAGTGCTCCTTATCGCGATCCATTCTGCCCTGCTTTATTTAAAAAAAAACTTGAACTATAGTGAACTGTTGACATTCCAGATTCATAATCAGCGCATATCTAATAGAGTGGATGGAACGCCTCTTAAGGATGAAAATATCTAGTTATTAAAAATCCAAAACAAAACTAAAGTTCGAGATAACAGAAAATATTAAAATACTATATACCTTGAGTAAATCAGCAACAACTCTAGCGACTGTAGCAACACAGACAAGCCTGGGATCCATAAGGTCAGCGCACTCGAGGCGCATGCCGGCCACGAACCCGTGCGACACGACGTGCCCGCGCAGCGCGAACTGCGCGCGCTCCGCCGCCTGCCCGCCGCACACCGACAGGTACTGCTCCCAACTGAACTCCTCCATTGATATGCTGGAGATAAGTGGTAATTAAAGATGTGTTTCTATCAGAAATGCGTATCAAAGAGTGTTTTTACTATCAAATAGTGTTATGTAAAAATAAATGCATCCCTGGTGATGCATTCTACGTGGAAAGACAGCCAGCTTTATGTGGTGTGATAGGCAAGACTGCCAAAGTTATCTTTCATGACACATGCAAATTACCTTTAGGGACGAACCAACAACACTTTTATGTGTCGAGATTATGTAAAAGATTGAATATGCACACAATTTCTAAAGCCGTGATGTAAAAAATACTGTTCTAATTAAATAACAACAAAATACGTAAACTCTTGATAATTTTTACACTATGACTATAAAATAACAACTCACCCAGCAGGAGGAACAAGTGGAATGTTATTCGCCAACGCAAACCCAACAGGGAATATGCACGGTGATCTCTGATGATAACAGAACCAGTCTGCACCCGACGCGTCTGCCGGGTAACAGTCTATCCTTATCATCATGTACCCTTCATTCAATATCTGCATTACCGTGGCAGCACAAACAGCTGACAAATTCAGAGGATCTATAGCTTCTAGCTTCATCCCTTCAGAGAATAAAGGAGGTTCGTTACTTGGGTACTTGTAAAACATATCTGGTGTCGTGTCGTTTGGTACTAGTCTGCCAGCAGCCACTCTTTGGCAGTAACTTTGAGGGGCGTCTAATGGGTGGCCGATTCGGAAAGCCCAGCCGACAGGATGTATTAAAGGCGAGTCTTCGTGACACCAAAAACCATTGTCCTCTGGTGAACTGTCGTAATATTTTACGTGTAGACGTTTTCCTACTATTTCACACACACTTGCTACCTGGAAAGGAAATTACGACTATTAGTTGGACTTATGTAATATTTTGAATATTTAAGGGTTTCTTTATTCTGTTCTTATCAGAGGCCCCTAAGCTTAAGGTATCAGGATCACATAACATTACAATAAAATCAATAAGGATATTTTAAATTTAGATGGATTTAAGGATTTTGAACTTAATACTACACTACTACTTCATTTAAAGCACTATACATAGGGCCCTTAAATGATATAAAAATATTAAGAAAGATATACATACCTTAACTTGTGAAATTCTGTTTTTATCAACTACTTCCATAACAGAACCAATTGAAAACCTAGATACAAGACTATCATTTAATTTACTGTAGAAATTAGCTGGCAATGTTCTCGCGCCTGTTAGCTGTTTCACCAGAAACCTGGAATCAAAAAGATTTATATGTATATTAAAATTGACGCATACTATTTATACAACGTTGATAAAAGCGAGAGGCATTAAATGAAACCACATATTCTGTATATCATTATAAGGCTACACAACAAAAATCAAATCAATGTAAGCAATAGTTTAGTCACAGGATATTTTTTTAGTTTTTTTTTAGTTTGAACATGCTGTATCTTCCTGATTAGGTGACTAAGGTTTATAGGCATAGTTATCTAGTTGGCTCCGGTTAGGTCCGAAACTAGTCGGGCTATCCCGATAAATACGCGTGAGTAAACCGTTATAACGTTTTAAGTATGAATCATCCTCACGAAAGTTATTATAAAAATATTGCTTACATTGATTTGATTTTTGTTGTATAGCCTTATAATGATATACAGAATATGTGGTTTCATTTAATGCCTCTCGCTTTTATCAACGTTGTATGAGTAAAACAAATTTAATCCAATAATGTTGTTAAACTTAATTAATAGAATTACTGTTGCTATGTATACCCATAGAATTACACAAGAAAATTTATTAGCTAACATCCATTTAGACATCTAGCCAGAAAATATTTTTCTGTACTCTATTTGGTTAGGTATTTAGCTAAAGGTAGGTTATCACTTTAACACTAATACATATTAAACAAAGAAACTAGAAAGAAAGAAATGGGCAATTGTTACTAATGTTTTACATTCTTTTGTTTTTGTCATGTTATATTTTTAAAGTGTTAAATAAAAATACACATCAAGATTGTTGACCTTTACTTATGTATCTAACCAAATGGATAATAGTATTATTCTTTAGTACACTTACTTCTTCCAATCTGTATATTTATCTTCAATACTACGAGGAGGTATAAGTGGTTTGCCCCTAGTGGCACACCACCCCACAGGATGCACTTCTGAACAGCATAGGTTCACCCAGAAGTCTTTAGAGTCATCGCTACCAAAACCTTCATAGCGTAAAAGTCCCATGTATCCTTTGACCTGAAGTGAGATGATATTTAATTGAGATAAAAAGAATAATGAGAATATTACTTATTTATTTCACTTAGATATGCATATGTGACCAGATATTGTGGTTGGAAATCGTAAAATAAAGATTTGTAAGCAAATAGATAAGATTTGTAGATTTTGCCCAGCAGTGAATTCTTAACCAGGCTTAAATATAAAAAAGACTATTATCTGCTACATAATTTCATTACTCAGGAAAAAAAGGCATTACTGAGCTTTAGAAAAATAAAAAGTAAATAAACTTTTTAGTTACATTGCACAAAGATGAACTATAGAGTCAAACAGGTCTACCTAACTTATTTTTGACAACATGCTTTCTCAACAAAAAGTAAATAAACTATATTCTATACATACCTTCAATACTGTAGCTACCCAGAAATAATCACTCAGCTTCTCAGAGTAGTTTTCACTGTCTGTGTTCTTGACCTCAACCTTCATACCTTCGAATGTATTGTCCCACATCTCATGCAAAGGGGCATGCTTAAACAGGCTCACTGGTGCAGCCAGGAAGTCACACCCAAAGAGTTCATCCTTCCATTCATAACTATTTGCAACTAATGCTGCAGACTGCTTCAAAGGACCAGCCTGAAAGCATAAACAATACAATGTAAGAAAAAAATATAGGAGCAGATATAAAGTTTAGTGATACTAAAGTTCAAATGTTATGCAAATGTTATGTTTTTGTGTGACAGTATTGAACAGCTGACAGAAAGGAGGACAAACTTTATTTTCTAAAAGTGTGTTAAGATTTTGGTATTTTACCTGATATTCATTAAACGTCGCCTGCCAGTGCTGCAGCTGAGGCAGTGGCTCCAACGGTATCAGACCCGCCATGTGTTCGGCACCTTCCATCAATTTAAACCTCCAATTACAATGTCGTCGTCTTGAATTACTCGCGTGACATCTAAGCGAACAAAACTTATTGTTTCGAGTGTAGAATTGTCCCCGACGACCGACGCGACCGCACAATTCACATATTGCTGCAATAATAACATGAAATAGTTGATCATTTAACAAACATATTTTTCAGAAGAAGTCGGTGGTCATACTAACCAAAACTGTCTTTTTCTAAAGGAATAATACTTAGGTCATCTGTAATATTGGTATCATCAGTTAACTCATTCGAATTACTTGAATTTAAGACATTGCCGGCATTGTAATAAGCCATATTTTGAATAAAGGCTCAATGTAGCTGTCGGAAGTCGTAGCCGTAAACACTTCAATACACATGACTAACACGAAATATTAGGAAACTAATTAAATAACCACCGTGTCACTATTTCTGTAGACGATGTAAACATTCATTACTTATTTGTAAAATCAAATCCCGTCACACGTTTATTAAGAATCCTTTCACAACACAGCTTGTAGCGAAACAGAGCAGAGCAGACAGACCACAGAGTACCAAATAAAACTCAGGGCGAAAGAGATGTCAACTATAATTTAAATTGTTGTTATAATTTACAATATTTTTATAACTCTTGCCTGTGCGCTCGCCTTTCGGCAGGCAAATGAGTTTGTGTGATATACTGATTTATTAGAGAGATTTCAAATGTATTTTTTGCTTCAATAACTTTATCTTTGTGTCTGGTCTCAAGACCACACAATATGAATTTGTCTTGTGCGGTAAGTAGTGTTTACTGTGTTTAATTATTAATTTCAAATTTGTTTCTCTGATTAAAAAGAAATCTTGTTGAAAGCACTTATTTAAAACTCTGAACTCAATACATTTGCCTATATCCTTTCCTTTTATGGCTTTACGACTACCAACTTTCTTTGATGATGACCGAAAAGTTGAGAGACATTGTAAAAACTATTAAAAGATAGTGAATTAATAATAAAAAAAGGTAATTTAAATAAAACGGCCAAGTATGAGTCAGACTCGCGCACGAAGGGTTCCGTACTATCATCTATAATGGAAATCACGTTTGTTGTAAGTATACTAATCAAAAATTCAAGTTCCTAGCCGTTTATTTAAAAAATTACGTTTATTGTATGGTGACCCCCTTAATATTTTTTTTAATATTTTTAGTATTAGTTGTCATAGCGGCAACTGAAATACATCATTTAATTTTGTGAAAATAACAGTTTTCTAGCTATCACGTCTTATGAGTTACAGCCTGGAAACAGACAGACAGACATCGGAGGCTTAGTAATAGGGTTCCGTTATACTGATTGAGTAAGAATCCCTCTAAAAAACCTGACTGCATTTCTTAAAAATATGGAAATGAAAAACCCTAAAACAAGAAATTCATCGTATCCGATTGCACTTAACTCAAGAATATGAAGACTTAGTGAATTGAGGGCATATACGGCTGGCTTTTTAGAATGGGCCCCGACAGCTTAAATGTTTCTTGTATTTTTTCGAACCCTCCTTTTGGCTCAGTCGGGCAAAAATCAAAGGTCATGTAGGCAATGCAAGTCCAGTTTAATGTATGAATCTTGCGAACTTCGAAATGAATTAATTCGACAACATTTAAGTGGATAAGACTAAAGTAGCTTAATGTACGCAGGGCTCAGTAGCAGTGGCGTAGCTACCTTGGGTGGCACCCGGTGCGGAAGTTGGTGGTGTCACCCCATCGAAAGTAAAAACCAATAAATTTTATATGATAAAGGTCATGGATCATTTATTATTATCATATTATTCAATATTATAATATTGAAGAAATAACAAAACACTATAATAACTAAGACAGAAAAGGAATTGTTATACAATTAAAATTTCTTCTTTCTAGCTTTGACAGCTGCAAACTCAGCAATAACTTCATCGAAATTTATATTTCGTATTGTCTCGTGTTCGATGGCTAATATACCAAGATTGCTAAGCCGCGATTGGGTCATTGTTGCCCGCAAATAGTTTTTTATTAATTTTAATTTATTGAAACTCCTCTCGCATGAAGCTACGGACACGCAAACCGTCATGAACAATATCAGTGCAATCATAAGATTTGGAAGAGATTCTGTAAAATCCCATTCTACAATAAACTTTAAAAAATCTAGAGACACCCAATTGGTAACCGTAACATTAGCGGCTTTTAAGGCATTTCAGGCCCTTTTGCGGGAATCCCCGAATTATACATAGATCTGAGCTAGTGCTAGTGGAGGAATCCCCGAAAAATAAATTTTTGTGCTAGCGGCCCGCCCCGGGCCCCCCTGCCGCCTCCCCTTTGCTACGCCACTGCTCAGTAGCCTGTGTTTAATTTTTAGTGAGGTAATTATTTATATAAAATATATTAAAGGAATAAAAATAACATTCCCTATATAAGGAAAAAATATTTTAACTTTTAAAAGAGTATTTTACATAAGACACAAAATGTAACATTTTTTAATCTATGGTTCTCTCGGTAGGTAATCAATCAATATTTATTTTCATTGTCGGACAGCGACAGCCATTTGTGATTATTGTGAAAGCCCCTTCTGATGTAAAGCGTATTTAAATAAATACTTTTTGTATCTAAAGTGTTTACAGTATTAAACTTTTTTAAATTCTAAAGTATAAAAGTTAATATAAAGCATCCAGTCAGCGACAGTGCAGTAAATGTAAGTACTTATTTTGTAGTATCAGTCTTTAATGGAGTAGTTACCAATTTGATACAAATTTATTTTATGCAATTTAAAATGTCGACATATTCTAAACGATCTGTAGTTATATAATAAAGCATATCCAGTGATATTCGGATGCCGCCATTCTCAATTCATCATCCATCGCCCTCTTTCCTGCAATTACGATCGATAAACGCATGTGCAGATGCGGCGGCCTGAGATTATTGATTGAGTACCGACTACCGTCGTATAACTATAGCTCTACAATACCTTGCAACTGCGCGTTAGGGTTCTAGTTAGGTCTTTCCTATCGGCGCTCTCCTCGAGGACGGTTCGGTGCAGCCATAAATCACCTTTGAAGATTTATTGTGAGTACTCATACAACATTCAACAGTTTATTTTCTTCATCTTGTTTTTGTTTTCGTTAACGTTGCATTAATCGTGGAATGATTTACAATCGAATCCGTGTTTTTTCTAGAACAAGTAGATCCAATCATATTGATCCACCCTGTCTAAGGGTTTTGGCATCACGAAATGGCGTCAATTCATATCATATTGTAAGACAAAATGTTATTAATTATTAATGAACACAATTGCTTTAAATTAAAACGAAATCTGGTCTTTATTGTGAATAGTACCTTTTCTATAAAATCGGAATTTTAATTCAGTAAGCCCATTTAAAAAAATCATAACAAAGGAATGTTTTGAGCTATTGATCCATTCTTGAATTTTATTACAATTCAGATAATTATATTTTATTTTTGAAAATCATTAACAATTTAATTCAGTTTTTGAAAATCAGGCATTACTGAACATGAAGACTGAAATGGACATCTTAAATTTGCAATTAATGTTACTATTTAGCGGACTAACTCATGTACAACAATGGACTTAACCTTTACAAATTATTGGGTGGGTGTGGCCCCACTATAACTATTAAAATATGGAGTCTCATTCCAACTGATTTAGGATATGAAATTAATACTCAGTGGTCTTAAAATATTTCATGCATTAAATATTTAAAAATGGATTACATCTCAATAGCTTTTACCCTGGCTGATGGGTTTGGTTTTCAATCTTAGCAGATTTAACTATGTAATATCATATTTTATGATGCCCAACTACTTCTCTGACTTACACAAACCATTTTAATGCGTAAAACAGTAACTGTATACTATAGTAAGACTGGTGGTCAGGTAACAATTGGGACCAGTGGAATGCATGCTTACCAAGACATGGGAGTTTTAACATCCTACACTCCCTTGTACTGAACTGTATGGGGTATTTCTTAAAAGAAAATCCTAGTAACTACACTTAGCCTTACTCGAGACCCAACATTGTGCTCGGCAGACACATGTGATATTGTTGTATTTTTTTTTTGTGTTGCTAATGTATATGCGAAGCTACATATTATAATGCGAATATAAATCCAAAATGCATTGCTGTTGACATATTGATTGCTTGCTACATGTAACAAACCTTTAATGCAAATTACATGGCCCAAATCTTAAGAGACAATCATGATACAGAAGAGTCAAAACCATTTTTTACTAGAAACTCTGAACATCTTAAACTTCAATAGGTAGTATTCAATACTACAATAATTTCAAACGAAATTTTAGTATTAAGACCAGTTTCTATAAAACCAGAGAAACATTACATGTTTCGCTCAAGGCTTTGGTTATTTTGTTAGCAATAAACCAGTCATCGTAAAAGTATATGTACGTAGATATGAATGAAACAAATTGTGCTTTGAATGTTTTGGAGTTTCGAGAGCCATAACTAATCTTGACATACTTTTGTTGAATTTAAAAAAAGAACCTATAATAAACTATTAAAACATTGGCCAAAGCGATTTAGTACAATGTATGGTGTTGTCGCAGCATTGGTACCTTAAACACTTAAATATTTATCATTTCAACTAAAGTAATCTATGTTAGTTACTTACATTAAACTGGTTCTTTGAACCAAGTTAAAAATACATATGGTATCTGAGGTCTATGCTACTATGGTATGGTATCTGGTACATATGAGCATAAATAGAAAAATACGCACCATTAGGGTGAAAAATGTTGTATTTTTACATTCTTTTAATTATTTAACATTTATTACATATTTCTAAATATTGTGATTCTAAAGATTGATTTGTGATTACTTAAACTTTCAAAAGCACATGATCGCGATAACATTCTTAGGTTTTTTAAAGGTATCTCTTTAAATTTTACTTGCCAATTTGTACTTGAAAAAATGCTTACAGCTTTCACATTAATTCGCTACTATCAGTATTATATGAACAATGTTTTTAATATAACATAAATTTGAGAATACATTATAGCCATAAAAGTAAAATATAATAATGATACCAGCCTCCGTTAGAAGCATGTTAAAGTGTTTTGAACTTAAAAGTAAAATTGCAGTGTCCGCTTGCAATATTAAAATAATCGTTATTTACTTATTACATGCATATGAATAATATAGTAAATACACCAAAAAAACAGTTTTACAATGTTTATTTGTGTGTCTATTTGTTCCTTTTTGACGGGACTTTTATTAGCAGGCAGCTGATAGAATAAAGAGTTAATTGTATTTTAGGAAAAATAAACGTAATAACTTTTTCGTTAAATTCCACGTGGACGAAGTCGCGGGCACAGCAGCTAAATTTGTTTAAACGGGTTATGATACAAAAGCTGAACCGGCTGCTATGGCAGTTGGTTAGGGTTGAGGGGAAGGTAATGTAGGTATAATAACAATTACTTTTATGAATAGAAGGTCCAGACGAGGTCAAATTGGACGGTTATTGTGAATATAAAGCATTGAGTACTTATTTAGAGTATTCAACGGCAGATGCCAGACGCCAGACGATCTTGTCCCCCTTTGCAAAAAGGTACAGACGGCTGGGTGGGGTGAGTCGTAGCCGCCCATTTTAATTAAGTATTTGAGAGCGGTAGTGTCGTTCTATATTTCGACATAGCCGGAGTGCTAACGTCACGATCGCAATAGTACTGCTAGTGTTAAATAAGTCTGTGTTTCTGTTGTAGCTGATAGTCGAGTAGGTAAGTTGTTTGATTTTACTTACCAATCTTCTTATTATTATAATAACTTTCGTGTGGCGGATGCATAATTGTTAAATTATACGGTTTACTCACTCGTATTTATCGGGAATGGCCCACCAGCTTCCGAACTGGCGATACGCGACCCCGCCGCGCCGCGGTCGCCGCGTCTGCCCATGATTCCAGTTGGGTCTAAACTAGTCGGACGTTCCCGATAAATACGCGTGAGTAAACTGTATAATATAACAATCATGAAGGTACTCGTAGACCTCCGACATGAAAAATCAGTTTCTCATTCTACTGGCGATGAGATGGATTATCAGCTTAAACAGTGCTCGAAATCTCCTTTCTACATTATTTGAAAGAATATACCTATACAGTTGCCGTGCGAAATGATTGGTTCATTAACGGTCCGCTTCACCTCACCCCTAGTCGGCTCCGTACACGTGGAATCGCGGATAATTTGCGACCCTATCATAGGTTGTTTTACGAGTTCGGTCCAGAAATTAGGGTTAAAATATCGATTGATTATAATTGTTTGTCTCTGTCTTTCTCTCTCTCTCTCTTTCGGTCGCCACCCCACGCAACGCCCTTGTCATCAGTGTATTTTTTAGCTTTCGTTTAGTTATGGGGCTCCAAAGGTTAGGAAACAACAAACAAGTCGAAATCCCTAGTTACCGTTGTAAAATATTTAAAATATAGATATATTTTTTATTAGTGAATATCATACTTTAACAGTTTTACGATATTGTACGTGATCAATATTTTCACCGTGATCAATATACGTGGAAAGTTGGGAACTGCCAACTTTCCATGTATATTATTCGTGACACGAATTTTATAGGGGAATTTGACTTACTTGTTGCCTGTATAAAAAACATTTTAATCTGTCAGTTCTATAATTATCATTATTAAATTATAAAAGGACCTTTATTTGACTATTCATATAAGTAACCATTTTTAAGATATTATTACTCTGGTCAGTGTTGCAACGCAATATTTTTTTTCTGTATAGCAACACTTATACGGGGAATTCTCTCGATTTACCTTTTTGCTGGTACAAATTCTAAACACACACCATGCACAATTAAAATGAAAAAGCAAGCTGTGTATTTTATTTAATTAGTATATAAGTTTTATATTATGTTTCTTAAATATATTCCTTTTTTTTTTGGAAGAAAAACATTTTCAACATAACCTTATACATTTTTTCATATTTAAAGTGGCAACACTATCTAGGGGAATTCTCGAACTTTCGCTTTGACAGTGACAACTGACGATCTCTTTCTAGAAGTCGACTTGTTTTCACACGTATGTTATCTTTTGTAAGCAAGGAGTATTTAACTACAGTTAAATTAAATATTAAGTGAAAATATATTGTGAAATTCAGTTATAACAATATCAGGTTATTGTTACAGATTTGAATAAAGATTGATCCCAGCCAAAATGCCGAAGCCAGGTAAGTTATTGACCTATTTTAATTATTAATCGATACAATTAACGCCATTTTTATATTCGTCTTGTATATAAATTATATTTTTCAACATTGTGGCCTGAAATATCATTAGATCTTGCGAATATACTGAAATATTCTATTCGATATTTTCAAGATCCTGTTACCCAATTAATCAAGATCTCATTTATTGATTTTCATACAAAAAGGGTGTGTCTTGTAAAAAACTTGTTGATGATATTACCTATATTCGTACAAATCTATGTAGTAATTTGATTTTAATTATTATAAATCTTTATAACTGATCAATGTTCAAGGAAACTATTAAAGTTATTATTCTTTTTAATCTGGCGGATAGATTTTGTAAAGCCTTTTAAGCAGTTATTTATTTTATGAAGTTTAATCAATGAATTAGTTTAGTCAGTTTTACTGATATGTGTTGCATACAATAAACCATGAATATAGGACTATATGATGTGGATTAATACAGCCAACCAGCCCTAAATTAATGATATGTTTAGTGGAATATATTTTAGAAAGCAGGGCAGTATTTAATAGGAATTGTAATGTGCTTAGATACAAAAAGAATAATTCTACTGTATGGAAATTCTATCAAGAAAAGCCAATAATCTTTATAAGATTAACAATACTGAAAAGTTTATGATGCAACAAATTGCAATATTGTGCAATTATTATGACTCATGTTGCTTCACCAATGTGCCTTTCATTATAATATCGGAGATACTAGGAGAGTATTTAATGTATGACGTTGCTATTTCTTCTGCACTTTAAAATATTTTTTGGATCCGGAAAATATTATTTATTTCTGGCTTTACAGCATCTTTAGCAGCCAATTTATTTTGCAATTGTCTAAAGCTGTTCCTAAAACGGGATGTAGTAAAGTAGAAATTTGACGAACAGTTCGAGATTCGTATTCCAATAAGCGATCATTCATACAGTTTTTCATTGTTATCATGGAATGATCATTTGTCATCAATTAAACAGTTAACTTAAGAAGAATTTATCTATTAAAATGGAAACTCAAGGTAAGTTAAATTTGTTCACGATTTTGTATGCAACAAAGATACCATCTATATTTTTAATTACCTACTTTTATTTTGTATTTAGATTTATTTGAAGAATATGCGCAAAGGATGACATCTTCTGACGAAGAGCCAGAAAGTGATTGTGCTAGAAATATTTCAAAAAAGCAACCCATAGTAATGAGCGATGAACAAGGAACACAAACAGACAATTACAAAAATAACCACGAACATTGCAACAAATTCTTTGGCGAGTTAGTTGCTTGTGAAATGAATCACATAAACGAACAAGACCGAAATGAATTAATGACTGAAATAATTTATCTAATTCGAAAGAAACAATTTGGTAAATATGTAATTGTCATGCATGTTAAATAATTATTAAAAAAATATTGTTGAATGTCTTTTATTTGTGTAACTTTATTATATACGATTATTTTAATCAAGTACTATTACCGGTAAATCACCGGTTATTCTCCGGTACTCACTGCTCCGGTGCAAACCTCTAGCCCCTACAATGTCTACAACTACCTATATTTATTAATTAATTTATTTATTATTTATTTTTTTATTTAAAAAGGCACAAGTTACATGTTGAAAATAGAAAAAGTCCAACAAAACTATATTTATACAGCGTGTATATTTGAACGACGGACTTATTGAAGGAGGGTGGTCAGTATTCGATTCTCGTCCCAAATATGTAAAAAAACTATGACCTTAATTTTTCATATACCTATCCGATAAAATACAGTATTTATGAACACAGAGCGCAAAATGCCTAATATCACGCGCCAAACACGTGCCGCCGCTAAGGCAGCGAGCGCGCAAGCCCCCCGCGCCCCTTGTGATGTCGACGACGAGTGCCGCGCAGTGAAATGCATTCATACCTACGTCGGCGTCGGTCATTGACCGCGCATATGTTCGATAAGCGCGAGGGTGTTAAAACGTTGCGAAGTTATTAGGACTTTTTTGGAACGATTTTGTTCGTCATTAATCAGGGTTTTTTTATTGTTTATACGTTTATTGGTGAAGTCTATGCATAAACTATTGGTGGTTTGAATAAGTCCGTCGTTCAAATATACATACTGTATAGTTTGTCTGTTGGATCGTTATATTACATCTTATATCTATTTTAATATTTATTATACAACGTTATATTGATGTATATAATTATATATATTATCTTTATATAGTAACTTAGCAGGTAGTTTTATAATATGTATAAATAAGTACAAAAATATGAAAATGTTTATACACATTTATCTGTTTCGTCCCTGATGCCACCTGGTAAATGGTTCAGTACGTAGGGTAGACGCTTTCTTAATGTACGGTCTCCATATACATTATTAACTTTCGGAATCATATATTTACCCGATGACATCGCACGGGTGTTATACTTGTTACAAACATTTGTTATACTCATGATTGTCATGGTTATTGGTTGCGAGAATGTATTTATGTTTAAGTGTTAACGGTAATATTTTACAAATTTTAAATAGTTTACTATAGTCTTTTTTACATTTATTTTTAGTTTTTTTTTTTTTATCCACTAATAGTTTTAGGAACCTTATTTGTAGATTTTCTAGTTTTTAATTAGTTTCCTTTTGTTTATTTTTTTTTGCCAGTTCTTGAATATGCTTCTTAAATATAGCGAATATTGCATTCTTTATAAACCCGATTTAGATAAGGCAGTTATTTGCTGATGAATAAACAGAATGCTGAAGATTTCACAACAGCTATACAAAGTTTTAGTCAATATTTGCTATTTTTGGTCAAGTTGTTAGTAAAAAGAAAAATTATATGCAACATAAAAACCTTATTATTGTATGAAAACACATGAAAGAAATAATATGATCATAATTTAGGACCCAAAAAACTTACTTTTAACTACAGTAAGATTCATTCAAAAGTTGCAAAATGAAACCTGATATTGCATCTTTCAAAATCTTCATAATTTTTATGGAAGTATAGGGAATGACTGTTGGAAGTTCACAACAGGCCAAAGGGTTGGATGGGTTTTACACACATAAGGTAGCAAAAATGGTGATAGTGACAGTAAGCTGGAGTGTGGGATATGTTGATAATATGCACTTAAACTAGATTGTTGGTAAATTATGCGAGTTTATCTAAAAATGGCTGAAATATGCAAAAGCACATGCAATTTTACATATGTATATGATATGGTCTCTTACCATAAGATTAGGTAAAACAAATATGGAAATGTTAATATTTTAATTTCTTTATCTGATAAACAATTTAACAAGTAGTTGCAACCCTGAGTGATAGGTATGAGCTTTAATTTAATTATGTGTTTATAGGTAAAAAGAAAGGCGGAAAGAAGGAGTCACAGAAGGAAGAATCCTCTTCCAGTGTTGTACCTGAACAACCTTCTACTTCTACACAAGATGAGGAGGAGGAGGAAGTCGGATTAACAGGGGCAGCACGCAAGAGAAAGGAAAAGAAAGAACTTAAAGAAAAGGCAAAGCAAACATTGCAAGCCCTTCAATCTAGTAGAAAAACAAGTACATCAATTTCTGAACCTCCATCTGGAGATGCTTCTAGAGCACAATCTGAAGCTCCATCGGAGGTTCCAGCTGAGACAAAATCAGATGACACAGTAACAGCTAAAGCTGAAGCTAGACCTCCAAAGGAACCATCACCACCGTCTGATGCCAAGATTGAAGAAATCATAGAGGAATTTGAAGGTTTAGGATTACCTAGTACTAAGAAGAAAAAACCGAAAAAGAAAAAGGGTGAAGTTACCTTGCCATCAGAAGTCCCGAAGCCTCAGACTTCTCAGGGTCTCCCAGTTGCAGTCGGGACAGCAGCCGCCTATGAGAATATTTCGGGCGTCGTGTCACACCCACCTTGGAGTGGACCTGAGCCAGCTGATCATTCGATTGTAGGAAGTTGGGGACCTACCCCGGGCAAAGGTCGTGGTCGAGGGCGTCCAGTGCAGTTGCCGTCGCCTCAAACACCAACTATGCGATCATTCCCGTTGTCCCCTTCACAAGCGGGTTCATCTGCGTCACAGCCAGCAAGTGCATTATCGCCAACTTCTAGCTTAACTGGGTCCCAGTCTGGATATGAGCGAAGACCGCCGCGCTCACTGGAACCTGTGCTGTGTCGTTACAAAATACCCATGAAAATACCTACCAGAACAGTGCGTGCAAAAAATATCACTGTTTTAGCAAACTACCTGGAAATGAACTTCAAGTCAATTGAGATCGTAAGTATTTGACTTATTTTATGAATAAATATTTATTTTAAAAATAATATTCTATAATTATAATAGTTATAATACATTTGTTTTCTTTAATAATCATGTGTTTATCTTGTTTTAGTCGCGTTACGATATAAATTTCTCTCCTGATCGGCCGAAGAAGATGTTACCCATCGTCTTTCAGCAGGTGAAGAAGAGGTTTTATGCTTCTGACCTCATCGCCTTCGACCAGATGAAGAACTGCTATTCTCTGCGCCCCTTGAAGAATGTGACTGCTACTGAGCGTTTTACCACAACTGTAAGTACATAACCTGTACCTGAGTATTTTTTTTGAAGAATTTTTACCTCGTTTACTATAACTTAAGTGTAATGGTTAGCGCAATCTATAAAGAAACTTTTAATAATTAATACCATACAATGTATTCAATATTACTCTTTTTACCAAATTAAATTTACATATAAATCTATTTAGGTTGACCTGCTGGACCAAAATGGAAGAAATATGACATTTGAAGTTACCATAAAGTCCACTGGAGTTGTAGACCTGGGAAACATAAAGCGGTAAGTTATTTTCTTTATTTACAAAATAAATAATAACTACTGGACATAATCTCCTAAAGATTTCCAAATAGACCGATTGGAAGCGACCGGCAACCTTTCTAAGGTCGTCTGACCGCCTAGTAGGTGGACGCTGTGCTTGCCGGTTCTTAAGTATCTTCTTGTGTAATTTTATGAAAACACAGACCAATAGTATAATTTACAAACAATGAGCAACTTCAATTTTGTTATTTTTAATTTGCGTAGTAAAAGTTAAAGATTTTACGAATATTACATTTAAGTATTTATGTTTTAGATATATGGTAGAGCGAGGATCGTCTTTGTGTCATCCCACTGAAGAAATTCAATGTATTGATGTAATCCTACGCCAGGGGGCGTTGGAGTCATACGTTAAGGTGCGTATTACGTACAAAATGGAGAACTTTTTGATAAAGTTTTTTAGGAAATAAAGCTGTTTCTTATTGTCATACTGTTAACTTTTTGTACAGGCTGGGCGTCAATTCTTTAAGCGCCCATCCAACCCCGTTGATTTGGGCCAGGGATATGAAATGTGGACGGGACTGTTCCAGTCTGCCATATTCACAAATAAGTCGTTTATCAACATTGATGGTAAGCTGCTACTTAATATAGTTAATATGTCATGTTCCTTATGATAAAAAAATCTAACATTTTAACTAATATATTTTTATTAAGTTTGTAAAATTTATTTTTATACTAATGATTTGTTTTTCTTTCTCAGTGGCCCACAAAGGTTTTCCTAAAGCACAGAGCATGATCGACTGTCTTGTAAAAGACTTTAACTTGGACCCCTATCGTCCTATCGATAATCAGAGGGGAGGAGAAAATTTCGCAATGTTCGTTAAAGGACTTAAGGTACAGTTTTATTAACTTAACTTACAATTTTCTTAATTTTCGTGATTATTTATTTTAAACATGTTTTTTAAGGTACATGTAACATGGATTTAATAATACTGTTAATATTTCTTAGGTGGTAGCCAGTCTTGTGGGTAACAGTGTGAATGCCGGACATAAGCGTGAGTTCGTGTGTAACGGTATAGTGGGACCCCCTGATAAGCTAGTATTCCCTATCACTGAAACAGACGGCCGCACACGAAAGGTCACCGTGGCTGAATATTTCTCCAAAGAAAAGCAGTATAGGTAAGGAGCATTTAAATTTAGATGACAGGACTACTATCACAGTATAATAATATGTATTGTCTGAAGTCGTCATAAACGGGCGCATTGTTATTCCTACGCTATCCGATCGTGCAGTTCGTCGCATAAAGCCTAAATTACAACACTCTTAATCTTTTTAATTTATTTTAGACTGAGGTACCCTCATCTGAACTGCTTGTGGGTCGGTTCCCGAGAGAGATGTATTTACTTCCCAATGGAACTACTCAATGTCGCCTATGGACAGGTATGCTTTTATAATTATTGCAATTTTGATGTTTAACTTAAAACTGGAAAGAAATACATTCTAAACAGATATTTTCTCTATAAGAGTATTACAATTCTGTCACGTTTTCAGCCTTTGGCAAGACAGTTGAATGAGATGCAAGTATCGAAGATGGTGAAGGAAGCTGCTACACCGCCTGATGAGCGTTTGTCTAAAATCAAGGAAGTGATTTCCAATGTAAGTAAATAATTTTATGTGTTTAACGAAAAAAAAAGCAATTTTTATTGTCTCCTGGAATGTCAGAAGACAATTCTATTTTTTACCCTTCCTGTACAAGATCTATTGAATACTAATATTATTCTGTTTTCAGATGAAATACTCCCAGAACAAGGATTTCAAGCAGTTCGGACTGGAAATTTCGGACAAATTCTATTCGGTCTCAGCCAAAATTTTAGATCCACCTACTTTGGAAACTGGCAATGCAAAAGTTACGCCCAGGTACATTGTAATCTATCTTATATGGTTTACGAAACGATAAATAGAATAGCAATACGTTTATTACCAAAAACAGTTACAGAACAATTTTATAAGTAACTTTTGTTCTGATTACTTTGTAATTCTAAAGGGCAGATATTTATGACACTTAATATTCAACGATATATAATTTCTAGCTAATGTATCGATCCTTAATTGCATAAAAACTGCAAAACTGATATTACATAATTCACATATTCTAACAACTTGGGTTATTAAAAATGCATTTTTTTTGTAGAAAGGGTCAATGGCAGGCTAACCGTCTGTTAAAGGCCGAAGCTCTTCAGTCGTGGGGTCTCATCGCCGTCGATACAGACCCGAGGATTGATTACGATAACATGATATCACTGGTATGCATTATATAAAAATAAACTTTAACTGCAGGGCCATAAGGTTTAATATTGATTGTGTGTATTGTTTTAAAATATTTGAAATGTTTCAGATTATCAGCACCGGTAATTTAATGGGTATGAATATTGCCAAGCCAAAGATTGTCAATCTGAATGCTAGGATGACTACACTTCACGGCATTCTGATGAACGCTTACAAAGATGTGAAGTTTGTTTTTGTCATCGTTTCTGCTAGAGGCCGGGATGATTATCATAAGGTATGATAATAATACAGTAATTTAATTAAAACTTTACCTTTTTTATTTTTCCTATCATCCTATGTGTCGGAATTGTAACTAAAAGGCGAATAAATTATGTTAGATTATATTTTTTGTCCTTATTTTTTACGGAATTTATTTTTCAAACAGGTAAAGCAAATGGCGGAACGTGAAGTGGGTATTCTGACCCAATGCATTCGAGAAATGACTGCGCGTCGTATAAATCAGATGACAGCTAAAAACATCTTACTGAAGGTAAATTATAAATACATTTTTTTTTGTGTACATTTGTGATATTTAGCACCGAGTATAATCTTACAAGTATAGTATCTACATTACAATTGATTTTAACAAAACTTATGAATTCAAATCACATGTTTAGCGAAGTAGTAAGTAGTTAAGTACAGAAATATAGAAATATGCACCCTTGTTGAAAATATCTACATCTACAATAAAATATTCACATCTCTTTTCGTCAATAAAACTTTAGAACTACTCTTCTTAATTGTTATTCGTTTGTTAACAACAGGTGAACTCAAAACTTATGGGTATCAACCAAGCTATTGAACATAACACATTGCCCAAGTGTTTGAAAGACGGCAATGTAATGATCGTCGGTGCTGACGTCACGCATCCCTCACCAGATCAGGTAAACACACTTTCTATTGTAAAATGTTTTACTATTTATTGCCAAGTCTTCTTTTTCTGTGATAAGAGTGTGACTTGCGAGATGACGTCAGATAGGAACGTGTAGAAGAAGGAGACATGCTGCGCTGGCCCCAAATAATAATTGGGATAACGGCAGGGAATGATGGAAGACTTCTTTTTCTAAACTATTTAAGATCAACGCAACATGTGTTTTTCTTCCTTCACATGCATATCTTTCCTGACCATATTTCTAAGACACAATTCATCCAAGTTTTCTTCAACCTCCCCCCTCCTCATATTCCAATCCACTTTTCAATCTACAGTATAGTAAACTAATGTCTCCTTTACAGTCAAATGTACCCAGTATTGCAGCAGTAACAGCATCTATTGATCCACGATGCTACATGTATAATATCGAACTCAGCGTGCAGACGCCTAAGGTAAGATAATATTTTTTGCTAAATAACTGCCATATGCAAGAACGTACTTACCCAAGTGACGTTTTTAAATGTCTTTTTGTCTTTACATTCCACTAGAAAATGATAAAGACACCATGACACCTATAGTCACTTTGCTATGCGTTGCTCTCCCATATAGCTGTTAGTGTTTATTTTCATAAAAGTTAAAATGTATTAAAAACTTTTTTGTTCTTGCTTTGCAGAAAGAGATGATTGTTGAGTTCGAAGACATGATGTTCGATCACTTGAAAGTTTATAGGGAACGTAACAGCGCTCTGCCGAAGAAGATATTTGTGTTCCGCGACGGAGTTTCCGAGGGGCAATTTGCACAGGTACATATACCTTTACAGTTCTAAAAACCTAACAAACTCTTAAAGCAACGATTTTGCTGTTGAATAACGTTTCTTTCACAACTGAAATCATATTAGTTTTAAGACACCAGCTCCAGCCCTTTGGCCGTAAAAGACTTACAAACATCAATCCACCCTTAAAAGCTTTCGCATTTATAATATTAGTAGGATCCACATATGTGCTTGATTACTATATAGTTAAAATGTTACAGGTGATGAACAGTGAGCTGCAGGCAGTACAGCAGGCGTACCAGCGTATTGCAGGACAGTCTCGGCGACCAGAGATCCTGTTCTTGTTGGTACAGAAGAGGCATCACACGAGGTAACATTTAAATAAAGTTAAATAAGGTCCAACGTAATCTGCCAGGCCTACAGGATGTTCTTGAGAGTTACCGAGACCCTGACACTCAAAGGGCTCCAGGAGGAACATAGTGGGTTTTAGTCAGTAAAAGTCTGACACTCCCTCCAGCTGCGCCCACAGCGGGCGGGGTCATTTGATGATTTACCACGAAAAAAAGGTCCAACTTAATTCGACAGACCTCTTTGCACGTAGATGACATTACCATGAGGGCGCTTGTGTGCATATTCACATCAAGAGTGCACTCAACTGTCTGTCAATCGGTATCGGCCACGTGTCAAAATATCCTTGTACCATTATACAAGTCAAAGGATAAAGTAATTTTTTAACAGAAATATATTTCATAGATGCCTATCTTCATAGATATCTTTGGCCTATCTTCATAGATGTCTGTGTAAAGTTATTAGTGTGATTATTTCACTCATATTCTCAAGTCGATTCTTAAAGGGAGAAGATATTCGGAGTGTTCTTTGGAATCAATCTAATCAATTATATTTATTTCAGACTTTTCATTGATGGCACCTGCCGTTTTAATGTTGAGCCCGGCACAGTCGTAGACACGGATATCGTTCACGCTTCCGAATTGGACTTCTATTTGGTAAGTAATATTTTCCATACCAATATAGCATTTGTTTTAACATAATAAATTAAATCTGTTCTATTATTTGATCCAGTACTTTTGTGAACTCTTAACTGTATTAAGGTTTCTATTTCTGTATCAAGTCGTTATACTTTATAGTCAAAACCTAAATTATTGTAAATACTAAACATTGTCTACAGTACTAATGTTTAGCAAGCTATTAAAACATATCATACACACAATTATATTCTGATAAAATGAAATGTCTTGTAAATCTGACATTGTTTGTCGTCTTCCTGTAAGGGGAGCTCTAAATGAGAGCACTTTTTTTCAATATATTAGAATGAAATCTGTCGTTCGGAAACAATTTTTTTCCTACATATATTAACTTAAAAACAATTTAATTCAACAAATATCTCCTACAGGTATCCCACCAGGCCATAAAGGGCACTGCACGACCGACTCGCTACCACGCAGTGTGTAACGACGGCAAGATCCCGGACGACGAAGTGGAACAGCTGACATACTACCTCTGCCACCTGTACTCACGCTGCATGCGGGCCGTGTCTTACCCCACGCCGACTTACTACGCCCATCTAGCCTGTCTCAGGGCTAGGTCGCTCACACAGTAAGTATAACACAGGCTAGATTGATGAAGAAAGATTAGCTTATATTTATTAATTAGGTACAAAAGAAAATATAAAATATACATGACAAATTACATTACTGGTATGCCTATAATAGGTAAACACATTTATAACAACAACAATATTAATATTTAACAATGTTATAAGTATTTTTAAGTAAGTGTGACTTAGGAACTATAATAAACTATTTTGACTTATTGAAACTTATACTTATAGAATTGAATAAAATTCTTATTGACGAGTTTTTGATTTCATGCGCTTGACAATTATTTGTTAAACAATACATGCCTTAGCCGACAAAATAAAGATGAGCTACTTAGTTTTTATGGTATATGCGCAAAACGTCTCTTTCTCAAAATGTCCCAAGGTAGAAAAACGTCTCTTTCGCGGAATGTCTCTTTCGCAAAACGTCTCTTTCGCAGAATATCTCTTTCGCAGATTGTCTATTTCGCAAATAGTCGCGCAAGGGACTTAAGAAAAAAGAAAAAAAAATGTTTTTCAAAACAAGAAATCTACACTAATATTATAAAGAGGAAAACTTTGTTTGTTTGTAATGGATAGGCTCAAAAACTACTGGACCGATTTTAAAAATTCTTTCACCATTCGAAAGCTACATTATCCACAAATAACATAGACTATATTTTATTTTGGAAAAAAATAGGGGTCCGTAAGTTTTTTGATATTTCGGACACAAAATCATTTTTTTTTCTTAAGTTCTTTGCGCGACAATTTGCGAAATAGACAATCTGCGAAAGAGATATTCTGCGAAAGAGACGTTTTGCGCAAGAGACATTCCGCGAAAGAGACGTTTTTCTACCTTGGGACATTTTGAGAAAGAGACGTTTTGCGCATATACCGTTTTTATGCTCAGTTGTGAGTAATGTCTACGTTTTTCATCCCTATGTATATACAGCAAGTCTGTGACGTGAAATAACAGCAAGCTCTTTTGTTTCAGCGGCGAGAGGTTTGACAACAAGGAGTTGGAACGTCATCCGAAACGCCTACACGTACTGGATAAAATGCTACAGTACAGCCGTATGTTCTTCGTCTAAGTTTAGAATTTAGGGTGATTCATGTTTCTCCATACGGAGAAATCATGTACACAAAAATAAAAAACGTAAAAATCAATCGTCAAAAAATTAGTTGTAGGTTTTGTTGGGTTATAGTTTGACCATTACCACTGTACCGTGCCTTAGGACGGCGCGCGGCGAGATTAGGAACATCGCCCGATGCGATTTATCAGTTCGCCGTCAACACTCATGGCGGTCGCTAGTGACAAATTCATATTCGGACCGAACTGTTTTATATCAGAAGCGCATGAGATTAATATTCAAAAATGGGTCCTGCGATATCTCGTGATGTTAAGACTTATTGAATTCATTCTTTTCAAACTTCGTAAACCAACTCCTGATTTGAAATAAGCTTAGTAAAATATGACTGTATTTCATTTATATTTAACTAAGTAAAATTCATGTTTATAGTTACATTAAATGAAATATTTTGGTATTCTTATTTAATTAATTTCAAACTAACTAATTAACCTCAATTAAACAATTTAATTTTGTCGTGCCTGTAGAACGGTAACCCGATATCGTAAGATCTCTCCTACAATATCGATCTCATGTGAACTCATGCACTTTTCTTCCCGGCCCCCACCTCACCGCGCATTCCTAAGGCGCGGTATAGCGGTTTTGGTCTAACTATTAAACCCAACGTCATTGTAATTTTATAGATTTTGATGTGTAGTAGTTGTTTAAATGTTCCTTTTAAAAGACACGATTAATTATTTCGAGAATGTGCAACGTCAGCGAAAGCCTAGTAATATCGAGTATTACATATTTTGACTTGTTACAACCAATACGAAATTACCATTGACCATGTAATGTTGACATGAAAATTGTAAAAAAAGACTTACTACTATCTGCTTTTTCATACAAAAAAGATTCTGGCACTAAATTATTGTGTATTTTAGGAGGATCTTATATTATAATCCGTAAACAAAAAAAAAAAAGTAAAAAATATCTGTAAAACCTATTCTTATTAAATCCTATTCTTGTAGAAACTATTTTTGACCAATTTTATGAATGTACCTTTATAATCAATCCATATTGAATACCATTGTTATTATCATTATAATTATTTATGAAAATAAAATGAGATTAATTCAGAAACTATGGCACTAACGTTGGACTATTTTATAGATCTGTATTTTAATAATTTGTTCATCAAAATGAATTAAATGGGGTTTAAATTGTATTGTTTATTAAGTTATTTGTATAGTGATTTAGTGCTTATTCAATTTAGTGGTTCTCCAATGTGCGATGTAGTGTGAAGGAACGCGGCTATAACGCATTACGTCGCGGTAGGTAGATCATATCGCGTGCATTTTCATCAAACGCTAGAAAAACGCTACTTTGAACCAGCTCTAAGTATTGTGTGTATCTTCTAAACCATTGTTCCTCACCCTTTGAAAGGACCGGATCTCTTCGCGATTTCATTTATTAGTCTACTATAGACTAAAATACACACAGTATAAACACAAAAAAAAAAATAGTTTTGAAAACTATATTTTTAAAATTTGAGACAACTTCTAAAGAAGAGACTCATTCTTTTATATTTTAGGATTTCTTAATGTGATAATCAAAAAAATATTATACTTTAACGCATTTTGCCCTATTTAAGTAATTTAGAAATAATCTTTAAATGTCTTAATGTTGATATTATATTGATACAATTTACCCCCAGTTTCTGGAAGGCTGATCTATTGAATCTGCTGTCTAATCAACTGAAAATTGATTGGTTGACCATAAAACTCGCAACCAATCACAGAGCTTAGCATGAAAATCTCGTGACTGATGATTAACAAATTTTTGTGTTGTTCAGCGTTTGAGAAACCAGGGGGGTTTTCTCAAGTGGTTTAGACGGGCCGTTACAAGTTAGCTAAGAAAGGATTATTTTCACCTATATTTAATTTGTGTGTAGTAAAAATGTGAGTGATGGTAATTAATCAACCGTCTCACGTTAAGTAAAAGCGATTTAATGTAAAACATGCCAGTGTAGTTGTCTGTCCTATTTCTTGCCACGAAATAAATGCTTAAACACCCCCAAAAATGAGTGTTATTTGATTTAATTATGAGAACTGAGCCACTTATAGATAGATACCGCTGTCTTCACGCACTATTATTTACTTAATATTAAGCTTTTTAATATATATGTATATATATATATATATACTATTTTTATATTCAGACAACGCAGGGATGAATCGAAGCTCTATATTTTTCGTATGGCAGCATTGAATTTGAAAAATATTTATTCGAATATCGATTTGTAACGACCCAATCTCCGTGGATGTTGACTTTTAGATTTACCATGTAATCATAATATTACTGTTTTGATTGTAAAAACTATAATGGATCTAATACAGGGTTAACTGCTGTGTATCCACGACGCCCAGTAACATTGCCGTCTGCTTTTTGAATATTAAGTGTAGTAAATAAATGTTTTAAGGGTAATTAAGCGTTTTTTTTTTACTTACCTAAACGAAATCCTTGGGCCCTGACATTCTAATGGGCGACGATTGCTGAAATATATGCAAATTTCTTATTAGGCCTAAAAATAATTAGTAGAAATTGTTAATTAATAGCCGCGGTGGCCTAGCGGTTCAATGTACGGATTTGCACAAGGTCACTGATTTGAACCCCGGCACGTAGGCCTACCTCTGTGTTTCAAAATTGGTGTGCTTTCTTTAATTAAATTGGGAAAGAAAAACTTAGCAAATCTGTGTTTCAATAAAATATTCTTAAACCAAGTCCAAGCTTGGTGATCATGTTCAAGTGCCTCTCGCAGAACAGCCATGTTTCCAGTAGGCGTTTAGAAAACAGTTGAATTTTTCTTATTTTTCTTATCACTTCCTGCCTCATACCAAAAAAAAAATGCAAAACATTGCGTTACCGGTTCTGTGTGTTATTTTAAATTTCGCCATTTCTTCCATTTTACGAACATACTTCTCGGCAGGCTCTATCCTCTGTGCTATCATAGAGCCTGCACCAATAAGTCCCAAGAACATAAAATAGACTGAATAGTTAGAGGTGAGAGGTAGCCCTCTTTAGACTTGCTAGGGTAGGTTGTAATAATGGCTTATCTCATACGTTTCTTTTAACTTAATCTCAAAAATGTTCTGTAAACAGTGTGCCCACGGCTAACCAAGTATTGTCGTGTTCACAGTCACAACTAACGCCGTTTGTAATTGTGTACAATCATATTTCCGATGGTTCTGTCCTATTTCGTTCGGCCTCAACACCGTCTCGACACAGAATGCATGCTAATTACCTAATACTCTAGTAGAGGCCGCGGCAGTTTTAATGTGTTTATTATCAACTAAAATTACATGTATTTAAAATAATTGTTGACTTTATTTTCAATATTGCGTGTACGAACTACGACTTAGGTTAGCCCTTTGGAAATTTACAAAAAATGGGAACTTAGATTCTTAAATACGAAGTGTCTTGGCGTTCTAAGATGTTTTAATTCAATTGATTACGGTGTAAAATGCAAGATAATTTCGAAATAAGAAATAAAACTTGATTTTTCTGAACCAATCTATGCAGTCAGGTTGCGTGTAGGCTTTGATTGCGTCACAGGACTTTTAGATCGACTGATCTGGATGATGAGCTTCTTCGTTAACCCATTAACGCTTTCAAAAATTACGTTAGATAAGGTATCCAGCTTGTTACTTGTACCTATAGCTTTTTCGTCCGGGTTGAAAAGCTGATAACTTAAAGTCACCGACTAAAATACCCTTATACCTTACTCCTACAGGCTAAACCCCAGTCACGGGATCTTTTGCGCGACTCTTGCTTGATAATTGTCATAGCCTAGGTCTAAGATAAGTGTAATGTTCATAATGACAGGGGAAATATTAAGAGAATGGAACAAAAAATCGTGTTGCGCCGACCCCAAGTAAATTGGGATAAGGGCAGTAACATGTTGAATGATAGGAGAAATATTACTGATTATCACTACGAACGGACTATAGGTAACTAGATTATAATAATATTGTCGAAAGGACCGTCTAATACCTTAATTAATTTTACGATAACGCAATTTCCGGTTTCCAACTTTACGAAAATACGATTTAATAACGTCACTCAAAAAGGTTCCTGTCTCAAGTGATTAAATTATCAAATAACATGATTTATTAGTGAATTTGCAAGATAATAAGTAGGTAGGTGTGTGGAACTTATTCCGTGTCACATTACAGTTCCGCTATAGATCAGTTCGTAGGCAGATATAGAATGACGGAACTGGTCAAATTTTAATTTCATTAAGTTCCTGGTGCGTAATAACAATTTTATTTGAGTGTTATAATAACTCAATAATAAATGTTATAAAAAATATGATATGGCCTAAGTAATAAGTGCTGTATGTATAATGTAGAGCATAATTAAAATTATAAAGAGATTCTAATTTTACGGGAGAGCTACGACTTATTTCATAATTAACGTTAGAATTGACATTTAGGACAATTGAGGGGAAGAGGAAGCCCAAGAGCCTCCATTACCTTCTTGGATCAGCCTGTTTAAGCAACTACATTATTTTAAACTACTCCTACTAATAAAACGGAGCTAAATTATCCGTATTATTGTATTTACCCAACATAAGAAAAAGCATTTTTGTGAATATTTTAGAATAGAATGTAATACTCTTTATTTTACTTTGAGAATAAAGTGCACCTATTTTTTATAAACTTATTCTTTATCAAAGGTATTCGACTATAACACGTATTGACTTGTATCAAGGTTTACAAAGCGGCAAAAGTATCTTTGTGTCACGACCTGAATCGTGCAGGCGGTCACGTAAGCCGGACTGAGATCGACTGTCTTTGCAACTTTGTGCTAAACCACAGAAATGTGGACTACCATACAATATACTTACATTTACTATGCGTAGGCAAAGTAGGCATAGTTCCTGATTTGATAATTATACCTTGTTGGACTTCTGATGACCTTGTCTCTTTGACTACTCTATGTTTTTTCTCAAACCTACGAAGCTTACTCAAGTTTGATGAACCGTAGTGACTGACCCTGGTTTTACCGTCTTTTTACTGAGTTCCAAAGGGTGAATTTCTTTAATTATTTGCCAGAATTAATATAAAAATGCTTAAGACATTTTTCTCACCTAAATGAAGAAGGAAAAGTCTGTAGTTGCAATATCTTATTTATTTATTGATTCTTCGAAATTAAATTTGGTGTACACAGACGAGCTTTTATTCGATAATGATTTTTGTACCAGCAAACCTTAGAGTAATAGAGAAACTGGGTCTTAAGCAGACCTTCTATAGTGCCCAATGCATCCGTGCTATTATCGAACTTACAGAAGCGGTATCGCTATCAAAAAATATATTTGCGCAAAGACCAAAAAAAAAATCTTACAGCAAAATCTTTACGTCCTTTGCGAGTTAGAAAACAGCCTCTTTTGATTCGTTTATAATAATAGGTGTTAGTGTTGTGATATACAGTATTTTTTTAAACACCGACGTATACCGATGAATAATATACCGACTATGACAAATGACAACTCACCTTAATTTCTCGAATTGAATTAACCGCGGTGATCATTATCAACCTTCTAATAACACCATTAGTTTTTTACCCAACTGCGTCAGGGGTAATGGTTACCTACTTCAATGACCGCGTAATTGGTTTCGTTCTCAGGTCGTTATTAAGTGTTAATGGGTTTAGTCTCAATTAGACTTAAGTTTGGATAGACAGTAATACATGTTTAAAGGATTAAAGGATTTGTACACCAATGAGTCTTGATGTGGGATATTTTTTTGGACAGTCAGCAAGAAAAAGGTTGGGGTTTTCTGATTTAGAGATAGACTATCTGTTCCTGCGACTTCTTTCGAGTGGCATTCAACAAAAAAGTTAATCAGTGTATTTTCTAAATTAAATTATTTTTCTAAAGTAAGAGTAGGGTAAGTTACTTCTTACCCGTCAATAAAAGTCCCGTCAAAATCAAGGAAGGGGAATAAACACACACAAAAATTGTAAACTTGGTTTTAGGTTTAGGGATGTAGGTACACCGCATATGTATTCGTAAGCATGTAGTAAAATGGTTATTTAATTATTACACACAGATACTCTTATTTTATTTAAATGTATAGATGAGTATATATTATGATTATATTTGTATCTACAGTTACAAACAAAAGCAAGTTAAAAAAAACCTTTACACAATAATAAGTTAAATATTTTGAAGTTAGCTGTTATAGCTATTATTAAATTAAATAGGTTTGTATTCGTTTATAGTCTATAGTCCTTTCTGATAATTGTACTTAAGCTTATCCTGGTTTAAAAAGTAAACCAATTATTAACTACGATAAAAGTATTATTTGTTTAACATACGACCATGAATGTTATGATAAAATTAATTTCAACCGTTATTCATACAGACAGTTTTGTCTAAACGAAGCCAATCATTTTGTCGTGCATTTTATTAATAAAACCATATTGCATAACAGTTACACGATCGTAACAAGATTATTAATTAAGACATGATCAATATGAAAATCAAAAGGTTTAAACTTTGCATGATTGTCCACGCGTATTAAAGCTGGATTAAACACAGAGCCATCAAGTTAAGTGTTTTCCAAGTAAAACGAGTTTAAAACAGCATTTTCTTCGATATAATCGGTTGACATTGTTTTTTAATAAGAATTTAACGCGTATACATTTCATTAGGTAGTGTGGAGGTTGTTTCTAGTGAGTGCACTAGTTCCGATTGCGGTAAAGGAAGTAGCGCCAAGGTCCGTGCCACCGTCATCCTTCCTTCCGTTCCGATACCTTAGATATATTCCTTATTCACTATATATCTATCTATATACATAAAAATCAATTGCTGTTCGTTAGTCTCGATGAAACTGCAGAACGGCTTAACGGTTTTATCTTATCTTGGTCTTGAAATGTTGGTGGAGGTCTAGGGAAGCCTTAAAAGGTGGGAAAAAACGAATAATTGCCAGGCAAAAACTAAAAACAGCGCTTTTCTTTTTCCATATAAAGGTTTTCTTAAAAAAATATAGAGACAATTTTAGCGCGTTTATTTATCGATTGGGGACGTACGAAGTCTGCCAGGTTAGCTAGTATTCAATATTATTCTTAGTAATATATTTCGCTATGTACAAGTTCAAAGGCGACATTCACCTATTTCACTACAACTACAGTCACACAATCGTGTTAATGATACCTTTTAACTTCGACTACTATCTCAATTCTTATTGCATGTTTACCTGCAATTTAAATAATATTTTAGTATATTTAAATGTTACTTATTTGAACAATTCGGTCTCAATGTTGTGTCGAGGGCATACAAACGAATAATTTGTGACTTTTTGAATAGAGGCTAATACAATTTGATTATGTATTGTTTTAATTTAGTGTACGCCTATCTGCGTAGGCGCGGCTGCGAATATTATGTTTGTTGTAGCGTAGTATCAATAATTTGCATTAATTTTGTCTGTTTTTTTTTAGTGTTTATTTATTCAAATTAGTTCTGTATTAGAACCTCGGTATGAGTTTAGGAGCCCTGGTTTGGACTGAGACTCTGCATGCCTCTTCTTACCTAGGAAACTCAAGTCTATTGCCAAATTGCGTAAACAGCGGGCTTGCTTTGTCAAAATCTTCGCAGCTTCGATAGAAAAATTTCTCAGTTTTTTTTCAAACCCTTATACATACTCGTATAAATAGTTAAGATAAGCGCCGGTTTTAATTACTTTACTGAACTATAGAACTGTTTTGTGTTTAATCGACCAAAGCTTAGCTCTATGCTTACAAGAAAATCAACGGCCCAACTCTATTATTACCATTATGACATTACAAAACATCATTCTATAATACTAAACGCAACAATCGACAATAAACAAATGAGTTAAACGGTATTGAAAGGAAAAATCACACGAAACGACATTATTCTGTCCACAATCGGCCACATTGTTCGTCGAACTTATTTTAGACAATCGAAACTGCCGTAGTGCCTATGAACTTGGCACAATTCTTGTATTAAGTAATAACAGATTTTTTATTCTCGATTTCACGCTTGATTGGCAGATCGGCAAGGTGAAGGCTGTTTGATCTTGTTTGATGTTCCATGTCGTTATGTTTGTAAGCAAATATTTGGTGAAAAAATACACTCGAGATTGCATGAGTGAGTAATTAACAAAGTAAGTGAGACATCGGATTGTTGCGATTGGGTGAGTTGAGCGAGGATGAGGTGATAAAAAGATAGAAGGCAAAGGATGGATGCGATTGGCAAGAGACTAAGGAGAATGGTATAAGCAAAGCAATTTATGACAATTGGTTATATGGCAAGCAGTAGGGTATACAAGGCTGATAATGATGATGTATTGGTAGGGACGGCCAAGAAAGATGGATCCCACCCAAAACATAAATGTAAAAGGCTGCCAAGTTCGAAAATATGAGAATGCTTCTCCTATAAAAGAAGAGAGATCTGAATAAGTACCAAGTTCTATACATACCTCAGTTAAAAATAGTTACAGGAATGCCCACTTGGCACTTGGAACTTGGACACACTGCCGTGTGTCTAGATGCGAGGCAAGTTAACAGGCAAGAGACGAAGGGACGAGAAAATGGCACAAACAAATATTTTCTTACCCAGCAGTTGGTTATTTATGGTTGATGATGATGATATTGACAAGGATCGAAATCTTCTTTTAATATTTATTGTAATTCCTGTTTTCTTCTACTTTACGCCAAATATTAAAATATAAATATACACCTAAAACTGGTTATTGACTGAAGAGATTGTTTAAGCTGTCTTATCGTACCGACCTCCGAAAAGACTTATCGAGGGACCGAAACCAAGGGTTAATGTTAAGATCTTTGAATAGATCGTTGAGTAGTAAGTGTTCAGCCATTTGACCCTTATTCAGTTCCAGTCTTGTTTAGCTATTGTTTCCGAAACGTGAAATATCGTTTCATTCGCGAGTGAAATATCGTTTCATTCGCGATTCTTATCAGATATTTCTTCTAATCTCCTAGATACATATGACCTTATCAATTTAAAGGTAATTTTCTCGCGAGAAAACCTGATATTACGCCTAACCTTCTAAGCTAAGTGGTGGGTATTTTCTCGAATCAAATCGTTCACAATGGTCACATTGAAATGGATTTAGGGTGCATCAAATGATCGCGTTAACCTAATAAAATTATTTTCTTAGAATTTATTGAATGCTTAAAATGTTCCATTGTGATTGTTTGGCGTGATTAAATAACGATCCGTGACGATTCGTGTCGAACGATACCTGTTTTTTGTAGAATGTAGATGAACTGACTAATACTTAATACTAAATCGTTGCTTAGAATTACAAAATTATTTACAGATACCTAACCTCATTTTTTGTCGGATTTTCATTTAGATCCTGTTTAAAGCAGTTGTCTTATAATCTTTGTAAGTTCATGGCGAATGATGAATGAATGGTGGATTGATTTGGATGAAGTTTACAGGCGTTAGAACCTGTGGTACGTCGAGAATCATTTACTGGAGCGCTTGTAAGATGTACCGTGGACCAGGTAGTATAGCAAAGAAGGGACTAAGGCATTTTATTAGGTGTATGTTCAACAAGTACGTGTATCCATCGGTATGAGTTTAAGGCACCGACAATAGGGCAAATCACATACAACCAGGTGATATCCAGTGGAAAATGACCATAAAAACAATCGTACCCAATATTTTTACCATTATATTATTCCTCTTGCGTATAGATCCGTGGCATTGAACCTTGCTAGATTTGCGGAAATGGTTACAGAAACAAAAAGGCAATAATTTTGTTATCAGAATTTAAAAATTAAGATAACACGTCATTGGTCTCCAAAAAACCTTTTTAATTGTTATCAAGTCATTCGCAAAGGTTTATTTATTGAAGCATGGATATAGTAATTAGGTCGATGTCAGTATCTTTATTCAAGTTCATTGCTACGTGAGACGTGACGTAATTGTAAAAAATATTTACTTTTTACATTATATAACCGTTTTGCAAATTGAAGGCTGGAACGTCCAGTCACTCGGTTTTATCTTAGTTTAAAAAAGACTTAAGTTACAATTCTAAAATTCAGTTCTTAAGTAGATAAACTTGTAATAGATTAGGCACTGAATTTGTCGAATCATGGGTTTTTCTTCTCCCGGAGTACAATGCAGCTAACTTTACGACTCATAACAGCTAACTGGTAATCTAGGGACCTTATAAAAAATATTTATCCATACCCAAAATTCTTTAGACCCTTAATCCAGAAGGCTGAAAACAAACCAAATTGTATAAAAGCCGTAGATGTTTAGAAATTGCTAAAGATAGGTAATGTCAATATTAATTGCAGGGCGAAATAAACTCGCAAAGATATTGTAATAAAAACAATTAAAATTCGCATTTAGCATTTCATTTATTCCAATTAAGAGGCATTGTCAAAAAATACTGTAAATATATGTAGGGCCCATAATATTACCTTGAGGCATTCCTAAGGTCACTAATAATATGCCATTGTCATGAGAATTTACCAGTAACTGTATATTGCTCGTGAGATAGTTTAAGTTAAATAAATATACAAAAGAGTATGCATTTACTATACAGTCCACATAATAATATAATAACTATAGGGTTCACAAGTGTCAAAGAGTTTTGTCAAATCTGAGACATCGTTAGCACCTTCGCCCTTCTAGATTGATTATCAGATTAAAAGTCCGACACCTAAAACTAAGTTGATTTAGACTGATAAGTAACTCAGAATTACGAATCGGATAACAAACTGGCTTAACTATTTAGTTAATTTATAGGATAGTAAGCCCTTTATACTATAGTAATAAATTAAAATTAAATATCTAGCTCTACTCTAATCTCTCCACTCATACTTATATGAATGTAGAGTAGAATTACCTTTATATAAAACCAATTCGTGATATACGTTTTAGTGTGCTCGTTTTCTATTAAAATTTAATTTTACAACTTGTTTAGTATACTTTTATTACAAGATTTTGATTCTTTGCCTCTTTTTAGTATTGGGTCTGATTTTGGTATTGGGTAACTTGAAAGTGAAACACGGAAATCACCAATATTTGTTCTCTATTATTGTAGATGCATCTACACAAATATTCAAATTGCCTATTATGACACCGACATTCATCAAATTAAACTAGTTAATGCCATAGGTATCTTTAAATTACGTTGTCGCACTGGTCTCGTCTTGCACAATATTGATTTCATTAATCGACAGAACATTTGGAAACAACTTCCTTGTTAATCATGCGCTCGCAAAGGCGACTATCGAGTAAGGTCTTGCAACCTGATAAATCTCAACTGTTCCGTCTAATCGTATACAATTATTTATTTGTTCTAAACCTCGATATTGCGACAATATTCCCTACAATTATTAATCGAGGGCGTCTAGTAGACCGTTTAGAAGTAGACGTTCATAGGTTTACACATGTGTCTACTAAGACTGAATATTAAGCGGGGACGCGGGCAACACCTTGTACATGATATAGCTATCCAATTTATTCACAACAGCTTACTTTTAAAAGACCTTGTTTCACTTTAAACTCCACAATTAAGTAACATGGAAATCGCTATCGTGTTTCTAATTATATTAAAGTATGTTGGGCCGATTGTTCAGCCCATCATCGGTTATAACCATGACCGAATCTCGGTTCGACGACATTTATCTAGCAATGTTTTACAGGTTTTTCCGATAGATGATGAAATGTTTCAAAGGTTGTTTTTCAGCGTTTCGTTATGATGAAGTTCTAAATTATTTTCGACAGTATCCGGATGTTTGTTGAGAAATAATTTATTCATTTTCTTTTTATTGTATTGGCGTTCACGCTAATCGTTAGTTTCTGCGATACTCTTCACTTAGTAGTTTCGTGAATTTTTGGTGCAAGGTTATTTCAATATAATCAGTTCATAATCGGCATACTTCTTGGTGTTCAGGCAGGTATTCTTAATTAATTTGAAGTTTATTTTCTTTGATCTAGATTTATGCAACGCAAGTGTGTTGCACGATTGACCGCTAAGTTAAATTCTTGTGGTGAACCTGCTAATGTGCAAGTATCGTGACGTTCTTGAGTTTATATGATAAAATAATTGATGCTAATAAAGTTTTTAATGAAGCGAGTGATAAAAATTCTGTCGATGAATGCGGAAAACGAAGTCTCAAAAAAGCAGGTCTTAAAGCTTACAACTTACGTTTACTATATTATTATATACCTACTTTTTATATTCTGAAATGAAATGTGTGATTATTGTCTCGTTGGATTCGTATAATAATTGCAATTTTTATACGAATCCATTTACGAGACTTTTTGTTTGCATATTTTATACTTGCAAGTATAATCAACATATTGCTTATTTTAAATTATCAATGACAATTATAGGCTGAAGACAGAAATTCGTGAATTGTTTATCTCGGGTACTACTTACGTATTTCCTTTAATATTCAGGGTTAGAACTGGTAATATAAGGTAGCAATTTCAGATAATAAATACTATTTAGTAACTTAGACGACCTTGTCACATGTTACGTCCTAGTTTGAGGAATGTTCAATAGTAAGGTCATATTTATCACCTTTTTTTACTTATACTTAAGTACAATAAAACACATGAATGATTCGATACCAAGTACTTCGAGTACTCCGATTTTGAGGTGTAAGGTCATTTTGGTAAATTAAAAATAAAAATTAAAGTTTTTAAAAAACCAATTAGCTTATCTCATATTACATAATGGGTAAGAAAACAATCGATAGTTAGCCATGACAAAATTGAAACAAAAACAAGTGAAGAAGGATTTTTAAAAGTCCCACTCACTGACATTGCCCTGTATAAGCCCACGGGCATTCACCTTCCTTTACACGGAAGTCGTCTTAAGTTCTTATAGTTCTTATTGTGACGTCAGCAAGGGCAAGTTCACTCGCACTTGCATTACTTACATTAGCAGTACATATGTCTAAAGTATCAGATATATTTGCATCATGTGTGATGTGTGCGTGCCCTTACATTGTACTACCATTTATATCAAAGGTCTTGAGATCGATTTTCCTTGACTTTGAAATTATTTGGATCGTCTTCTGAATTGATTTGTTTATTGTTTTTATGTTTTGTTTCTTCTTTATACAGGAGGAAACCATTGCTTGGGACTGGGATATTGTGCCCAGCAGTGGGATATTTAAATTGATGTTTTATTGTTTTTTTTTTGTTCGTTTCATCCTCATACAGGAAGAAGCCATTATCCGTGACAAGGATATTGTGTCCAATAGTAGGATTTTTGTGTTCTGATGACTATCTAGAATTCTGATAAGATTAGAATCTCAACAGCTTAAAAAACACGAAAATTTGTCTGAAAGGTGTCGTTAGATTCGCCACAATTGTGTGAGTAACACCATGTGCTATATGTTTTTCATTGTTTTATAACTTATTTTTACAAGTTTAAATAATAACGTATTCAAGAATTCATAATTTAGGACTTTTTACACAGACTGTTGTTTCTCTCATCTGATCATTTTCGTCACTTTCTCCAAGGTTTAAAACAAAGTATAAAGATAATAATCTTGTATTCAAATTAACCTTGTATAGCTATGATACTGAGCGTGCAACAATTTCCTAATTTGTAATTTAATTTAGAAGGTGTTAAAATACTATTATGCTATTAAGATACACCGTTGTTTAGATCTAAGATTTCAGATACATCAAAATAGTAACTAAATAACTGTTACTGAAATATTCTTACAACTAGCTTTTAACTGCGGCTCCACCCGTGTGGAAGTCGATTATAGCTGTAGAAAATCATTTACCTTCTTTTACGTAGTCGGTTAAAAAGTATTATAACAGGGTGTCAGCTTACTCTATACCGAATTTCATCTAAATTGGTCTAATCGTTTAAGAGTGAAGAGATAACAAACATACACAGACTCACATAGTTTCTCCTTTATAATATAACTAGCTGGAGCCCACGACATCAACCACGCAAATCAGTTATAGCTGCAAAAACATTACTCCCTGGATGCGGTTGGTTAAAAAGTAGCTCAAGCTGTCAGCTAGCTCCATGCCAAATTTTATTTAAAATGGATCCAGTCCTTGTGGCGTGAAGGGGTAACAAACATCTATACATCTTTACAAACTTTCATGTTTATAATATTAGTAGGCTATTAGTGTGATTAAGCAATCTGGTAATATATGCACGTGTACTTAAATACTTAAGCATGTTACCTAAAATCAACAAATAAGACCTAGGATTAGTTTACACGTGGGTCTTACTTGAATTTAAGTTTTAAGTCATACTGACATTTGTTTAATTAAGGTTATATTTGACACTCGAAGTGGGAGTTCGTGTAAGCAGTCTAATACCGATTAGTAGTATTATTTATTATATTTCTCACTCGGTTTGTGTTACTTAGTGTTTTGACAAAAGAGATAATATTTTTAAATGATAAAATAGCCTGTATTATCTAACAAATTGTGAAAGCTTAAAAAAGAAGAGCTTTCAAACATCATAAATACGTCATACCAAAAGTCAATCAATTGCAGTTATCTCTAAGTCTTATTTTGTTTTTCCAGAATATTTAAATCGAGTCATTGTCATCGTTACAAAAAATTGACATTTTGCCATCACTTTAGGGCACAGGGCTTAAAGTAAACGTAAGGGGCAAAACTAAAATATTAAGTTTAATTTCCATATTAAGGACAAAGAAATTAACTTGAGTTACTTTACTTTAGTAAATATAGTTTTTATTTTAGATTATCTAAGTAACTTTTACTTGAAACTTTAATCGTTAGGTTATAAAGTATTAATACCTACTAAAAGGCTTATTATTACTTCATCCACAAAAGAGAAATTTTCCAAGTGGTAATGACACAAATAATAATGATCAATATAAACGTTTTGGACATTTGAAGCCTTATTACGACTCAATTAAATTGTCTGTAGTATAAAAAACCGGCCAAGTGCGAGTTGGACTCGTGCACGAAGGGTTTTTTACTATCATTTTTAATGGAAATTACGTTTGTTGTAGGTATACTATTTTTTGTTTGTAAATCTTTTTTATTTTTAGCGTTTGTTGTTACAGCGGTAACGGAAATACATCATTTGTGGGAATTTCAGCTTTCTAGCTATCACGATGTATGAGATACAGCCTGGAGACAGACAGATAGACAGCGGAGGCTTAGTAATAGGGTTCCGTTTTACGCTTTGGGTACGGAACCCTAAAAAGATATTAATATTACATCAGTACTGCGCTCCTACTTCGTAAAGTAAAACTTGCAGTTGTGGAAGTGTGACAGCGCTATACAGGGCGTAGAGCGGCGTCTCTCTTTCACAACTACAATAATATTGCTTTAGGAGATGATGGTAGGCCTCTTGCTGTTTATTATTTCAGTGACACTTTCGTTTTCGAAGCGAGATTTATTACTAGCCTTAGCCTGTTGTTTTTATTTAAACATTCCCACAATTCCCACAATGCCATCTAGTCTCAAATTAAGTATACGAGAGTAACTTGTATTATGAGTACTAGACAACTGATAAACATACTTATATGAATCTAATTACAAACATATTATAGATAAATTACACCCAGACACAGAAAAATTATCATGCTCATCACACAAACATTTGTTCTGGGTGGGCATCGAACGCACGAATTCCGGTACAGCAGTGAGGGCCACTAACCACTAGACGAAGCGACTTCAAGATATAAATAGTGTTAAGTAATATAGCTATTGGTTTACAGATCAGAGATAGTTAGCTCATTCAGATGCCTTAGGTAACGTCTGCTACGCTGAGATATGTAAGGGTCAAAGTAATGCATTTACATTGTACTGCTTATAAATACACTGGCGACACGCCTTTGGGTGCAATACTGATTTATTATACATGTACACCTTCCTCTTGAAATATTCTATCTATGAAAAGTTATAAACCAGCCTATACGCGTCCCACAGCTGTGCACAGGCCTCTTCCCATAGAGGAAAGGTTTGATCATTGATCACCACGCTAGCTAACTGCGGATTGGCGATTTCATATTCCAATATTTGGAATCCAAGTTTCCTCTCGATGTTATCCTTCACCGTTTGTCAGAATTATTAAGAACTAGCGACCCGCCCCGGCTTCGCACGGGTGCAATGCTGATATGCTAAATACGCTACAGAAAAACTGTGAACGTTGTTTATAAAAAAACATAGCGGCCCGCTCCGGCTTTGCACGGGTTTAAAATATGTAACTCACTGAAAAAATGATAAAATCAATCCAGTAGATTTGATTTATTCATTTACTGCCCGTAGCCCGCACGCGTTTTTGGAGTACTTAAAACAATTCCCCTTTCCTTATCTTTGGAATATCTTTTATACACAATATTTTCACTTTTTTTTACATTTTTACTTTTTTTTTACAATTTTTTAACATTTTTACTTTTTTTTACATTTTTACTTTTTTTTACATTTACTTTTTTTACATTTACCTCCGACGCGCTATTTATAGGCACGCTGCCGCCGCGCCGCGTCGCCGTAAACGCTACGTTCCGCAATTTTTAAATCTGTACATCTTCAAAAATATTGATTTAAATCAGATGCTGTAAAAGGCCAAATAGATCTATATTAAATCAACAATGTATTTAAGGTATTTAATTGGATAAGGATTAATGCTGTATTGGTTAAAATCGCTTCGAATATTAGTCATTATTTGTCGTAAAAAGTAAATGACAAAAAAATGTTATTGTGGGATATCCATAAGAGATAGACATATACCATCGCGGAGTTTTCTGTAGACCTTTTCATTGTGTACAATACTTAGTACATTATTTTGATAAATCTCGTAGGATTCAGCCTGCGTTTGCAATGTAAGCGGAAAAAATGTAATTATTTGCGACATCACATTAGAAACCTCAAAAATAACAGTATTTGTCTACTATTTAATGGATGATATTATACATAAAAACCTTCCTCATGAGTTACTCTATCTATTAAAAAAAACCGCATCAAAATCCGTTGCGTAGTTTTAAAGATTTGAGCGTTCATAGGGACATACAACACACATGACAGAAAAAGCGACTTTGTTTTATACTATGTAGTGAAGTACATAATAATATAACTTTGATAAAGTCGCATGGTGCTTGGATTAACGCCTTTAATCAAACTTATAATACGAATAGAAATTAACTAGTTAGTTAGTTTTAGTAGATTTTTAGAAACTAGTTTTTTAGGAAAAATATAGAAAGAGAGACTGAAAATTAAGGGAATAGCTCATATTTAATAAAGAGTTTATATATAAGCACCTGCGCAATAATATCGATGACAATATAAACAAGAAAATTGTTGGTTTTATTGTACCCATGCTGACGCATTTTTCAAAACAAAAATGTTTTCAACAATATTTCACACTCTACAATTCAACATTATTCATTAGCTACTTAATTGTGATAATAACTATAGGATATATTTAATAATAAAAGCAATATTTTCACACATGTGGCCTAAGTAGCTATTTGTTTTCTTTGTTTAATTAATTGATTAATGTTGGTATGTTCTGATGACTGTTAATATTTAAACAATAGCTAATAAGTATACCATTTAGAATAGAATTGAGTACTCTTTATTTTACACTGTGGTTACAGCTGTTAAAAGGTAAATTATATGCAGTAAGGGTACAACGGCGGTTATATCGTTAATAGCGATATCTTCCAGACAACCTTTGGATGGACAGGAAAGAATAAACAAGAAATGTAAAGAAGATAAAAGACTTTTTTGACAAAAACTGGCATATCACTAGCCCTGAAAGGAGAGATGAAATATTTATAGATCGACATGAAGAATAAAGGTTGCGACTTTAGTAATATAGAAAAGGCCAGGAAAACATTTTAAAAGTAATTGACTATCAGATTCTACGTTATTTAATTTCTCATCCATAATTGGGTATTTCAATAGCATTTAAAACAAATCTTTTCCAGTGCATAAACTTTTAGCTTTATTGACGTGTTACTTTATAACAATATGTTTGTTGATTTACGAACATCGTGGGCTTGCGGCCTAAATATTTTCCGCCCCTATACTTTACAAAATTTGCACTTTATCTTTTTTCAAATTCTTGACATGACATTTTGTAGTCAATAATGTGGAATATGTTGCCTTAATTGTTACGTTAAAATGAGGTTTTAATACGTTTTGATTATTATTTTTTAAACGTATATAATAACAAAAACAATATACCTAGGTACATTTAAAAATATAAAAAATAGCGTCCAACCTGCATCGGGAACAGGGCCCATGCTGCCGGTAGGCCGGGTCCCAGAAAAAGGAACCTCCTTACAATACGCGCCGTGTCGAAAAGTACTGCTTTTTTAATCAAGCCCTTGACCCAGACGCCCAACGAGAGCCGGAGGTGTTGATTAGTATAATCATTAGGGAGACTGATGTGTGGATAAGGCACCTCCCTAATGAAGGATGATTCAGGAACGAAAACATAGGGTATACTCCAAAATATAGGTTTATATAATACAGAAGGTCACGTCATATTCTTTTTACTGACTGGTGAACGAACTTTCGCTTTGGGACCCGAGCTGGTTTTTTATTTGAAATGAAATGAAATCATTTATTCCGTAAGTAGGATAAGTTTCGAGTTCGCTGGATTCGACATTTCTTAAGTACTTTGAGAAGAAATGTCGAAACAAACTCAGGCGTCTCTGTCTCTTTTAAAGTCCAGACAATTATTGTTTATCAAGTGTGAGTGTATAAGCAAATGCTGAGTATTTACTGAACTGGCCTTTTGAGGAAAGTTCCAGAACAATCTGATTTTTGGAAGGGGCTTATAACATAGCCTCGAGGGAGCATTTTACTGCTTCACCGGACTTGCGGTCGGGAACAAAACGAGTTGGGCCCGTAAATATAATATAATATTTCATGCGTATGTAATTTATAGGTATAGTCATTTATTTTTCTTTTTTATCTTAACTCAAATAGCTCAATGCAAGTGCAGCTGCCTCTTTCAGCCTTCGATGCTTTCCAAGTCATAAAAACTACCTGGAATTTAAAGATTTCGTTGTTTTTTGTCTGGATATCCGTATTTATGGGCTTCTTTCAGTCCTTCACTAGTAGCCCAGATTTTTCTTTACCAGTGTCCAACCAGGAGAAAAATTAAAGACCACTGATGGATCATCTTAGACACTACTAATGAATGATCGACGAACTGAGACCTCTACGAAGTTATAACATTCGATTCTTCATTTTCTGTGTCTAATCCTTTTTGTTTGTGGTGAAGACATAATAACTTTATCCGACGCTGGGAGCATTGCGTTAAAATAGATCGGGCTTGTTCCATTTCAAATGTCACCTCGATCCCGTCCTTGGCTTTGCCGGAGTCACGGGAGCGCTTGCGCACGTTCTGTATGTCTCCTTCACATCATAACTCACTCGAATCTCTCTACATATGTCACCGTTCTACTTTCCGAGATCATCGATATTAAACTATGAAACAGCGTCATGTAGCCTCCTAAACCACAATTTACAAGTAAAATTCGTTTCTGATGGATTTTAAATCGCTTTTATAAGTTCAGTGTCAGATAATGTTCAGTGGATCAGATTTGACGTCTTTGTGCATTAAAAGCTTCGCCTTGATCGCTTTATCAACTGATGTAATGTGACATTGCATTGCATAAAATGTGTGAGAATTGACGGTACCGATGTTAAAAATCTTTATTTTACTAACGTAAGGGGTAATTAAAGATCTGCTGGGGCTGCGGGATGTTGTTGGCACTCAAAGGGCTCCAGGAGGAACATAGAGGGTTTTAGTCAGTAAAAGCCTGACACTCCCTCCCGCTGCACCCACAGCGGGGAAATCATCATTTGATGATTTCCCACGAAAAAAAGGGGTATTTGAAGACATTTCGATTTCTTATATAAGTTTACTTACACCCCTAAAAGGGCCCATTGATATGGCCCTTTAGTAACGTACGTCCTTACTATCCATTGATATGATATGAGGCCCTAAGCACCGTTTGTCCTAATATTGGTTTTAAAAACCGTATATTTACTTCACAAAATGAGCTAGGAAAAACTAGAAAAATAGTGCCATAAATTGGTGGAAAAATATATAAAGTAAAGGATAATTATTAGAATATTCAGGATGTAATTGACATCGTAGGACCTATTTATTATTTAAAAACTCAAAAGTGTTATATTAAAAGTGAAAAATACGTACTATTACATACGTACTGATTTCTGTAATTGTAGAATTATTTGCTCATTAGCTATAATTACAGAAACATAACTATTTATTGTTTATACACATGCGATTTAAATCAATAGAGCATTTCATATCATAAACATGATTCAAATGATGATTTATCGTATAGGAATCGAACCCAAAACGGTGAATTTCCTTGAAGGTCAAAGTTAGTCGCTGCACCAATGAAGACATCGTTTAAAATTCAATATCCTAAAATCTTTAATCTTTTCAAAAATAATAAACTATTTTCAAATATAGTGCGTTAATTTTTCAACGCTATATATCTTTGCTAATAAATAATTGACGTCTAGATTTTCGTCAAAGAATTTCTTAGATACATTTTTCTATGAAAATATCCTATTTTAATTAATTTCCCAGATGCAGATATCGGTTTCCATGGCAGCGGGAGCACGTGGTTCGCGGACGCACTTCCCGCGTGTCGGAGGTCGCGCCGCGTTCTATATAATGTGAACAAGTTGCCCAAGCGCACACTACCACACTCACGCGCACGCCGCCAACATCCACCCACTAAACACTGTACGTAATAAAAAAAGGATATTAAAAAAAAAACATTAAGTATTTTTTTTTCGTTTAAAATCGATCCGAATTTACTTTTATCCGGCCAAGGTCTTTACTTTTTCTAAACCGCGATCTAATTCAGTTACCGGTTTATGTGTCGCGCAGCTGACCCACCACCGACGTTTGCTTGCAGCGGGAGCGGTCAGCCCTGCAGCCACGAGCCCCAGTCAGTCTGCGCTCACGCATCCGCCATTCGGACACAGTGCGCGTGCACTACAGTGATACTGTGACAGTGTCAGTAACTTCCCGTTAATAAAAATATCAACATGAACCACTACGTGAAAATCGTGAGTATTTATTTTTACTTATTTTGACAGTAAAAATAACTGTGTTACCTTCTACTTTTAACGATTAATTTAATTAATATAATATAGGCGGTTAATAAAATTTAAATTTAGAACTCGTAACTGTTGCCAACTTTATGATTAAAACAAACAAAGGAGTGCATTCAAATATGGATTCGTTTTTTTTTTAAATTCGTGACAGCAATTAAGAAATAATCGGATACATTTAATTGAATATTTCCTTCGCGTTGTTGTAATGTCAGTGTATCACGTCAAATGTAATGTCAATGATCTAGTTTCCATACAATTATGTCAAGTTCTTTAACACACGGCTATAAAAAATCATTATTTTGACGATCTTGAATAACAATGATGAAATAGTCGTAGTTTACGTACGAATGTTACGCTTTGAATGCAGTACAAACAGTCAAATATTTATGTGAACATTGTGAATGCCATTTACAGTGACTTTAAAAAATATTAAGCAATTAGCATGAGTTATGATTTTTATGAGCATTAAAAAGGTTTTATCTTGGCGATCGCAGTGCGAGATCTTATAAAGATAACGTACAGACGCAACAACGCCATAAAACTGACATAGCTTTCGGAATAAATAGTAATTTTATTATAAGACACTTAACTATACATTACAACAAAAAGCACTTGGAATTTGTCATTTTATACATTTAAGATAAAAAAATAGGATTAGGAATTATACTGTCTTATGTTGCTTAGGGTTAAATTAATCTATTTTTGAGAAAGCAAACGTAAAAATCGGCAAAAATATGTAACTATATCACTTACATAAATACATCTTAAATTTGAATAATTAACATATTATCTCAAGAAGTAGGCAGTATTACGAGTTCGTAATTAAATAATACACATATCTATTACATACATAATGTATGATATTTTGTATTACTACCGGAGTCTTTTAACTTATGTAAGATACAAGACAAGGATAATTTGAAGGTTGTAAATTAAAGTTATCAGAACTCATATTACTTAAACTGATACTTAAATCGTAAACTGATTGTGGAAAGATTTTAATATTTTACCAAGAAAAATAAAATTATAATTAACATTAAAATACTGGCTGAAATGTCAAGTAAAAAGTTTTTGTTTAAAATGTTCCATTTACGAAAATAACAAGAGAGGATGCATTGTATTCGGCACTTTTTGAAATCAGAATAAAGTAGTGAGTGCAATAATGTGAGGACTCTACAATATACAACTATACGCAAGAAAAAAAATATTTTACTGAACTATTTTTTTAAATATAGTGCATGATGAAACGTTAAAAACCTCGCCTTAATAAAACTATTTAGTCTAGTAAAAGTACTCTAAAAGTTGATAAATGAAACGACAATTTCTTGTCGTATATGAGTCACCCAAATATCTGACATGTACCAAACTATAGCTTGACACGGATTTCCGTGATAAATTCGTTACAAATTTGTTTTATGAATATATTTACATACCTATTATACAAGGTTTTGTAAAATAATTATTTTACGATAAAATAGGAAGTAGAGCTATGTAAATAATGATTTTATTGTTATAACTAGCGATCCGCCCCGGTTTCGCACGCGTGGAATACTGATTTATAACACACAGTAAACCATCCACTTAAAACATTCTATCTATTAAAAAACTGCATCAAAATCCGTTGCGTACTTTTAAAGATTGCGGGAAGCGACTTTGTTTTATACTATAGTGATGATAGATAGACTAAAATGTAGTATTTGTTAGACCATTAGATACTTGATAGGAAGACGCCTTTGTTTGGATAAGACAATGCATGCACAAAATGTTTGCATCTAAAATTATACAGTGAAGTGAAGTTTGTTATAATTTTAAAAGAACACTCGTTTATTTTTAGTAGTTCCGAATATTTACTTTGTCTTTTGTTTTGAGGCTTGATTTTTTGTGTATCTGGCATTCTTTGTCATTAATATTATGTTACACGATATGACTAATCCTATAATTTATGGCCTTATTGATATAGTTTTTGCTACGTTCTACGTAAGACTAAAATACAATATCGGGCTATAAAAGAATGTCTCTAAATAAAAGAATAGTTTGTTTAGTCAAAAATAAGTAAAACAATATTTGTGTTGTAAAACACTATTTAGGCACAGTCCGTAATCTATTCAGCCATCTATCAATCGACAGAATAATTGCTTTAAATGTCGCATACAAAATATGTTGCCCACGGAGCAAAATTGAAAAATTAATTATAGTACTAGGTGATTATAATCTTAAAATGTTATGGACGGCATCTTTTATACTCGTAATATTCTAAACTTTGCTCTTTATTCACATCAATAGCCATAATAATTCATCAACTGGATCATGTATTTATTTAAAAAGAGTGTAAAGAAAAAATCTCTATTGTTTCTAAAAAGCCAAGTCGTTAAAATTGCTTACAGCTAATTAAGATAACTCTGTTGTGAAAATTGACATAATCGATCTTGAAATCGGCTGAATCAAGCAAGCACCATTGCATTGCGTTGAAAAAAAAAACAAAAGTTGAAAAGCAATTACGATTTAGGTTTAATTTAAATAAAAGACTTTAACTACATAATTAAAATAAGAAAAAAGCTTTCGTTATATAATTCTTAATTCGTTTCGAATCGTTCTGAAATTCTAGTCTTCTATTGTTGAATATTTAAATATTAAAAGTATTCCATTTACGAAGTTCGTTAACTTTTTAAGAGTCGTTAGTACTTTTTTTTGGTCGCCGTAATTATTATTATTAATTATGATTGATGGAGCATTTTGAAAAGGCTTGTTTTATATTTTTTTGTTTATAGACTAGTATAATCAAGTGTTTATATAACGTATGAACGTAAATAAAATAGTTAATTATATACTCGGTACTTATATGTATAATAAACTAGGTCATACGTCTATTTGTCTTTTTAAAGGAACGAATGTACCTATTAAGAATAATAAAATAATAGTAGTTATAAATATTTAAGCAATTTAAAACAATTTTACTTTCACACATTAAGTTCAAAAGCAAAACGGTTCGATATTAAACTATGATCGAAGTAATAATTTCACAATTCATAATGCGGCCGAGACATTTCTATTATACAGTCAACCACACACAAACGTTGATATTAACAACGTCTTTATTCCCTTGCAATAAAGTCGAAAATCGCACACTCTTTACAAAGATTTGTTCTCGACTGCAATTTTGTAAGATATAAGATTGTAACGATCGCGTTCGATAACTACCTATTAAGTTACAAAGCTTATAAATTTGGAAAATGGCATTTAATAAATACTAACATTATATAGAATAATTTTGGAAACCTACCTCCGAAACTTGAAGTATGGCCGTATCAGTTGTGAAAGAGAGAAGCCGCTCTATGCTGTGTAGAGCTCTGTCACGCTTCCACCACTGCAATAATCTTGCTTTAATATAGGCTGTTTATTTAAATAATACTTTTACCCTTTTCGCATTTGTTTTTTACTTCATGTAGTTCATATGCAAATATATTTTAGAAAGAGAATGACATAGTTCTATCGAAAAAGTTGGTTTATTCAGTAGGTACTTATTTTCCTCGGGATGACTTCATTCAACCCACACGCTTTGATTATGGGTTGGGTTTTATAATGAGATACTAAGAATAAATAGATAATGTTATGTCGTTCCGCCTAATTACATTCAACTTTAAAATTATTAATTATTCAATAAGCATGCAAATTTTGCCGATATATCGCAAAAATGACCTATGACTTACTTGTCGAATTCCCAATTAAATTGGTTATTTCCATTTGTTTACCTAGTAGATTTAAAATATACCTACATTATTTATAACGACTAATTAATAAATGTGTCATTTAACATATTTCAAAACCATGTTATAAGATAAAAGTGTGTATAAATTACGAGTAGGTATGAAGTAAGAACTAACTGCCGTATGTAAGACGCTAAGCAGACGCATAAGAAAATGTCGCCCTTAGCTGACAGTCTTTGTCATTGTCAAGCAAAATGTAGAGTCTAATAGACATTTTAGAACCACTTAGCTAAGCGTTGTTCTAGCATATGCCTAATTCTATTTCCAAATTGTTCAAACGTTCGAATTCGGAACGATTTCTTTACGCTATTATTTTCCAGCCAGCAATCAACTAGTACAGATAAATGCTGTTTGTTTTACACGTAAAACAGTATTTACCTAATTTACATTCCATTGTAAAGTAACCTTGATGGAAATAGTAATTCCCAGTGACTGTCGCTTGATCCGAAATTCAATTGAAACCAAGAAATATAAATAAAGCTTAAAAAATAACACGAACAAAAACGGAATGACGTTGACGGTGCACTCGCTTCCTAGCTTCGTTTAATTCAACCGTCAATCTTGTATAGAATGGCTTTAATTAACGTGTGCAGATGAAATTCGTACCTTTCTGTACTAGTTGATTTACTTAACCGCTTTTATAAACGAGTAACAACGTAGTATTGTTGCATCACTAGCGGCCAGTGGGCAAGCTTCCTAGTTAAGCAATAAAAGAACATCGCATCAGACAATCGGACGATTAATAATTGGTCTGATGAATGAGGTACTAGGGCTTATATCGGTCAGGTGTGTACGTTTAACTGCTTGCATTAATCAAAAAGTATTTAATCAATTACGGCCAAGGGTGTAGCTAGCCAAGACAATGGTTCTCATGTTGAACTCGGTACTTTTTTGTGTGGTTTCGCATAAATTTTTAACATTCATGATCACGAGATGATCAGCTCGCTCGTGACCGAGATATGTAAAAAGCAACCTTCACGATCATACGGATAGTGGGTGAATGACCCATTTTGTGTGTTTCAAAGGGTGTTGACTTTACATTGCATTTTTTATTGGCCCGCTAATTGTTCGGCGTGCTTAATGACTAGCAATGAATAATGATCATTTGTTCTTTAACGAGCAGAATTTTTATGTTGCATTGTAGTTGTAACTTAGACAAGTTCAACAATCGATTACACTAGTAACTGTTATGGTCACAATTCGTATGTGACTAAAATAATAGAACTTTAATGATAGGGTTCGTGTTAAGAGCGATGTTGTAAGTGTTGTGTAACTCGGAAAGCGCATTCGAATATACGTAGAAAGCGAAATCCGTGATTGCATTACTCTTGTTTCGGCTACTGGTGCTGGATTTCTACGGGAAATTAAACTGTGCTAATTGATACATGAATACAATTATCTGCGATTTCAATTAACATAAATTCTTTACAATTTTGTTTGCCGAATATCGATGCTACTGGCAAAATAGGTGGTTGTATCTATTCATATTTAGAAAAGATGATCTTATAAAATTTGGAGAGGAACATTTTTATGAATAAGTAAATTTAAAAATAGTTTATCTTACGTATACGTCAGTAATTTGGCTCTGTATGACAACCAGAAAAAACAAATAAAGTCATCAAAGAAGATTGTCATACAATAATGATATAATAAAGATACCGTCACAACACAGTAAATTACGACTCAAGTTACAATATTTCACACTCATTATTATCAAATCTGTATAATAATATAGCTAGTTATCTTCAAAACAATTGAATGGGCCGTCACACTACAGTATGGGAAGTCGGCTACCTAACGACACTTTAATACGACATACGACAAAGTGTCAATGTCTCAAGATCTCAACCTTCATATAGGTACAAATATGGTGAGTGGACGAATTTTCCATTGTAGATGTACACTTCCTTCATCCAATCCTCGTGGCCTCAGTCAAGAGTCAAGGAGAGTTTAAATATGTCGTTTTATGCTTAGACCTTGTCACCGTGTTTACATAAATGCCGACCTCGTCGTACTGCATTTTCTATGTAATTGACATCTGATTCTATGCGTCGTTTTACGTGTTAAAATAAAACTTGGTTTTGTTTTGACCATCGCTTGGAATTCAACAATATTTTTTAATAAAGAAAAAAGAAATTGAGCTTGCTAAATAAAATTGACATCAAATGAGAAAATTTGTTAAGTAGAGCATACTTTTGTAAAATAGACAATATTGATTTCTTGAAGTTGTTTTACATTCATGTTGTACAGAAGCACAGGTTCGCTTTAACGTAGTACAGTCGATCTTTTTCTAATAGCCATTGGTTTCTAGAGTTTTGCGAATGAACCTTTTAAGATGTCTGAAATTTTACGACAATTACTTAAAGTCGAAGGTCAACAAACTCGATGTCTTTACCCATTAGAGCAAGTCTATTTCGCAATTATCGTTAACTTTAGATCAGAGTAGACTTGAATGCTTTTACTGTTTAAAAATATAGGGTTGATGACCTTTTTCGTGTGATGCTAATGTCATTTGACCGCTAATAGCCTAACGACAGCTGATCGTAGATGTAACTTCTGCAGAAATAAAGACATCAGATTAGTTTAAGGTACAACTATAGCTAGTTAGTCAAATACCGAGTAACTGCCTATAGAAAACAAAAATGTAAAACTAAAACACCCTGTATTAAACAAAATTGAACTTTAACCTTTTTTCTATGATCGGAAGCTTATTTAAAAACCTCAAAAAGACAAATTTCTGGCAAGTCAGCAATCGTAACACATTATATTATTGACTTGTCATATCCCTCTATTTACTTATGAATATAACATACTTATTATATATTGCGTAATTGTCAATGAATTGAGTCATGGCACGGTTATGTTTTCGCAACATCTTGAGAGCGATGTGTATTTTTTTTGTATTTTCTTTACTGATGTAACAGAGAGAGAGCGTATGTATGTATGTACAGTCACGAGCAAAAACATGTATACATGACCGAACAGTTGCAGTGCGAAATTTTGTGAAGCTCTTATGGAATATTCCAGACATTGTAAACTAAACATAAAATGTTTAATTTGAAAGAAAATTTCGCGATTTTATAAATCATTTGCCTATGACTTAAACTTCAATTGTTTGGTCGTGTATACATGTTTTTGCTCGTGACTGTACATCCGACACTTATTTTTGAAGAATGCTGACAGTTTTACTGTGAATGCACGTAATTTGTGACATTACTGTTTGTGTTTAACGCTTATATGTATGAAGAACTAATTACAGAAGCCAAGTGTTTCTGGTATTAAGTTTTGTTTTCCACTACCGCAGTTATAAGTCTTAAACTGCGATACCTTTGACTGTTAAGTTTATTAACCTTGCTGTCAGAATACTAGATATGGAGGCTTCGTATATGTGGATATCGGCTACGTCTTTTCTTGGAGTATAAATTCATCTGTACCAAATATTTTCTAAAACGGTTGAGAGGTTTACCTGTGAATGAAGCAGGCAGACACAGGTGGTATTACTTTTATAGTATTTATTATATGAATATACCTAGGTCTTGCTCTCTTATTTTCCGTATGCAAACGATTTATTTACGGCACTGAACTTTAAAGAGATAAGTCGTTATTTATGCAAGTATATTCATACTGCAATTAAGAAGAAACCTTGTCTGCATATCGTATATCTTTATTAATCCAATATCAGTATAAAGTCACAATAAAAATCAAATATCATAACTCACAAATATAATTTTTAATAACAAAATCCGTCCATCAATTTGACAGAACTCAGTTAACTTAATTTACTAAACATATCAAGGTCTCATCAAAAAATCACAAAACAAATAAACAATCTACATATGTAATAATATCGATAAAATATTATAACTGTACGGTAGTCGGAAGACGGAAGCGACAGGACCGGTCTCGACCACGCGTCGTCGACATGTGAGCATTTTAATGCGCGCATGCGCAAACGGGCTTTCCGCTATGTGACGTTTACTGTCCATTCATGGTCCGGCCAAGCTTTTTATTACGTGATATAAGCTACTGGTTTTCTTCGAGAAAATTTTAGATATTTTTCATTTAATTTATGGGATGAACTCGTTCGTAGCTTAGATCTTGAAGTGATGGTGAAAGCGTTAGTGTGAAATGTTAGCTTTTTGCAATGAATCTTACTACAAATATTTTGTGCTTATTTACTTCAATTACTTTCTTATACAGTCTAAGGTAAAATCACAAGAATTTTGCCTTCAATTTCCTCACACAATCGTTTTATTTTGATTTGAAGCTCCGCTTGAATCAAAATAGGACATTTCCTTTCTTAAAGCAAGTCAGTGCGTCATTGAAGCCATTAATATATACATCTATATCAATAGATCCTCAGATCTTGTATTAATTAATACCAACACGTAGGTTTTCATTACCGTATATCCTCTGCATCGTCCCACATCAGTAGTTCACGGTCGCTCTTGTTTTATAAATGTGAACTTAACATACATTTAAATAAATTAATACGAAAATAATATAAGTGTTGATGTTTATTCCATGATAACTAAATTAAATGATTGATGCCTCATATAAATTGCAAATAACGATCATAAGTCACATATTATCTTTAATTAAGCTTTTTTTTGAGTAAACAAGTCGTTGTTTTAAATTAGTGCATATTTAGATTTAAGTAAGCATTTATCAGTCATAACCTAGTTTAGAACATAACAGTTAAATTTTATTATTACCTGACTTTGATAGCTTGTTTGACCGGAAAAGTGGAAATAATTACAAATATGTAGAATGCTTGAATAAAAGCTATAATACAACATTTATATAATAATGATTATTTTTTTTATATCGTAAAGAAACCAATACGATTTGGAACGCATAAATTTGATTTTCTGAAAGTGGTTCCAATTAGGTCTCTATTTTATGTGTAATGAATCATTGGATTTTAATTAAATGGCCGAATTCTGAAACGTCAATCAGTAAGCTATCCTTAAGTAGTATCTGTATAAGCTAACTAATTTACACTGTTGTTCGATTGTCAATTGTTGGTCTATATTTGAATAGAGTACAAACTTTTATCAAATAAATAAATATCATTTAATAATAATCAAAACTTTTGTAATTAGAACTATCAATTCAAAACGTGTAGTTCACTGGGAATCTGTCAAACGGCTGTCAAAACGAATTCGACACCGTTATTTCAAATATTTCTTCGAGTGTAAAATATCATTGACAGTTGAATTGTATTCAAGTGATAAAACTATGAATTTCTTGGTCAATAAACGTATTGTATTTCCCTTTGATCTCAAGCTTGAAATGATCATAAGATTATATGGGTTCTTAGGTGTATAGTTTCAAGTAAGACAGATTTAGAGAGATTAGACAGTATTGCATACAACAATAGCGTTGTCCTTCAATATTTGTATTAAGTGATACCTCTGATCTATTAATTGCACATGTAAGTGTAGAGTCTAAGTACGGAGATTTTTTTTAAGTTAACCTAATAGATGAGTTGTCTAGGATGCTGATATCATTTCTCGATATCAGTATAAGCAGTGATGTGATCGCCATAACTATTAAACAACTACTCAGAATTTACAACAAAAACCCAATAACAATAATTATCTGCGCAAGGAAAACACACAATAAATAACCACACATAATGATGACAATTTCAAGAATACATTACATACATGAGATTTAATACATATGAATATGTGTACACGGATCTCCCCTTGAAGGTTCACAACCAATTATAATTGAATACGCAATCACAGAAAAAATACACATCCGTAATAGTATATACGAAGAAACTCGAGAATGTAAGAAATCCGTTTGGTCTGGTCGACCACAGTCTAGTTTGTCCACAATGTGTATGGAATGTATGGAATGCGGAACTTTTGGTGGGCCCAATAAACACGGGATAATGCAAGCTAGCGGCTATTTGACTATTTAAGTGATGGCTACAGCTGTTAATGGGTAGCCTGCAATGGAATAAGTTACCATAACAATTTGAGCAACTAACTTAAATGGTAGTTAGAATTGGACGAGTACGCAATGCTTGAGATTTATCAGTTATTTGAATTTACGTATTTAATGTATTTCTCGTTCTATTTGCAGCAAAAGCTTACAACTTTAGCGCTTTATTGGTATCTTTCTTTAAGTGGATTCCTCTTTTCTACTACTCGGAAAATATAACTCTTTAGTGTTAAAATCGAGTCTCGTATCGGACATTGGACTAAAAGTGCAGCTACAAAAGTCAGGGCACGTCAATTACCTAATAATAGGCGCATTAATATAACATTACTGGTCTATGATACGTAATGTCAGCATGGCTATACGTCTTAATGTCTCGGCAAAACATAAATTTTAACTACCGTAATTTAGCTTCTATCTCAAACTATTGTTGGTCGTTAGGTCTTGTCAAATTGACATTGATTAATATCTCATTGTTAACACTTCTCCCCTTGTCAATTATACTTATACCTAAACGACGCCATTTTTCATAGCCGACTGTCAATTTCGAAGTCGATTTGAGAACAATATTTAAAAAGGCCGAATTTCCATGAATAGTTTTTAAAATGACGTTCCATTTTTTGAAATCCGCATGCAATTTATCGAAACAGCAAAAAGGATGTATGTATTTTATTAAAAATAAATTGCAATTTACTGACAAAAACAACATTCTACATGTCCTTCGATAAAATATGCCTACCATAAACAAAAAAATATATAAATAAAAGGAGAATGACGTACGATGCGGCCTTCTTGTTTGCAATACTAGTGGACAGTTTTAATCGAATGTAAATTGTAAAACGGTTAAAATGGCTCGGAATATACAGGCGTGGCGATAATGATGTTGGTCAGCCTCCTGACGTAGAGAAACCTTGGCTATCTAGGTGACACTCGTAAATTGCGATCAATATTCAGCATTCGAAGATGTCAGAATACCAATAATTTTGATGCTACTTGACTTATTAATTTAAGGTTGTGGATTTACATTTTTATGGTTATAAATCATGGTTGAATTGATAACTTCCTATTTCTTGAAGTCTGCTGTAAATACTGTTTTGTATACGGTAAATTTGTTAGTTACAAAAGTGCCAGTTTTGTCCACCGACTCTTGATTTAATCTTAATGGTACTTATTATCAAACTTTAGCCTACTAGTTACTAAACTCTATAATATCTTAAATGGGTAAACTTAGTTGGCAGTACTCATTAATATGAAAAATATCACTTAAAGTTTCAATAACTTGCCGTTTGGAAAACTGCATCCCCAGTATCGTTTAGAGTGCTCGATAAAGTGACCGGCATGAGTTATAGCAGCTTTTAAAACCGGTGCATACATAACGACTTTGTATGCGGCCATACATTTTGAATGTCATGGATTTTTATACACGGAAAGGACCCAATAATTTACTATCGACATTCAACCGCATAATTTGTGTGGTTTTTATTAAAATTAGATATTACGAGATTTCCTTGAAAGTCTTAAAAGTTAAAGACTACACGTGCGTGATAAATTCGCAATTGAAATATTTAAAAAATATCGTAACGATTATAATTATTAATCAACCTCTTTTAATTTAAAAAGCGAACGCTTGTTGCATTTTTAGGTTAAAAGTATCTAATATTTATTATTATGTTCAAGGTTTAAGGTTTGTTCATAATTTAATTATGTAGTTCTAATTTTAAATGTTTTATGTTTAACTAAAACGGCCAGTAGTGATACGATTATGCAGTGTTTAATTAAAACTTAAATTAATTTGTGGGTAAATGCTCGCTTGTTAGACTAACTTATTGAAATATAAAGCAATTATGTTATTAGAGATTTGTTAAAAAATCGTGTTGCATGACAAGAATCCGGAAACGATTTCAATAAAAATAGGATATAAGTATCATCGTGATTTAAGAGGATCAAGGATTTATCGGATTTGTATTGGCAATAATTCGCGTAGCTCATCGTTGGATACGAATAATTTAAATCTAAAATATGCAAGCAATTAATCTACCATTTCAACGAATATTTGTTCTTGACATACTGTGGAAGCGAGACGCCACTAAAAGTATTGTAGACGACTGTCTCTTTTCCACATTGGCATCAATAATGACAGCTCATAGTAAACGAACTGTCAACTCTTTGACGTCATTCTTTTGTTCCTTAGCAATTTACCTCTTGTTTTCCAGGCTCTATCATTTCACATAAAACCTCATATCCGTCAAGAAATGCTTGTAATGAAATGTTACCCAAGCACTCACTAGCTTTATAGACATAATAAACATTGTTTCGAGTATAATAGCGCAGTGATGTCGTAAATCATGATACACATTCAGCCGGCCCTATATAGCTGGCATAATAGATATGACCTTAGTCCGTAATACTTTGATACGAATCAATAATAGTCCGTAAACGTCCATTACTGGACATCTAGACCTTCTATGATAAATAATGCCATAATTTTGCATTAGAAGGATACGGGAATGTTACTTTGCTACTAGTTTCCTTCGATTAAATTTTAATATAGATCTTACATACACTTCAATTTATTCCCGCTTCGTATTAAAAACTTTGATCAACAGCAATGCAATTGACATTGTCATTGCCTTTTCTAGTCGCGAAAAAAAAGTTAAACTTCAGTTTGGAATATTTGAATTTTTGATGTATTAGGAATATCATTTGAATTTAGAAGTTATTGTTCTAGTGCGCTACTTTTGTGGTATTTTTTTAATTTTCCCATTACATTATGCCATAATTATATTATGTCATATTTCTTAATGGCCGGGATTCAGTGTCCTTTATTTCGAATCCAATACCGTTTTGACGTCAATGTTTAATGCTATTCAAATATCATTGGACGTTTTTAGCAATACGCAAATTATTGTTCTTATTCGCAACAACATTAGCGTATTGTCATAAATAATAATTTTAAAGTAATGATACAGGCGACCTTAGCCCATAAATCTGATATGAATCAATAATTATCGAAAATAATCGGTGAAACTTGAGGCGTGATACAACATTTTATATTAACCCTGAGGAATATCCGGTATTCGTGATAAAAATCATCTGCTGTGCTAATATAAACTCATTATGAACGCCGAATCATCTACGCATAAATAAAAGAATAATAACCAATTATGTAATTATGGGCCGTTTAATTTGTTTTAATTCGAACTATTTATTGTTGGGTACATGTGATTTATGACAGTTAAATTATGCATTTACCCGTATGTCTCAGGTTTGACGATTTTTACCCATTCTACTAATATTATAAATGCGAAAGTTCGTAATTATGGATGGATGTTTGTTACTCTTTCATGCTTAAACGGCTGGATGAATTTTATTAAAAAATGGTATGGTTTTAGCACTTTTAGCTGCCACCTTGGATTAACACTTTTTAATCGACTAGGCGACTGCGTCAGAGTTAAAAAATATTTTTGCACCTACTATAAATTTACTTTCCAAAGCTGTAACGTAGTAAAATAAAGAGTATTCTATTTTATTCTATAACTGATATACGCGGGCGAGGTCGTGGGTAACAAGTAGTTAAATACACAAACAATAAAGAGTGCTTTTAATACCTTGTCAATTCATCTTATTGTCTGTCTTGCATCACTACGTGCATCACTTAGACCACTTATCTAGTGTCGTGCTTGTATTAATGGCATTCGAATCTGATCTTAAACGATCATCTCCAAGTGAAAGGCTACTGTGCTCGTAATAAATCCAAGTTGTATGTATGGAATTCCATACAATCCATACACACAAGATGGATTAGATTCGTGAGTATTTATGAGCGAGGATGCGGGGTACATCCGTTTTCCAGTTAAGTGGTAACGATTGCTAAAGATTCGTAAAAGAAGATTGCGTTTAGTTTGTATATGAATTTATGAAGTACTTGTACTATGCGTTTATTATTCTGTTTAAATAGTAATATTGGTGGTGAAGGTTGAATAGGTTTTTTGTAAAGGTGCATTGTTCAGATGGATTCAGTGAGAGTGGAAGCAGTCCCTAATACAGCTTGATGTGTTAGATCGCTTGAAGTTAAAATAGTTATATAGGAAAATAATTAGCAACTAACCTAATAATTTGAATATTAGATTAGTTGTTAATTTGAAATCTGTACTTACTTCAAATAAACTTTAAGACTATATAATATGCTTAGAATATTGTTTTAGACTTGATTAAATCGAATGTCCACAAGGCTTTGAAGCTAAACCACGAGGCATAGAATATACTAGTAACAGCTTTGAGATAAAACAAAATATTGAAGAAAAACAACTTCCGCATTAAGAAACTTACTCTATGCGTGGTGCTATATGCTTCATATACATATCTACATAATAAATTCTAATTAATTTGCAGTGTTGTGACTACGACCAATGTAACCTGATTATAACATCCAGCTAATTAATTAACAAAATGCATGATCGCGTGATCCTTTACATGTTTATATCGAATACGATATATGTATGTATGATCTATTCATCATGTAACTTGAAAGTCAGTAGACTTTTGTAGAATAATTAACGTATAATATGTAAATTTAGGGAGTATTCAGGACAGTGTCACGATTTCTACGACTTTTCAGATAACGCCATCTAGTGACAGATGTAGTGCTAATACTAGAGACGACATGACACTTAAGGGTGATATTAAACTAAGTAACATTTGGGAATACGACGATAATCCAAGTGTCTTATTTAAGAGATATATAACGGTTTACTCACGCGTATTTATCGGGATAGCCCGACTAGTTTCGGACCCAACCGGAGTCCTTAATCATGAGCTGACGCGGCGGCGGCCCTATACTAGTCGGGCTATCCCGATAAATACGCGTGAGTAAACCGTTATATATCTCTTAAATATGAATCATTCTCACGAAAGTTATTATAAAAATCCAGGTGTCTTATTAAAACGATGTATCTCAGGTAAAATTTGAAGCGATTTCTATGATCGTTAAATCTTAAAAAGTCAGTTGAAAACAAATGATCATCAAGCCGTTATTGTGTCCAACTTTTACCTATAAAAGAAACATGATCTTAGTGAATAAATATAATTTTAATACGGTATACAACAGTAAGGAAATGTACTCAGAATAAATGCATAAGAAAAGCCGTTTATAAAGATCGATACCTACAAAACGAATTCATCATGACAGCTACGTAACTATTGTAATTTATAGATAACCTGTTTTATAGTCACTTGTGTAATAAAAAGTAGATAGTATTCATACGAAAATACTAGTTTTATAATATTTACATAATAACTAAAACTGGATATTAGCGTGACGATTTTATCTTCGAAATTGGTTTCATTTCGATACACACTCGAAGCTAGACGTTTAGACAAATATTTATTTTTTGATTTATTGTCAAAAAATCAAGTTTGTCGCGTTTTGCATTTTTGATTGGACTACATATTTTTTGTGACACACTTTCGCCATTGATCGATTACTCAACTTCTTTTTTATATTTGCTTACCTAGATTTTTTTTTCAAAAAAAGTACCATGAATCATAGTTGACCTTTTTTGTTGATCTAAATCTATTATCTAATTTGACTGCAGCTCCTTTTTTGTTCTCCTGTTCAACAAATGCTTATTTTAACTCTTAACCATATATTATGCATGATTTACAATGAGGTTACATCTACAAATAAACAGTACCTCCAACAGAATGCTGACTCACAACATTCCTTTAGCATAAACACCCTAAAACGATCGTCGTACGCTCAGACGCTAGGCATTAGACATATAACACTAAACATGGCGCAGTCTACACAATGCTCGGATTGTTGCGCAATAGTGTCGCAACTATGCGTTCACACTTGATTCGGTTTCGACGCACGCGTGCGTTTGACCGCATTATAACTTTGGTACTGCAGAGAGGATGACAGTTGACTATCGATTATTATCGTTTAAAGAAAACTTTTAATATGAATTATTTTTTCTTTGCTACGGTAATCGGTTCAGATTAGATTTCTAAGCAAAATTGTGTCTAAAAAAGTTATCTTGGAGGGCTAAGGTAGGTATATTATAATAATCTTTAATCGTTGCCGATGTGTGACAGCCGTGAAAAATTATTTTCTTTTGAGAGAAGTCCTACAGAATTCATATACGACATAGCTAATTGTCACCTGTAAGTGTCATGTTGACTATCAGTGTCAAGTGGAATATCGTCAAATATACCTTTAAGTCACTCCGTAGAGTATCTAACACTAAAAGTTACTCATTTGTGAATTGTTTGTTCACTTATTACAAGGCTTTGGTTACACAGTTGACATTGATAAGTTGCGATTTCGTGTGTATTACGATCGTGTGTTACCAGCTTTCGTGCCTTATTCGTAATTAATCGGAAAAGTTGATTTTCAGTTGTTTTCGATTTGCGTGAGTGTATTATGTAGCGCAACGGTAGTCTTGATTTTATTTATGCATGAATGAATGTTTATTTAAATATAATACATAATTGACATTGGATAATCGTCTTAATAAGCTTCGTATTCGTGTTATATTACTGTTGTAATAATGTTCAGACATTTTACTATCGTACACTTGATGTACGATAGTAAAATGTCTGAACATTTCACAAAACAGATTGAAACTAATTTTTGGAGAGATGAAACAAAATACTAGATCATTTAATGATATAAATGATCCCCCAATGCCAAACATTAGGGGGCTAATGATGCGATACCAAGATATATATTACTACAAATTGCAACAAAATAAAATGCTCGTATTCTTTCAAACCTCACTCATAAATTCTCAGGTCATTTATTTTATTACAAATCATTTGTTAACTATGTTTTCGCCGCAAGCATAAATATTATCGTCTTGAAATCTACGATTTGATGTACCATTTAATCATAACAGTGAACCGTAACTCTTGGGAATTAGGGTGATTATTCAATAGCAGCTGTTACTTGTGTGAGGTGTGCGTAAATGTCTATGAAGTATTTAATACGCGCCAAGAATGTAATGTAAAGGTATTTAATGCGTTAATTAATAATGCGGTTTAACCTTGTTTTAGTTTTTGACATGTTATGTTGATGTTAATCAATTATGTAGTTAAGGAAAAATATAGTTTTGTTTGTGAGGGTGTATGTTTCATCACTATAACATTTTACATTTGTTTTCTGCTGTATTTGAGGAATACTAAGGGTGTTGCATCAGGTCTTTAAGTATCAATGATGCAGTGGAAGAGAAAGACGACTCTTCTCCGTGTAGTGCGGTGTATTACTTTCCTGACTGCGAAAGTCTTACTATAAGATTCAGTAGCTCTCAAGATGCCTATGCAACTTGTAAATTGTCATCAGTATTGTATTTCTTATAATTAAAAACATTTTCGGAGGTCTTTAATTATGCTCTTGAAAGTAAAAATATTATGAATAGGATCTTACTCAGTCCAAGGATTATATTATTGCAAGGAGTAAATCAAAATGGATATAAAGTTATTGTAAATTAAGCATTTAAATTCAGAAGATCGTTGATGGATTTCTGATTACTGTATTTTTTTTAAGAAAATGTAACTTCATCCTTGCACATTGTGTAAACAGCCAAAACCGAAAGTCGACTTAATTATTTTTTTCTACCGTCCCTACATTGACCTTCGTAATATTTTTAGAAACTTTATTAAAGCTTACTATTATTTGCGTAATGTCACTTGTCTTGGTATTTTAATGGATTCTTACGACATTATAAATAGAAAAGATTGCTGCACCTATTGTTGTTAAATATTTGTATTGTTAACTAAATTGTATGATAATAATATTGAATTGAAGTTTTTCTTGAATATCTTATTGTGGAAAATGCATTTGGTGAAGTCGTACAAAAAATGCAAAATGTTGGCAACCATCTTTCAATATTAAAGTTTTCCTATGTTATAAACAATTTATTTACTATCTTACATTACCGTATAATTAGAACTGGCGCATTAAATACAAAAAATAAACCTTAATTATTATTGTATAAGATTTTATACGACAATACAAAAACCCCCATTTCATTTAGTTTCTTCTTATTGGCTTTGAAATACTCTTCCAGTGCCTCAAAGCTAATAAAAGGAAACTGCTCTAATACTCGTAAAATGAGGTGCTATTATCATATCACTCGTTATACATAGTTTCGTTATCGCTCGCTAAAGTAGCGAGTGATATCAAATTCTGACAGGAACCTCGACAGTTTTGCAATGAGCCGTCTCACCCACGTAGCTATTTGTAAGTAATCACCAACTGATACTGATTGCTCCTGTCAACTAAGAATTTACATTACATTTATTAAAAACAAGCCTTAAAATATTCGTGAAGAAACTGCCTAGGTGACGACGACAAATTGTATATACCTAACCATTTACATAAACACCCAAACATTTATTTTTTTAATCGTTCATTTTTGACATTGAAATAAGCACCTAATTCGAATAATATTCGTGAAATCATTCATTTGTTACGTTCATTGTGTATTTCAATACCAATTTTAATGCTTAATGATAAATGGCGGGATACAGTTTACTTTACGTAACCTATTCTAAAGGCATTGTTCAATTTCACCTTGACACTGCCAGAACAAAACTGGTTGTATTAGCGGTTAAAATAAACTTTCAACATGACTTCGATATACGTCAAAATGACAGATGTCATGATGACAGTTGCGCTTATTGCCCTGTCACCGGTATCGATAAGTGAGCGTTAATGATGATTTACACAGCTTTTAGTGCGGAGACCGTCCTAATACATAACCCTAAAGCCTTTCTAATAGTGTTGTATAACACAATTATCTCTATAGTTTTATCACGAGCAGTTTCATCAATACCAACAGCCCAACACTAGTTGCTAAACTTCCTAGACTGCATTTAAACTTGCCTCGTTATTTCACATAACCAAGTTGGAATATTTAAACTATTTTATTGGTCCTAAGTTTATTTATTACAAGTATTTCTTAATGAATACGATAATAATTGTGTACTAGCGAAGTTAGGAAAGCGATTTCTTAGCGATAGACCCTTTTGACGTTGGCGTTTTATGCAGATATCCGATGGTCCAAAACCTGTTGTATTTAACTGCTACCAATAAAACAAGTAACGTTTACGTTTAAAATAACATTACACACAAATAAGGTTCTATTTGTAATTGAAAGTGTTACCAATGTTATTTGTTGAATATTTATGACTTGTTTGAACACGTAAATCCAGGTTATGAGAAGCTCGAGTTTTCACGCAAATCTATTATAATTAGTTAAGATTACACGATAAGTCATGAATATCGAATAAGTGTCGAACTACCAACAAAACAGACACGACTATCACCTATTACGACATCACTCGATAATTCTAAAACGGTACGAATTTTCGAGCGATAAAATTTGTCACAGTTTTGCAAGCAAAGTGTATTGAACTAATTATCATATTCGATGCAGAAAGCGTTCACAATTTATCCTTAAATAGCAGGTTGCGTTGGTCGGTGCAGACGGGCGCTCAGACTAGGCTTGTTACGACAGTTGCCAGTGGAATAAATTGTTACCGCGGAAGTAAACGATTTACGGTTATAACTTTACATGTTAAGTTACTACTTATTGTTTCAGATTTGAACTGATAGTTATCGATATTGAGTAAAGTTTTCTTTGCATATACGAATCATATATGGCAACTAGTAGTACTTAATGCTAACTTACGATTCTATGTTAATCGGAGTAACAACATTGTCTATCATGACTTTTGAACTTTACTTTTCACTTGGGCGACATTCATATGATTGCATATTGAAAAGACCAAGTTGTCTGTAAAAAGTGTTGTTTTACGACACATGACGGCATTAGTTCCGATTTCGGCCAGAAAATAGTTGTAGCACTATATTCCTCTGGTGACATTCAAATAAAAAGAAGACCCACTGACCTAGAACTGCTCTTAGCGAAAAATTAATATTAAAATATTATTTTAATTACCTATATTCTGACGTTTCCCGCGCCGCGCGCCGGTCTGTTCGCCCGCACACGTGTGCACACATCAGCTGAGAGTTCACGCACGCCCAGTCCTCAAGTAAGGTCACATATCAAGTTCATATACCTGTTTGGGTTCTAAACCAGTTAAGTCAGTATGAATGTATGCATTGCTTACGTCATACAACCTACGTTTCCGCGTACTACCTTCCTGCAACTGATAAACGGTTGCGAAACTTTTTGGTCTACATTTATGAATAAATTAATTAAGTGAATATGTATGGCGCGTGTGTTTGAATTAAGAATTGGCTAGAAAGTGAACGCGGTCGTGGAAGACCCGTGGTTGTAAATGGCGCGAACTCATTTATGTTCTTTTTTCAAATCTAGTTCAATTTATGGAATTAAATACTTTTTGACGCATAACCTGTTTAATGTTTCTGACACATGATTAAAAAAATATTTATTTATGTATTTGAGGATGTTAAGGCCCCGGCGAGATTCGAACTCGCGATCTCCTGTTTACTAGACAGGCGCTTTAACCAACTAAGCCACGGCGCCCCATTTATGTATTTAAGACATTCTTAAACAAAAGAGCATTACTTACTAAAAATAATTGTTGTTTTGAATTGAAGGTAAGCTCGTAAATAAATCAACGTAACATCGTAACGTTAATAAGTAAGGCATTGCAATATTTGCAATGAATGTGTGGGCTAACAATATAGGTCGATAGTTGTAGCAATTAAATAAATGATATGTTACATGTTACTTAATTGTATCGATTAAAAGGCTCATTGTTCTTTGATAAATATGTTACGAGTCATATGTTGTGTTTTGTTTTAAATCGAGATATGATCTTAATATTAGATATCGATTTGAATTAATGCTTAGATCGTCTGATATTCTATGTATGGACTAATAATGTTCACGTGTCTCTCTTGAAATATTTGAGATGTGATTGCTGAGTTAAGATTAAGAATAAATCTTGCTCTGGTTTGTTTTTGCTCTTTTATGTCTGAGCAAACAGTGGACAAAAACTTTAATTTCATATGTGTGAGACCGTTAAAATGATCTTGTTGAAGGACTGCATGTTTCATTTTGATATTTAGTTATTATACCTGTATTAAGATTTATTGTTTAGTCATTCTTGTTATTTTATTGAGAAGGAACAGTCAGCTATTCTATACGAGTCAATTTTGACAGCTAACGATCGTTACTAAAACTTTTTGTCCTTGTTCATTCTTATTAACAGTTCAATGACCTAAGCGGTCTAGGAAATTGACGTCTAGATTAGAAACTTAAACGACCATTGTCATTAAGAAACAAAAGCACTAAAACCTTCATCGTAATTTTACTTTTTAGTTCTGGCCACATTCAAGTTTGGCAAAGTTAGCAGAGTAATAACCTCGTTCTATTTTTAAATATTTGAATATTTTCCGAGTAATATGTCAAAAATAATTGTTATAAAAAACTTAATGGTTTGTTAATGGCGTTATAAAATGCATGTCATTAAATGTCATGCGGTCTATTATCCATGGTTTTTTGTTGGCCTTTTTGCGCGCGCTTTTATAGTAGTGTAAATGGTGTTAGTGTTAATGTAATTATAGTACTGTATCATGCTCATATTATAGAGGAATTTCAAATAGGAAGTTTTATGAATATAGGAACTAATTTATTTGTATTGTAGAGTCGTTTTTCATTAGTTTGACGGATTTAGTTTGGAATTTGATAATATGCCATTGGTTTCTTGTCATAAATCAAAGTCGATAATTGTTTCATGTTTCACGCCTATTTATTGTTTAATATATTGTGTTGTTAAACTATTAGTTGAACTAAAGTGATATAAGATTGACTGATCGTATGACTTATAATGGCATGACCGAAGTCATTAAGACTGCTACTGATTATTAAATAGCATAGTAATTCAGCATTTCAAATATTTGTGTCATACAATACATCTAAGTTAATTGAACGTCACAAAAGAAACAAAAAAGACAGAAAGCAGTTTGTGTATTCCTTAATTACTTAAAAATTGAACGTTCGTAAATGATAAAAATAGAACGCGATAGACGGATTTGAATTTAGCACTTCTTCTTTTTTTAAATTTGGCAAACTAGCCTTTTTACACTTTAGTGCCAGTAATTTGGGCATTAATAAAACCTTTCCATTTTTTCTCTTAATTTTTTTTTGTTAACCTATTTTTCCATTGTCCACAGGCGTTAGTCATGTGCGCGTGCTTAGCACTCACATCGGCGCAGTTCAGAAACTATGACTACGACTACAGTTTCGGTTCAGTTTACAATGCCCCGGCTTACAACAGTTTCGCGGCGGCCGCGAGAGATCCCAGGGCTAACACCGGTAAGGGAATGCAAGGTTTTTATTCTTTTTGTTTTTGTAGCTTCGCAAGACGATAACTAAGCTTGGAAGCGCAAGACTTGCATGAGGTAAATCTTTTTAACATATTAATTACCTTCTTTAAAAGTAACCTTATTTTAAGGAAGTTATTGGATCAATTTGTCTTTAAACTGGACATAATAAACCAATTACTGAAAAAATTAACTATCGGGGGTAATGTCAGAAGTTGCTGACAACTATCTATGCAAAACGATTTGAAAAATTAACAATGAACAAAACAAATATTTCTGGACATAATTACTTTTCGCTAGGTAAATTGTTGTTTTAACACCTAAAAGGTTTTGGTCACAAATAGGTTACAGGTCTATTTCGTTTTGGAAACACAGTTTTATCATGTTCAGATCGCCATATATTTAAATCTTAGATACAAAACGTGACCAACTTGAAATTATCCAAATGTTAATGTGTTCCTATGACCCGCTTCGAATTCTCTATGCTTAATCTTAAAAATAAAGGCACAGTTAAATATAGATTATACTTTTGATTATAGATTATAATTTTAGAATTAGTTTTTTTTTCGTTCTAAGATTGCTCAATTAACAAGGGCCCTTTTACCACTACTTAAAAAAACCTTTTACAGCTGTGGAAGAGAGATTACTTTGTGTCGTGAAGTGCGCCATCTAGCTTCCAAATTGTAACAGTATTCCTTCAAGAGATGGTTTTATAAGCCCCTAGGAATCCTATTATGTCGCGTGAACTTATTTCTATCTCCTTTCTAAATAAGACTTACCGCGGTTTCTCAAACGCTGATCAACACAAAAAATTGACATCAGTCAAATCTGATGTTAAGCTCTGAGGACGGTTGTAAGTTTTATAGTCAACCCATCACAGTCGTGATCAGTTGATTTGACAGCGGGTTCAATTGATCAGTCTACCAGACTACAGAAACCCCGGTTGGGATTGATCAGCCTTCTAGAAACCGGGGGATACTGCGATCCTTCTAACTCTCCCTTACTTAACAATCTTATTTCTAACCATAACACGGTATCTATTCCTATTTATAACTACATCTAACTTCGCTATCTGCATGCATTTGTCTAATTTAAACGGAATAGCATTATGTCCTGCATGTTTATTTACAGTCTTATAGGTGAAGGTACGCCAATTAACCAAGGTCACATACTGTGTAAAGGCGAGATCCCATGGTACGCGCCAACACGTTGATATTGAGGAACGTGGGAGCCCGGCTTTACATTATACTATTTACGCTGTGACAATGATTACATAACATAGTTTAGTTAAATAACGAACCATAATCATAAAATCCACGTTAAAATCCCGCTCTAGTTTTCATTGACACACATTTCAGACAAACGAACATTCTATTCAAGTGAAATAACCTTTAAAAGTAATTAAAATTAAATTATGTCAACTGTTTTTTTAACAATGTCAAATATAATGATTGGGCTAAAGTAATAATGTGTGTAATTGTTTATTAAGACGTGTATTTATGAAGGCCATGCGAAGAACAATTGTCCGATTCGTATCATGGTGTTGCGAAATGAAATTGTTGGCTTTAACTATAAGCATGGTTTTCGTGGAACTGTCGCACGCTCTCGTTTGATTGAAGACTACTTTAATATACAATTTAGTTATTGTATTAGGTAGTAGTAGTAGTATTTGGTAAGAGTACAATCAAATAATTATACATTTGGAAGTTAAAAATTAAAGTAATTCTAGTGGCTGGAAACTGCAGTCATAGAAAAAAATGGATGAATGATGAATTCGTGGATGGTGCCCTCTAATATCCATTTTAAAACGAAACTGCTTCTAATTTAGCCTTTGCAGCCATTTTATCAATTGCGTTAATATAATTCGATTTTTTTAATTAGTGTTTTAAAATTAGGCAGTGTCCATAAAACGCAGGTGTTGTAAATTGAACGAAATATCCAACAATATTCGCATAACTATCCAACACTTCCGCAATTTCCTTCCAGTATGCAAATCAACAATTGAATATTAATTAATTCGGTATCGCAATCATTCATAGTTTATCAGTTCACAGATTAATTCAATCCACTTTTGCTCGGTCAAAACATTTCACAATGCAAAAAGACAGTTGATAGCCGAGCTTGTAGATACTATCAGTGTTACGAAAAGGCCATAATGTAGACCATATGGGCCTTATTGCGTACAAATTTTGGCAGTTAAGTGCACCCATTGTGGCTATTGTCATTCTTTACATGAATAGTGCCGTAACGTTGTTTGCTTACTGAGTCGTAAGCATTGACAAATATGTATGTAAGTTGTGTGTCTGTGTGTTAGATAATGTTAGCTGTACCTGATTTGTAGTTTTTTTCCTAACAATTTGTGTTGTATTTTACATTCGATCTTCCTCAATATAAAGGCAAAAGTGGAATTAGTTTATTTAACGGTGTCAAAAAAAAAACTCGTTTCTAAATCCAGTTCTATTTTCGAATCTATTAATTTTATTTCCAAATTCGGAACTATTTATTTTTAATTAATTTTATACAAATTAAATATGTATACTATTTTATTTCCAATATTTAAATTAATCCGTAAATAGCAAAAACAATTTGAATGAATTAAATTCCAAATTTAAATATACGCAAAACAGTTGCAGTTCCAATACTAGTTACTAGTTCCGGTCACTCACCTCGCGATATTTTTCTTCTAGCTGGTACGGGCGCGGCATTCACTAATGTCTGCGGATATAAATGAAATTGAGGAAGTGTATACGACTGTACCTACCTGTACTCATAATTGCATGTAACTGATACAAACGTGTAAACGTTTTTGTTGTCGATAGTACCTACTATTGGCCTTTTAGTATTCACTGTTTCTCGTTGTATAAGATTTTAAGACCGGTGTTGAGTTTTTTTTTATATTGTTGAAACGTATTTGTGTTGTCTTTATATTTTTCAGTCAGAAATTATATTCTTTTTTTTAAAGGTGTGGTAGACCAACGCCTATAGGTCATTGATTGAATTTAAATAGTAAAATTACTCTACGTTTTGCCCTAAAGTTATTCAGGAAGTAATTACACGTTTATTACCGTCAATGTTCGGGTTGTTTTGGCTAATAACTATAATTAATTATCCATTCATTCTAATATAGTTTGATTAATGGACACACCTAAATTCCTGGACGTTGTAATATTTACGAGGTGTGTTAATTATTACCGCGTTACTTAATATTTTTTAAAGGATATTGCCTAATTCCGCATACATAACATTACGTTATCAAATATTGTTTATCGATATCATAGCTTTACCTACTAGTGAAAATATTCTTTAACATTTAAATTTCCATAATTATTTCTTAATTTATACAAAAAGGTTTTACAGTAAAAGTTAAAACATACATCGCGTACTAATACTGGCTTAATAGGAAAACTAATTGAAATAAAAAATGAAAATCAGTTCAAAATTGGAATGCCGCACTTTCCGTTTTTCATTCTAATATTAAATTTAATTTGTGGCTTAACTTGCAACACGTATTTGTAAAAGTTGTATGCAATTGAACAAATAGGAATGAACGAACAATGTTTTATTGCGGAACGTTTGTACTGTCTGAAACAAAAGTCAGCATACTGAGATGTACAAGACATTTTATTTAAGTTTGGGTAAAATCCTACTGTTGGACAATGGCCTCTCTATTATTCTTCCTAACTAATCTATCTTCTAACAAGACATATTATTACAAGAAGGTGCAATAAATATTGTATCAAGAAGCAAAAAACTTTTAACACCGGGAGTCGATAGAAAATTTGAACACAAAATTTGTAAATCTGTTTGTTTCTCGCCTTTCGTTGCTAACCATACTGATACAAGTCTTGTTGTATGGAAATTAAACACAATTAACTAGCTCTGTTCTTTCCTACGGTCGGACAAACCGCAGTGTAACCTATTTGCATGTTGTTAGGTAAGCGATTTCAATTTTATTTTGATGATCTATCTAACTTGGTGATTGAACCTTGTTTACAAATGAATTGAAAGTGTTCAACGAAGGATAGTATGGTGAAGCAGTCAAAGCATTTAGGCTAGGCATAGATCTGCTAGGTGAATGCGAAAACGAACCCTGTGCCATTAACCATAGGCAGATGAGGACATTCCAGTGGTTTTAGCCGGTAAGAAAGAGTCCTGACACGTCTCCCCGTGATGGAGGATGGTCCATGAGGATTTACACTAAGATTTCTTCATGAATTTAAAAATTGAAAGATTAATGTGTTTTAAGTACCCTTTTGTGTGAAAAAAAAGTAGAAAGAAAACTTTTAAGACGTCTTGAAATTGAGTACATAATATTCTGTTATCCGGTGAAGCATTCAAAGACTTCAGATTAAATGTATCATTGATTAAAAAAAGCTTAAAAAAGTTGTGTTTTCAAAATTCGGTAGTCCATGTAAGAAATAACTCAATAAAATTAATTTGATATTTATAAAGGCCTTATTGAAACATTATTGATACCTCATATCTAGATAAAATATTGCTTTTGAGAAATGAACTTAATATAATTATTTGAATTATAATTCGAGGTTCTGTAATATAATTTTGAAATCTTGTTATAATGCAAGATTAATTGGAAAACATTTATTTGGTTTAAGAAACTTAGCTAGGATTGTAAATAGTTGTCTGTAATTAAATTTCTTTATTATCTGGTATTTATTTGCTTAGCGTTAGACTTTATAATTTGGAAATATATTTTATAACAGTATAATTGGTTAGTTATTTATTAAAATAATACCTCGATACTCTTATTGGAGTATTGATTACCTGTTTTGAATATTTGTCTGATTAATTAAATCTAACCCATATTTATACTCAAAAAATTTTCTTAATACAAACTATTTATTTCTCAAAAAAACTCAAGTTGTTTGTCTTGTTTACACACTTTGATATTTAGTTAATTGTGTGAACAATTTATAATCATTAACAAAGAGTTTAATGACCGACAAAGCGATTTTTTAGTGCATTGTTTTTATTTTTTCTTTCTTCACAAATATTCGTTACGTTCAATATTTTAACGTAGTAATGTTATTTTACATAGCTGTTAGTCTATTATGTTATCGCGACGATATTTATTTAACACTAGTTACGAAGTCCAACGCCGTTTTTTGGCGATGCAAGTGAGTTTTTGTTATGTAAATGACGCAATGTAGGGCAAAGTAAGGCCTTGATACGAAATACATGTTTCGACTAGTTTATGTGGTACCTGTGCCAATAGTGTCGACATTGTTTGTGGTAATCTTTGTTAGGATGGTGTTAACAAGTTGTGTTAAATGGTTTACCATAAAACAATACATGGTCGTTGACATGTCAACAGAATTTAGTCACCCTTTGTATGTTGTAGTGTATTTAAATAAATGTCGACTGCACGGATAACCGAGTGGTATAGGTCACCACAACAATTACCTTTGTATGCGACGTGTCGCGGGTTCGATCCCCGCGTAGGAATGTATGATGGAAATGTATGCCAGAAAGTTATATTCTTAATCTAAAATAGGAACCATTCGAACTAGGTTTAATTTGAACCAGTGTTTCGAGTAAAATGTTCGTAATTTTAACTTTTTTATGTTTCGCTATATTTCTGGCGGACAATTCAAATGTTTGTCTATAAATATAAGTCACTCAGATAGATAAGAATGTCCGTGTGGTGTCCGGATATAAAGAATAGCACCACCCCATATCCTCCACTGGGTGTCGTAAAAGGCGACTAATGGACCTTAAGACCCAGTGCACTGCACCAAGCACCTTGGGTCACCCGAATGGTGGCGGGTAAACAACCAACAATCGCATTCCCAAAGAGGGTTAGTGTCAGGCAGGCGGCCGACTATAAAACTATAGCCAAATCTTTAAGCAACATGTCTAAAAGACGTGTTGCGCCGACCCCAAGTAAAAATTGGGATAAGGGCAGGGGAATGAATGACTCAGATAGATAAGATTGTTGTTTTTTTTTTTAAATAGGTATTGTACAATGCCTTTATGATTCAACTAAACAAAGATTTAATATATCAAATCAAGCATAAAATTTCAACAAAGACCACACAACTTTGATCTTTGTCAACCGTAAACTTCCAAAACCTAAATTACTTAACGATCTAAATAATACAAACCTACACCGATACATACCTACCTAGTCTACATAACAGAACACCGCACGTCCATTATCATTAAACAGATTAAGCCATGCAGGCACAGTTCGCTGGACATCTAGCCATGGCATATATAACGTGCAGTTTTAATGTGCGTAACCACAGAGTGTCACGCTCTTAGACTGGCCTAAGTTAATGATGGAGTCATGCTTGCGTGGAACCGAGGTTAGTGCGATCGTGAGGTTTACGCATCCCTGTATATAAATTTATTATATTGCTTACTGAAAGATCAATGAAATTACCATGAATATATTTACTAATTACCATGAATATATTTACTAATATATTTATTAATTACAATGAGATTTCAGAAAGATAAATGAGGCTTGGATTTTGTGCTTTCACTATGTTTTAAGGATAATTGTAGTCGTATTGAGGAGATTTTGACTGGTCTTATTTTAAGAGGTTCTTCTTTTCGTGTCGAAAGTACGACTTAATTATGTGCACAGCATAATAATATACTATAAATAGTGCATCATTTTTTTCATTCATTACCGCGTCATTGGCGACGATTAGTTCCTCTAAAGGACTCTTTGTGCACCCTAGATTGTGCGATATCGTCTGCTTGGAGATGCCTCACTGTCACTGGGTGTTGCATTTGCAAAATTTTAAGAGACGGTGCTAAGCTGATATGTTAATGTAAGTTTGGTTGATTCGAGGTTTGGTTCATTGTTTTAAATCCTTATTTTTTTTGGAAGGAAGTTGTGTTGTTCAACTTATCACCGGTGTGTATTGTTATAAAAGGAAATTAAACATGTTTTACTTTAATTATGCTTATTAATAATTATATGTTAGGAATGCGCTAAGCGTAAGAGAAAAAAAAAGAAGAAACATCTACACAAGTAGGTACTTAAAAACGTTTCCTTTTGTGAACTTGGTTCTAAAAATGAAATTCAATTTTTTAAATTAAATCTGACGGGAAGTTAATTATAATTATAGCATTTGTTTCCAAAGAAGATTAAGTATTAAAATATTTTAAAAATAAAGTCTATTGATAAAATACGCAACAGTATTTATAATACATAGGAAACCACACCACTTTACCACCCCCGGGACACAATAGTATCCCTCCATTCTCTTAAAACTAAATTCCAAACCCCAATTATTAAAAAAAAAAACCCATCAATTGTTTCAGTGCTACAATTGCACATCTTTACCCAACTTCCTTGCATGCATTTCCGAAACACCCATCTCGAAATTACCACATAAATATTACAAAAATAGCAACAAACTTGTGTAGAATTTTAATTACTTGCTATGTATTTGATATTATCATAGGAGTGGTTAATTGTAGTCACGTTTTCGTTTGCCAATGTTCGCCGCTCTGTTTCTTTCAATGTCACGGCGATACTTTGGCCGGCAATTAGAGCATAGCGGTAGAATTCGCGTGAATTTATTTTTATGTATTTAAATGTTTATGCGTGGTTAGATATGATATGGTTATTGTCATAAATGAATGTCCCCAACGAATGGCACAACCTCCAACTTCACCGCGAACACAATTCCTGTGTAGAATTTGCGCCCGGCGTTGTCGCTCCCGTATAGGCCTTGTTAGCCACCAGTGCAAGTGCTAAAAGTAAATAAATGGTCAGTGGGTCATCTTAGGGGCAGAGTAGGGGTAGAACATGGCTGCTGTCACAACCATCTGTCATAGATGTTAGAGGCCACTGATGATGATGATTGTTATAAATGTCATAATGTTTGTTGGTATGCAGTTTTAATTGGTTGTTACTGAGCTTCGATTTTACATGTTCCGTTTACAGCTTATTGAATTAAGTTGTGATGCATTGCCTGTTAAGTTATATCAGTTTTGATACCAGTGCTGTGTATCTCCGCATTGTATTGCTTCTCGCACGATAGTACTTGTCTAAGCAGACTTTAGGTATGATAGTGTTTTTTTAAGATGGTAATTCGTCTTGTATTAATTATATGATTGCGGAAGAATTAAGTTTGTGCGTATATCCGTGTTTTGATATTTTTATTAATAATTATATGTAAATAATATATTATATATCGGACAAAGACCGTCATTTGTTTACTTTTTTAATATTTTTAAATATTTAATTAGCTCTCCTAAACGTAGAGTTGCAGTATTTTATTTATTTTGAAACAAAATAGTATCATAATTAGTTATACACAGTAAACTACACAACTAAAACAAAACGTAGTTAATTGAATTACTACAACTACGCTAAAATTGTGAAAGAGACACTAAAACTAAAAATAAACAGACAAATACAACTTTATGACGTATACATTTTCCCACCACTACTTAAGTAATACTAAGTTATTATCGGAACTTGACATCCCACGTACCGTGACCTGGACTTCTACCACGTCTTAAAGTAATATTATTGCATTTGTGAAAGCGAGATAGCACTACACGGTATAGAGCGGCGTCTCTTTTCCACAACTGTCATTTATATTACTTTAAGATGACTGTAGGCTCTTAGTACAATGGTAGGTATACAAAGGACATATTTTGCAAGAATTTATGTTGTAACAAAAGACAATTACATTTATGATAATATGTAGAGCTCGGAAGTAATAGACATGACACTATGTATAAGTATATAATTGCTTGTAATTAGATTATTCTTTGATTAGAAAAACCTAGTGCTTTGGACGTTGCGTGCAACAAAAGCTTTATTTATAGTCGGAAATAACTTGCTTAATATGACATGTGATAGCATTGTCTCGAGGTAAATATTTAAGCTAATATCTTGTATCTATATTTTTTTACGAAATCGTTAAAGTGGTCAATGAAAGTAAAGTCAAAAGGAAGATGCTAGTAATCCATTATATTTTTTAAGCGTTCACCAGACAATCTATCAATTTGACTGCACGGATAGCCCACTAGAATATAAGTCCGCTACCTAATAATAATTCTGTGCGACGTATCGCGGGTTCGATTACCGCGTAAGTCAAGAATTTCTGCGAACCACCGATGCTTGTTCTGAGTCTGAGTGTTTATGCATGTGGCACGAGGATTGAATTCCTTAGTGCGGGAATGAATAAAAAAAAACTGTTTGATATTTTCTTCCTATAGTGCCTTTGTAACCAAATATGATTCGATTAGATATTTCGAACAATATTTTGGACCTTGATGCGATTATCTTTTCTCCATTGAAATTATGACTCACCAAGTGTTCATATAAATAATACCTTAATTTAAATGTATACATCAGAAAACAATAATTCGGGCAACAGGATATGGTATGAAATTCAAAAGGTTTTAATTAACCATATCAGATGGGAAAAGACCCGCTATTTAACTTTGAATGTACGTAATTAAGAATAATTTAGACTTTTGTGTCGTTTGCGTAGTTTAATTATAATTTAATCATTATGTTTATAAAGCATGGTTAAGCAATGAAATAAAGGAACTTGTGGAAGTGTCGTGTCGTAAGATAGTTTTGAAATAGCTGTTGTTATGACGAATAGGTATTAAGTTGACCTGCGTGTTATTAGTTGAACCTTTTTATAATAATAATAGAACTATGCAATTAACCTGAGCGCGCAGGTTAGAACTATTCTATCAGATACTACAATTAATTATTAGACAGTGTCTGAAAAACTGATCAAGAATCAACAATCAATTAGAATAATCTCTATTAAACATCTTTACAAATGTTGCTATTATCTTTATTTATTTATTATTTTTTTCTTTTTATTATTATCTTTAGGCCTTTTCATGTAACAATCAACATCTTCATTGCATATTTTGATAAACACACAAGTAGATTTTAGAGAGCTAGTTAAAAGTACCTACGCTAGTCTTTGATATGGCCTTTTTTCATGAGAAATCATCAATTGACCCCGCCCCCTGGTGCAGAGGGAGGGAGTGTCAGACTTTTACTGACTAAATCCCACTATGTTCCTCCTCGAGCCCTTTGAGTGCCAGGGTCGCGATAACTTACGAACATCCCGCAGACAGTTTTTAATATCGCCTGAGTCATACATTGGCATTGACACCTTAAGAAGATACCATCAATATAACATGTATACAACCTCCTTACAATTTACTTATCAGATAGCCACAAAAAATTTTGAAAACTGAGCCGGCAATTATCTTATTATTTTCGACACGACAGGAAGTGAGGGGGTTAAAGCGGATACGTCCGACGGCCTCCACACAAGAGAACATTGCGTTACAATTGTCTCGGTGTAACTTGATTAATTACGCGCTTGTAATTATTTAAATAATGTGAAGTTCATGTTGTGTAACTGTAGACTCTACTAACACCTCTTCTAGTAAGACTGAACTGAAGTTGTGGACAAGAGACGCCGTTCTACGTTGTGTAGAGTCGCATCTTACTCTGACAACTGCTAATCTTATTTAAGGAGGTATTGGCAGGCCCCCTGAGGTGGTTGATTCATGGTTTTTAAGTATTTTTATAGATGGGATGTAATAATCAATTGTGAGAGAAGCAATTTCGTTCTATACTATGTTGTGATATGCATTATTTCTGTATCTCTACATTTTAAAGTCACGACCGAAATCAACCCTTGCACCAACCAGATTTAGTAATAGCAATAACAGAGGTAAACGAAAGTTCACATAATTTATAAAACAAAGGTAATTTCAATTTCGCAAACAATCGATTACCGTCTACTTTTATCGATTTATTTCGTGTCCTAATATCGATAAAATATGTAACCTAACTTGCAACAAATCGAATTATCCTTGAGTAAATAATGGCATAATTATCTTCCATTTACGTTTTGTATTATGTCAAAACATCGTATTTGTTATAGACCTACATACAATACTTATAATTTAGTTCAAAAATAATTAGTAGTAGTTGTCCACGAAAGTTTATTATGCTACTGGGGGCCTACCACGCACTTAAAGCAAGACAGTTGCGTTGTGAAAGCGAGATGGCACGATACGACTTATAGAGCGGCGTCTCTCTTAGTCTTACATTAAGAGTTGATAATAGGCCCCCAGATTTACATTTGTTAAGTAATAATTGAATGTTCTTTATTTGGTTAGTTAATTAATTATTAGTCTATCAAGGACTTGAGAATAACGAAAGGTTTGCGTGTAATTGTTCGACTTTTTATAAGTTATGACGTATGTAAATGTGAGTAATCAGATGACAATGAGTCAATAGTGTTATTGAACTAAGCTGTCATTAACTTTGCATCTTACACAAGGGTTGTCGTCAGCTGTTTTAATTGTCATGTTACAATCGTTTTAAGTATACGTAGAGGTACCTGTTAAGGGTCGAGTTTACTAAGAATTGTACATTTAATTACTGTTTTAGTAACTGATTAAGATTTCTTTCAACGTCATATCAATAGTTGATATTAGCAATCACTTTAGCTGTTTGAAATTTGTTTCGGAAAGACCATATTTTTTCGATAGAGTATAGACAGACTATTACTATCGTCAAAAAAGACTTTGAATAAAGATTTTTTTTTTAAAAGACATCAACGCACAGAAATGGTATTTGAAGTATAGATCCGGACTTTACCAAAACACATTGTACCTACAAAAGAATTTACAAAAAAAAACAATGTGCCAAAAATAAAACAAATTAGCGTAGCATTCGACAGATCTGGTTCATCATTAATCTTGCCTAATGTATGTGAGTAGTTTACATATCATTAATTATATTAATATGCCTTTGAAACACAAGTATTACGTATACATTTGTTGGTATGAGGAAACAAACAAATACATAATATATAAATCGATGGTCTATACGGATATGACGTTAATAAGCTTTCTTATTTCAACACTAGATAATTATTTACGATTTTTGATTTGGCAACTAGGTTTTGCGTGGACGCCGGTACCTGCAATGTGTAATAGTAGTTATGTTTTGAGTTTTTTTTTTAATTGCGCCATTTTCTACATACATATTAAATTTTATTTGGTTTGTTATTTTAACGAAAAGTTAGTTAGAGCTAATGTAAGCATTGCGGATTTTTTTATTTGTAGATTTAGGTATATTAAGTTACTATGTTAAAATAATTTACCCAAATTTTCACCCGGAGTCTACATAATTATTTTCATTCCTGTTTTTAATGCAGTTTCAAATAAACTAGCTCCCAGTCAGGATTAACTATTTCATAAAGTGTAACCACAAAATCAATCACAAATCAAGATTATTCCGAATCATTTAGATTGATGAGATATTAAACATATCAAAGTCAATATCTCGAGATTGCAATCGCATTAGTCAGGCGTCGGATCTAAGGTTAAGTTCTTCAGTTCAGTAAAATGTTTGGAGCAATTTTATTAGTTGATCATTCATACCAGGATGATTATTATTCCCACAACGCCATGTAGTCTCAAATTAAGTATACGAGAGTAACATGTGTAATGAGTACTAGACATGCTTATATATTTCTAAATACATGTATATTATAGATAAATTACACTCAGACAAAGATCAAATGATAGTGCTCATCACACAAACATTTGTTCTGGCTGGAAATAGAATCAAAGATTTTTTTCATCTTCGTATCACACAATATTCATGATGTGTCATGTTTATAGCCCCTTCTTTCTATAGTCCTTTGCAATTAGCAAGAGGTCTTAAAACAATAAGGGGTCTATACGCCGGTATAAGATCACGGATTACCGGTGTTACACTAAGCATTTACACTACCTCAACAGTGTGTGTTTGTTTTAATTCAAACGACTGCTTTAAGACTTTAAGTAAGAGGTTTTATTCCAATAAGGGGTTACATTTTGGCCAAACTTTTATCTCTGATCCCAAGAATTACACTGCTTCAACATTGTGTGGTAGTGTGAAATCGAACGATTGCTTCAAGACTACCTTTAAAATGAGTTAAAGTGCATTTGTCTTTATAAAGGGGGAAAGGGTGTTTATCTGACAATCTAGCCTTTGCAAACTGTATCTGACTTGCCAATTACATGATTATCTCGTTTTATCAGTTATATCTATATTGTTAGGAAATGTCAAGTGATCGTTGGATGTTTATTTTAAGTTATTCTCTGAACTTACTATGTAACTACTGGTATTTTATGGTTGGTGGACTAAATCCGGGTTTATGAGGGTATGGGAATATGAATCAGCTATTGAAATATGAGTTTGAATTAGATGTATTGATAATAAACAAAAGTCTGGGAGCTGTCGATTAGAATAAGGGGAAGTGTGCTGTGACGAACGGACGGTTGTTGATGTTAAATTGTTGTAGGTGGGTTGTTACTTAGCGCGAGACAGTAGGCATTTATTTTAGAAACTGACGAGTTAAACTACTGCATGTATTTATACTGTGATATATCTGAATGTCAGAAAGTAACATAAAACGAGGTTTATGAGCAATTTTAATTCCAATTTGAGTCGTTATTATTCGTCCTATTACAATTTCTGGTTTTTATAGTAATCGGACCAATAATTGAAATCAGTGAAGCATTCCAAATGTATTTAGACAACATTTATTACGCGATTTTGCCTGCATGAAGACTAAACTCCAAAATTATGCCCGAAAAACATTCAACAACAAAAGAATTGTCTGTCAGTGAAAGAATTTTCGAATTCGTGTAAGCAGTTTCAGATATAGCCTTTTATCAGTATTGCAGGCGTGCGATGCTAAGACTAGGTGCTAGAGTTAATAAAAAGGCTATAGATAAAAATAAAACATTCGTGCATACTTTGACCCTTCTATTTCGACATTCAATTACCAACTAACACAGCGGTGTCAATGTTCTATTTTTTCATTGTCAAATCTACGTTTACCTAATTGATAAAATCTTGACAATTGATTAAGTATTTACGCATTCACTTTTGTCGGCCTGCTGACAAATTTTATTATTTTCGTTCGTTAGTTGTCTTATAGACTGACAGATTGATTGTAATCAAATTGTTTGCTATGATTTAAAGGTTTTGTCTTTGTTCTTTTGTTTAGTTCTTTATGTAAGCAAATATGAATAGTTTGGGCTGTGTTCAAGGATTCAGTATACTTTTTTCGTACCAAGATTATGCGACCACATTTAATCGACTAATTCCTTATAAAAAAAGAATCAGAATTAGGTTAAGAAAAATCCCATGTTTCAATTTACGAATGTTTTACTAAATGGCCTACCTAGTTTACTCCCAAAATCTTAGAATGTCTACCTTCCTATCAAGTCTTACATTCTTAACTCGATCTAAAATCAACCAATAACACAATTGTTGTAACATTCCAGGACCAGTGCTGTTCCCCCCATCCCCCAGTGGTGACCCCACCCAGACCAGTGGCGTGGTGGTGGGAGCGTCCGGCTTCGGGTTCGTGCCCCCTGGCTCCCAAGGTAAATCCTACGGACGGTGAACTCTAGTCAACAAGTAGATAGCACTAATATGGTACTAGAACACTGAAAGAACAAACGCAACTAAATTTTATAGAAAAGCTTTGTTATGTAACGTTCGATTCGCAACATGTTATGCTACATAAGCGCTGCAACGTAGAACAACGCGCGGCTTTTGTTTGTTGTCGAATATGACGTGTAACAATGGCTGTAGCATAACCTGCAACACGTAATACATCATGTTGCTAGTCAAATGTTACGTAACAGTTACAAAGCTTTAAGGTGTAAGTAACAACAAATAGACATAAGTACGTCTTAAAATTGAGTTGCGTTTGAGTTTTCAGACAAAAAGAGTAACACGATGTTTCCAAGAAATCTCATATATTTCTTACAATAGTGAAGGTTTCCATACCTTCACTACTTAGAAATAGTCCCCTGTTCATCAATTCCTGAAGGAATAGATAAACAGGCCCCTATTTCTTATATTTAGTCAAAATTTAAACAAACTGTAAAGATTTACTAACCATGGTGGCTGTTAAACTTAGTTCTATAGGCTGTAATTGAGGACGAAATTATTGGAGTAGTTGAGGTGGTTACATTTTGATTATTTATATACTCAAATCCGTAAAAACTGTAAAAGTAAAAAATAAAAGATCATGTTGGATAATTGCCTTAAAAAAGACCTGAATATCGAAATTTGAATTTGGATGGCGTTTTGTAAGTAACTGCTAAGATTTAAATATTATTAAAAGAACGGAACAAATCAACTTGCCTACTTAATGTTTTGTGCAGTTCGGATCGAGTTATAAATAATCAAAATAAGTGATTGTAATATAGTAGTTATAAATATCATTACAGACTGGCGTTTAAGGTCAAGTAAACATAAAAAAACGTTTCTTTCTTTACTTAAATAAAAACATCGTATTACTTATAAATTAATGTAATTTAATACGTTATTCTAACAATTATTAAAATTGCAGAATAACATATTGATTTGTAAATTATTATTGTTAATTATTTCTGTAGTTAAATTAATATGCATGGGTAGTTTTTGCATGAGTTGTTCCCAAGACTGTATTCCTGAGTAGTTTGGTTTTATCCTTACTAAGGCGATGTGGGATATCAGTTTATATATATTTTAAGCATGTATTGTAGATATGCAACGTGTTGCAGAACGGTCATATTGAATACAGCTTCTGTGCGTGGGAATTAAGAATTGTCTTAAAGAGAGAAATGGGCGATTCTGGAAAAGAAATGGTCTTGCCATACATAACTGTAATAAGGACATATAAAGTATAATAATCTGACCCTACCAAAGGTTGGTGGAAGAAGACTCTTGAAAGAGATAAGTTTACCTATGCGTATGTAAGTATGTACGCATGAGTTCCAAATTAAAGATTTAATAATGAGTTTCTGTATTCAATAAAGACTTGTAATCGATTGTGTATGGTAAGACAGTTTTTTTTTAAGAATTGACTGTTTTTAAGACAGTTGTTAATTTCCCTGGATTGAAGAGGTGTTCCAATATGACCGGGGTTTACAAAAAACATGTCCTTTAATAATATTTTTTTGTATAATTTAAGTGTGTTATTGTGAATGAAGTTGTGATTAAATCCCATGTTATTTATATTTTATAATAAACGAATAAATTTGTATCTGTTTTATTTATTTCCTCTGATGCACTGTAATACGCATGATTGCACTTTTATGTAGATATTGGTTTAGTTAGTTGGGTGTATTAAGTAATATTTTAATGAGTTTTTTGGTTAAATGATTGATGGTATTGTGTGGCTAATTTATTATTGTAAATAAGCAGTTACACACACAGCAGGTAGTATATACATAAGACTAGATTAATTCACATTAAAATTAACATATTATTATACCTATAAATATCAGCCGCACATAGCTTAATAAGTAATAGGTATAAAAAGTTTTAGGTATACTTAATGATATATAGAAAATAACGAAAGTAACTGTACAATATTGGTGTTAAAAAGATTTCTGGTATTAAAATTATTTGGTTTAAGACACTATAGTAATATGCAAAGCAGTAAAATAGTTAGTCACCAAATCTCTCTTACTTTAAGGAACATTGTATTGCATTAACTTACCGCATTCGCTCTGACATTGAACTTTTAATACCGATATCAAATAAAACAATCCAGTCTTATATCAGCGATAAAGTTTCAATTACTGTCTGCTAGCATTTCATTAAATTGATACTACAATCAAAGTTAGAAAGGTTTAATGTTATACAAGACCAACACTTGGGTAAGTGGCGTTCTAAAATGTATTTTTGACTCTACATTCCACTAGACAATTATAAAGATAGAATGACGGCTAAGGGTGATAGTTTGCTACGGGACGTTCGTAAGAGTTACCGCGACCCTGGCATGCAAAGGGCTCCAGAAGAAACATAGTGGGTTTTAGTCAGTAAAAGTCTGACACTTCTCCCCGCTGCACCCACAGCGGAGTCATATGATGATTTCCTTCGAAAAAAAAGGGTTGAATATTTTTCTGTGCGTCTGCTTTCCGTTTTCGAATACAACTATTTTATTCGTCTGTTAATTTATAAAATTAAAACTGTCCTAAATAATTGAGTCACGTTTACCGAGAAATTAATTTTGACACATTTTTTTAATAGACAGTCGCTATCAATTCGTGATTGATATGACAATAGATAACAAAAGAAAATAATTATAAATAAAGCTAACAGGGAAACGAGAGGTTTACAGTCTGATCCGGCATAACGAAGGTCGTGTGCACGCACGCGAACTTACCGGAACGGCTACTGGTAAAACTGACTTAAACAAGTCAGGAAATATCGTACAATTTACAATACATTGACGGCCATGGTACATAGCTTTTGGTACCAGTACAGCGCGGCTACGCAATGTATCGTAACTTGCGCGATAATTCTCGCTCGGTCGTAATCAGGGAATCAGGTTTTAGGCTGCTTACGCACGAAGATAGCAATTATGATTAGCTGTCAGATTATATAGAGCAAGGCCCGTTTCCCGTTTTGTACAAATGCCTTTATGAATCATTAAGGTCAATAAAACATTAGAGTAGGTATAAAAGTTCCATATTCATTACTCTTGTTATATGTTTGAATCTACACTTGATACAAGTAGTCGATGTAGAAAGATTTGAACTAAATAATTATACCTACTATAAGACATAGATTTTTACTCGAATTTCGTCTTCAAATGAATTACAAAACTACCTACGAGCCAGCACGAATTCTTTTTCACAAATAAATAAATTAAAATCATATAAGACAAGCTTCATAAGTGTGTACTATCCGGGTTACTGACCGATTAAACAGGATCTTTAATAAAGCACACAAATAAATAAATAAAAGCAAAACCACCCAAACTTTTACTGAATCACCTCACAAAACGTCGGAACGGGAACTCCAATGACTAAATTGTACTTTGTACGAACGAAAAAATGGTGAATGTTATCATGGCCGGTCGACTAACTCGCGTGGTATGCGACAACACAACAAAATACATTATAAACACCTAAGGGCATTTGACACCTCGAGTTATATCCCTATCAATTAAAACATGAGTGAACATAAATTTGTATAGGAAATACTGACAATTTACCTTTGAAAGTTACGCTGAGTCATTGGCGTTGAAAACTTGAAATGTATAGCTTCGGGCGATCGAGAATTCATTGTTGTTTGTACTTGAAAGTTCAACCTTATGAACTATGTAGTTAGTTCTTAGTATTGTCAGCCAGTATGTTTGAAAAGTAGAAGTTTATAAGCATACATTATGCAAAAATCTAAAATGTTAATTAACATTGTGATATGTATTCTACGCTTCTGTGATTCTACGTATCAGAATAATTTACGTAATCAAACACAGTCCGAATAAGGGATTTTCATCAAATTAATAACAAAAAACAATATGAGTTAACATTATTCATAGCCGACCTTTTTAATTGTGTTTGACAAAATTTCTCGATGACTTCATTTATTTGGGGTTCAATATCAAGCCGGCCGGAATATTCAATTTGGACCACTCTTAATCTCGCCGGCCCTCAGACTACGGTCAAACGCATTTTAATTATGAAATTGACATATCACAAGCCCGTAAACTGGCAGTCAGCTCTCCCATTTTATGATTTAATAAAAGAGTTTGGACTTACGAAATTAATTGGACCCCGCCTTGCCATTTCTAGCCAGACCTTTCGTGATGTTTATCTAATGCATATTTATATGTTTGCTCGCAAAAATAGGGTGTTGTCGTGTTTGTTAAATGAATTCACATTAGAACCCTTTACGTTTGTGTTTTCGTGAATAAATATTATGGTATTTTATACCAACTTTATTTGCAGTTACTTGCCTGCTGTTTCATTTTATCATGAGATAGTTTTTAAGTGAATCTTGTAGATAGCAATTGTTCTGACCAGGGGAGGAAAAACAGATACGTCTTGAAAAGTTTCCCGAGAGTTGGGAACTTGAGACAGTTTTATAAGCTTTTTTGCTGTGACATCTTAGACATGTATTTTCTTTTATGAAGGAATTGTTTGTTTTGCTTCGCCATTGTTCTGGAGACATGCCTTATGAGATTTTCTGTGGTCGACAATTTCTTTTATGAGTTTCCACTTTGTTATAATGGAATGGTTATGAATGAAAAATAAAATGGACGATTATTAAGTATTAAGTCAAATCATTTGCGAGTACTTGAAGAAGTAACATTATTATTAAGTTAAACATACGTCTTGTACGTTTACTACAACAATAAAAACATTAACTTAACACCAAACTTTTTTAATAAACCTTTGTATTCGGTCAATATTTTTACATTGTATCTGAGGCAGGTCTGCATGCATATCATGGGAACATTCACAGTACAAATTACAGGGGAAAAGGTCACTTTGTATGTTATACTGTGAGATATGTAGCTATTGTATTGGTCTTTCGTAATGGAATAATAAGAGGCATGTAAACATAGCAATTAGCTTTTACACTACATACAATGATCAGAAGATTCGTGAATAAAAATTAGAAATTGTACTCTTAAGCTAATTGATATAGAGTTCATTTTGACTGTAGGTAATAGTCCGGTTGGTTTGAAACCCTGATGAATTGTTCAAATCTTTCTTTTGACTTTTTTAGTAACTATGGATGGATGGTTGGCTGTTTGTTGCTCTTTCCAGCTCAAACGGCTGGAGCAATTTTAATGCAAATTGTAGTAAGTCAGCTGACACCGTAGGTTACCAAATTAGCCAATTTTTTGTCAACAGCGTCAGACGGGCTAATGTCTTTTCAGCAATAAGCGACATTTGCTCGGATGAAGTCAACATAGTCAAACCCAGGAAACAGCCTTAGACAGACAGCGAACCTTTACGTATCAACTAGTCGTTTTAAAAAAATCATGGACTACACCTGCATCTAAAAAAAGAACGCGGAGGCCGCAAGGGAGTTTTCACATACCTGCCTTAATATATCTGTCTTAGTGCATAATGCATTTGGTGATCAATGACCTTCCCAAAATATTGTTGCGTGTGCCATTGTTTCTCCACCCTAGTTCTAAGAGAAGGCCAAGTTCTGCCCAGACCTCTGCCCCTCTAGCCAAGTAAAATTTCTACAATTGTTAGGTCATTAAGGGTCTGGTAAAACAAAAAAGTAAAAGTCTGTATCTTGAATTGGATATTCATACTTTATTGAAAGTTCTAAACTACATCCTACTATATCACAAAGTAACAAAGCTTAACAAATAATGTACTAGCACTTTAGTATAAATTTTAACACGAATTAAATTCCAGGTTTGTTCTTAATGAACAAGAGTTCTTGTCTGACTTAAAACTTGTACTTGTCTGTAATACGTGCATCGCTTGCTCTATGTAAAGGTAGAGATACAGTGATGTGTATTTAGCGGGTAGACAAAGGCGACATGAGAGCGTTTTGCGGAAGAAAGTAGATAATATATCGACACAGAAACACAAAAAAAACGACACGACAAAGCATAAAGCTTTTAAAATCACAATCAGAGGTAGTCTGTTCCAAGTGCTTTAAAAACCGTAAAATGTTCATCAGCAGAGAATCCGTGGCCAGAGTCAGCACCTAGGCATCCAAAATATATGTAAGCAATGACCCGTTCAAAATCAACGGATACAATTACATCGTAAAATACAACAGCAAAATATGAAATGCTGGAGCATAAATTCTACATTCTCAGTCTCAAAGACACCGACCTTAATAACCTAAAACCGTTGACCGAAAATTAATGAAATCAAGTAACCTCGCTACATCGTACCACAGGGGTCTGGCCACGTAAGGGAAGTGACGCGTCTCGCCGCCACGGCGCCACACCGGAACTGACTGAAGGGTTGCCCCGTCACAAATCAAGTTATGAGAAACGCCACAAAAGGAAACTTTGTGCATTTCCGAGCCGACAAGCGTGAAATCCTCCACAACGTCACCCCCACACAAATTTAAACTCCAACCCAAATTGACAAGGTCTAAAATCGTGTGTAGCGTTTTTAAGCACTCTTCAATCCTGATATAACTTTACTTGAGTGATTATTCTTGGGGTATTGAATGTGTTTGTAACGTTTTGTATTAAATTGTTAGCGCGGTAAACAAAGAGCTGAATAGCTTTAATTTGGAAGCGGAAAATAATTGCGAGTTATGGTTGTTTTTATATTATAATGATGGTAGTAAGACAGGAAGACAATCCCTATGTGGCTTGGAAAAGGTTTGGCCAAAGAAGGCTGAGGATTACTTTTTTGAGACTGATGGTTGGCAGATTTATATTGCTAACAAACTGACTTCTATGAAAATATGCTACTATGCTTGTAAGCTAAATTATAAGACACGTTGACTGAATATGTTTAAAAAGAGACGGAAAAAACAGAATCTAAATATTATGAATGTAAACAGCTGAGCAACTTATACAAGCCAAGTCTAGATCTATTTTGAGCTCAGATTTACAATGTCAATGCTAATAATTAGTTTTTTTCTTAGAAATCAATCCATTAAAAGCATATTAGTTCACACAATACAATAAAATATACTTACACTAGTAAATATTTAACATTGGTTTAAATTTCATAAGCGACCTTGTCCGTTTAGCAAATATTGCAACCAATCAAATGTGAGTTAGTATTTTTTGTCATTACAATAATTTGAAAGTTACATACTTAAACACATTGTCGTAATACGCGAATGTTTAATTTAGCAACGTATAGTTGGGTGCATGTAATTGATAAAAACGACAAGCGAAATTCAACCTTATTGCTTCAACAACGAACGTTTTCAAGGTTGGATCGTTACTAGAAATTTGCGGTCGACTGTACGTAATTTGAAGGTTTTGTTGCGATACTTACAAATTAAATAACTATTAATTAAAAGTTTTGTTTGTATAAATCATTAATTATAAAAAATAATGAATTCTGTTTGTTTGTCCTACTTTTTGTTGAACAATATTTGTAAATGAAATACCTTAGACGACTCTTTGCGGTTATTGACCCCTGTTTAATTAAGTTTTAAAAGGAAACGCAAATTTTACATAGCAGACTTAAATTCAGTTTTTGTTTTCATCGGACATACTCTAAGAGCTATCACTATTGTTGCTACCTTAGACTCGACGATTGTCCACTTTGCCTACCGATACTACCCTTTTAGGCTAACTCCCTTTTTGAAAGGGCTTTTATTTGGGTCATTAGTATTTTAATTTATTGATCACAAGGAGCTATTTGACAAAAAAACACTAAATAGTATATAACTAAGTTGTTGTCGCTGTCTGTCCGTCCGGCACTGTCTGGCATCTAGTTTAATGAATAATATTGGATAATTTTCGTATAATTTTGCGAAAGCGTTACGTCACAGGCCCCCTCTTTTTAAACTTTAAAGCCGTTCATTTTTGACATTTTTTATTGTCCCATATGAACGCAAAAATAAGTGTCTAATAAATTTTATTTATCTATTTGACGGACTAATTAGATTTTTCCTTTTCGCACCCTGTTATCATCCCATATTGCATGATGTGAACGGAGTACAAAATTTCCTAATAAGGAAATCGTGTCTTAATACCTACAAAATAAGGTTTATTATTCTATTTCCAGGTCCAGCGATACCCAGGTTTTTCTACAGAAGACGCCTTTATCTAAGAAGATAAATAATTTAGTTAAATTAACCCCATAATGATGTTAAGTACGTTGGTTTTGTACAAAATAATTATTTAAAATCTTACCTGAGTACCTTTTTTTGTATGAAATTAATGAATATATTGAATGACAATTGTATGGAATGTGAGGACAATGGATAAGACGTGTTTCACGTGTAACTGTGTCAAAGTTACTCTCTATATGTATTTTATCAGGCGTTTGTAATCTATTTTTGTTTGTGTTTGTGATTTTTCTTTCTACATTTAGTCAACTAGAACCCTTGTTTGTACGTGCTCTATTGATATTATTTTCGTACTGTATAATTTAAGGGATTTTGTTCTTGTAACACTGATCTACATACAAATTATGTCGCTTCAGTTCTTGAATACTTTTGCGATAGATTTCGTGATGTACATTTTTGTAACATTTTAGTCGTATAATTTATTTCCAAGGTTTCGATGTTTTCTGCCCCAATAGCATAGAAATCCATACATAAAAAGTTTAAACGTCAACTTACACACACCGCTGACTGATTGTTAATTAATAATTTAAAACAATTTCATAGCTCTGAAGTTAATTTGCTGTATATTTTATAGACTTTGTGTGAAACTATTTTCAATTTTGGGCTATCTGTGCCATAAATAAAGGATACAGGCTCGGATTGTTTACAGTTTCACTCATACACCATACCTTCCAAGTACTTCCAACAACCATTTAAATGATACTGTTACAGTAGTGGAAAAGAGATAGAGCATTACACAGTATAGAACGGCGTCTCTTTTCCACAAGTACAAGTCTTTAAGAGTCAGTGTCAGGCGAAAAGGACAGTGTAACATGAATTCCTACGTCTATTGCAGAATTGAGAATTATATCAATGTTCTAAAGTATCAACTTACATATCACGAACATTTTGGTTCTGACAGTATGACAGGTACATGATTGCTATTTCGGGATTGTCACGGTTGTGGTTTGTACAGTTAGCAACAAAAGGGTTTGAATGACGATTTTAATCGTGAATAGGCTATTAAGTTGGTTAATTGCTTAAATTAGTATTTTATTCGGTGGAGGTGTTTTGTAAATCTGATCGTATTCTTTCACTTTTGTTGCAGACTGTACAGAAATCATAAATACTACATTACTACTAAAACCATAGTGCCATTGCTCACCTCTATAATTTTAAAATCAATTTATGTTTGTTTAATCACACTGTTCCACCCCGATTAATTTATTATTCCTTAGTAAGTACACCATCACTCTTTTTATGTATGTGACACGAAAATAATTCATCTAGTACTCAATACCACCTATTTATTAAATACCAAAACAAAAGAAGAGCGAAAAAACATTAGCTTGCTCAAAAAAATGATTGTTCTAAAAAGGTGTTGTTAGTATTGGTACTAACGGCAATTTTTTTTAGAGCGATATTTTTTTAAGCTAAATATTTTTTTTACTTTTGATGCATACAAGTGAAACACGTCTGAACCCATTTAAATAATTTATACGTAAATACATAAAAATGAATAGTAACTGTGATAGCAATAAAATAAGTATGTATTTACAGTAAAAATAAAAGGAATGTATTTATATACCATATTGTTGCAGAATGCTGTGTAATGTATAAATTATGGAAATATGTTAGTGATGTAAATAAGAATATATAAATAATCATGTAAATAAAGATTTAATATATTATTGTGTTTCTTTGTTAATACCCTTATACTTTATTGCATTCTATAATGTGAAGTTATATAAATTACAACGTAATTTTTCATTATTATGAGATTCAATATTTGAATGCATGATGCGGAACGAAACCACCTCGTGCCGCGGGTTCGATTCCTGCCAGGCCAAATATTTTCACTTACAAATGTTTGTGCAAAGTCTGTGTTAATTGTAAATAAATGTTTGTGAGTGAAGTATTAAATTCCTTCCCTTCCCTTCCCTTTGAAGTATTAAATTCCCTTGTGCTGTAGTCAACCATCAAACAACCAAAAAAAGTGCAAAAATGTGTGTATCTTATAACAATAACGCTGGTTAATAATAGAGGAAAAATAAAGAAATAACGTAACGATTAAAAATTATAGATAACGTGGTACGAAACTCTGTCTAGTGAAACGCTAATGACTTCAACCCACGCCGAGGGCACGGCGTAGGTATATGTCGGACCCCTACCGACTAAAAACACCCCGGGCCTCTTATACTACCTAAGCCAGAGTCGGGATCGCTCACGCATGCTCTGTGTGACTCTGGCTGTGTCCGACTCGCCCTTACCCGACAACATATAAAATAGATATTGAAACGTAATTTCACACGTATTGACACAAAGTATCATATTCAAAGCATAGTAATAACCCAAAAAGGTTTTATTGGAAATAGTGAAAGGAAAATGAGATTTTCCTTCGTCTGTAGTTGGCTTCCACTTCCATCTATTCTCACAGCTCATTTGATCACCTAAACGAAATTCACTCATAGCAAGGGTGGACTTGTGAATGTATTGAACATGCATATATTTTGACATTTATTCTTTTTTTTTGTGTAAAAGGCGTCGTGTGAACGTAAACGTAAATGACATGTATTAGTCTGTATTTGCATACAGGATTGTAATAATACATATAAATTTAGAAGATATGTTTTTGTAAAATAAATGTTTACGTTACGGATTTAGAATTAGAATTACAAACTTTTTAAAATTTGAAGGTTTTAAGACTAATCTTTAATTTGTTTAATTTTAAACTACGGTTTTGTTTTGCCATCTTTAATCAACTTTATTTACGTTCAATTTGTAAGTCACATTTTATGATTATTTTTAACTATCGACCCGCCTCAACTTTACACCGGTAAAATACTCTACAATCTACATACATAGGTGGGGATAAACATTTCTCTGGAAACATTTTATCTATTGCAAAAACCGCATCAACATTCATTGCGTAGTTTTAAAGATCTAAGCAGACAGACGCGGGAAGCGACTTTGTTTTTTACAATGTATTGATAAACATCTGTTTATCTAACCACTTTTTAAAGCCTGCTTCTTTAACTACTAAAGACGGAATTATAAGACATTTGGTCTAAACCAACGCACAAACACTTTCATACAGAATTTAATAAGGCACCATGTTATTATAATTCTATTATTGAATTAGTATTGCTCATACAAAACAATTACTCAATCCGATACCATTTTATCTGGATTCACGTTCTCAAACATTCCGTGTTTATGTAAATGTCCAGTTAAATGTTAACGTTTACAAATAATCGATAATGCATAATGCATTGCAAGTAAGTATCTAATTATGTGAACTAAACTAGTATAGAAGTCTTACTAATATACCAAAGTAATGTTATTACAGTTGTGGAAAAGAGACGCCACTCTATTCTGTGTAGTGCGCTGTCCCGCTCTTTCAGATTAAGCAGTCTACTTAAAGATGTAGTGGTAAACTCCCAAATTAGTTGACCCCGCGCTCCTACCTGTTTATATCTCTTATCCAAGTTTTATCAGAATAAAATCTAACTGATATGCAGATTTCATCGAAATCCTTTAAACCGGTCTGAGGTGTATGAGTAACATACGTAATATGTTTGTACATATCTTGTAACTTTAAAATTTCGCATTCATATTGTTACTAGCTGCATATAATTGGCATATCTTTATTCGTTAATTTTAAATTGATCTTTACTTTTGTGAATAATTTTTGCACGCTTTAGTTTTAAGCAAAACATGATAGTACTACACATTTTTTGATAATACCTTTTATTCCATGTTTTAAGCAAATAAACATATCTTTTTTTTTTTTTTTTTTTTTTTAATATCTTGGGACAATATCCACACACGGCCATCTGATCCCAAGCTAAGCAGAGCTTGTGTTATGGTAATCAGAAAGCTGATAAACATACTTATATATTTCTAAATATATACATATTATAGATAAATCACACCCAGGCACAGAACAAATGATCGTGCTCATCACACAAACGTTTTTTCCTGGGTGGGAATCGAACCCACGACCTCCGGCTTAGCAGTCAGGGTCACTAACCACTAGACCAACAGGCCCGTCAATCTATCTTATCGGTATTCAAAATTTGTTGCAGGCGATATGTTTTAGGAAGCCATGCGTAATTTTTGAAGTAGGTTCAAGACTCGGTGAATCGGAGGGTTATTTATCTTTAAATTGAATTTAGTTTCGGATGCAACGTATCCCTCTATTTTACCCACATTCCATTATGTAGAATCTCTCGCCTACATTGTCTTCAAAGGACAAAACCGTATTTTTAGAGGTGTCTTTGATATTCAAATATTACAAAATCCGTTTACCGTGATCAAAGTAGGGCGACAAGTAAGGTAATTTTTTTTTTTTTTGGGTTAACAAAAAACTATTTTCATTCTTGTGATATCAATTTAAAATTATTTGATTTGATTTTAGAATATACACAATATTTCAACAGAGAATTAACAGGTGCAAAAAGTCTGAGTTATAGAATATGTAGGATTAAAAGTCGGCGGCAATTTATGTACAGTATTAATTAAATGGGATAGAAAATGAAACATGATCATTCTTCTTGTAATAAATAATATGTTTATTTCCAGCCTATATTTATTTTGTTGTGTTTTTATGGATGATTACTATACATGCATGAACAATGTCGTAAAGTACTTATGTAAAAGTGAAGCGAACGTTAATTTTCATCTCTGGTTTATCTAGTCAAATAGTAATCTAAATTTACCTGAAGCCTGAAGGGCTACAGAAGATGCCTGTATCTTGATCCAGCTAACCTACGGCTCATATTAAACGGAGTGTACATTGGTAGAGGCAGTAGGATACAAAGTTCTCATGTAAATGTCAGCATTGAAAGTGAATGACATTACTAATAATTTTTTTTTCCCAAATCAAAGAGTTTTCTGAAAAATTTCAAATGTACATTGAAAATACATACAAGCTTATTTGAATTCAGATTAGATTAAATACCAAAGAAGCTGTGTCTCCTTCCTCTCCTCCATTGGAAGAAACAGGGCTGTATGGTAAGCAGGCACATGAAAAAAAGAGATAAATAAACATAAAAACGGTATATCACATCGATTAACTCTTATGCCAAACATGAAGAGCCAGAAAAAAAACTTAAGTGAAAATTTAAAAACGGAAATCAACATAATAAAAGGCTAGAAGAAAAGTTAAATGAAAATACAAAAACGAAAATCAAAATTTTGTTTTTGAACGAAATCTTTTTTGATACGATATAATTTTAGAACTTCTATCTGTCGTCTCCAGTACCCTTAAGGACAATGACCGATTGGTAAAAACTCATTCAGTATTCACAAAAGACGATCAAGGAATTTCCTTAAGTGTGTTTTCCAACAATCAACTTTAACCAAACCAGCTTAAAGATCAAAATCATCTTACCGGAATACTACCCCAACTGCATCGAAGTCCTAAGTCGTCATCATCATCACGTCTTCGATTTATCTCTCTTTCTCTTCTGATTTCTGATTCCCTTCTGATTTCGGCCTCTCTTCTTATATCTGCTTCCCTTCTGCGATCTACTTCTCTGCGATCCTGTTCGTCATTTCTAGAAGGAACTTGATTCATGATGTAAATCGTCGGGCTAGCGTTGGCGTGGTTCTGGTTTTGATTGGTGTTACCTGAGAAGAAAAAGTTTTTGTTGAATCCTTTGTTTTTACAACCGGTGTTGCCACCAACTTTTTCAGTATCAAGACTTACAAAAAGAAAAACAATGATCTACAAGGATCTTTTGGCATGTGGCCGAAATCGGAACTAATTGACAGACAGTTTAGCTGATTCTTGTTGTGAATGTACATACTAGCAATCATGCTAATGTATGCTCTAAAAACACACTCTAAAAGTTTGAACGCCTGAATGTTTCTATCATAAATACCTATACTATAAACTTTTAAGGCAGTACCAAAAAAGGCTTTTTACTAATGACTAAACTAGATGGCGCTGTACCGTTCGTATAGCGGTTGGTCGTTTCCACATTGAAAGCAAGAAATATGCTTTAAGGCCTCATAGTAAGCGGTTTGAAATCTTACTTAAGTAATAATGCTATTTTATGTAAACGGCAGTATTATAAAACAAGCCGATAATATTTCGTTTAAAATATCATTAACTCACCATTAGTATTTGAAGAACCAGAATCCGGTACTACATATCTAACACCTCCAGGAACTTCTAAAAATGTGAATATTTTATTATTTTAAGTTTTAGTTTGATAATATTAATATATTATGTTATTCGTCCAGTGCTTTATAATTAGATGGAATTAAAAAATTAAATTTCGGAACTTGGAACGATCAATGAAATATCTGGTTCTTGAATGGTTGTAGCACTCGAAGTCAGCTTAATTTAGGTAAATACTTACCTTCACCAGGAACGTTGGTGTTTCGCTGATCTTGATTAACCCGTGGATCATTATTGGCACTGCTTAATCCTAGAACAGACCATTAGATACTACTTATTATGTAAAAGACTTGATATTATTTGAACATGATAAAGATAGTGTCAACGCCAAAGAACAACACTTTGAATGTTAACTACCTAGTTATTACAATTATTCATTTGAATAGTATGTATTTACGCAATTGTATCCAGCCTTCATAAAGTTGGGATTTAGCGACAAATATACAAGAAAACCTCAATTTAGTTGTTGTAATGTATGGGATTGAATGGATCTAGAAAGTAAATAGTTTACTCACCGACAGTAAGAGTCACAATATACACCAAAATATAACGAGATGCCATCACTACATCTGCCACGAAACTGACGGCAAAAGGACATATAAAGAAAGTTATATAAGAAGAAACAAGGATTTAATTGTCTTTTCATGAATATTATCAATCATGTCTGTTTTTATTTTCATTACAATTACTTTTTCGTGTGAAACAAATAAAATGTGGGGTGACGGCTAAACCTTAACATTTATTAGATCACGTATAAAAATAATTGTGTCATTAAGAGGTATTAAAATATTGAAGATAAACCGTTATCGGATCACGTTTTAGTTTTTTACACGAGGTAACATAAATCGCCTACAAATGGAGACCTTCCTTCATAGGAACTCGTTATCGAAGAGTTGATTGTAGACTTGTGTACAAAGAGCCTACACGAACAGAATTAAATGTATGCATTTGCATCGAACGTTACTTGTTAAAGTTGTTAATTTATTATAGCTGCAACATCATTATCATTAATTCCCTGCCCAAATCCCAATTATTATTTGGGTTTGGCGCAGCATGTCTTCTTCTTCCACACGTTCCTATCTGATGTCATCTCGCAAGTCACACTTTTAGCTAATTAATTACAGCTGCAAAATCTAGTTTTATTATAGGCTGTTTGACACTCAATGAATTGGGCTGTGGAGGTGAAATTGGCACTTTCCTGACAATATTAATATTATTCTTATTTATTTTTCGCTTAACAGTTTGTGTAACGAAACTTTCTGACATTCCTTGGCTTAGTTACAGAGAGAGGAACTATTTCCCAATATGTGATCCGGAAGTATTTTCTTCTGGATCTAGTCCTAGCTGTCTATCCGGATTTAAGAGTCATATTTTGAATAAGTGTATTTGTATAGAAGACCTTATTTGCTAAATTACGTGTTTTATTGTAGGTCTCTACCGCAAATTATCTTTGCCTTGATAGAAAGACGTTAATCTTTCCGGCAACAATCACAATCCGATCCAACAACTTTTGTCAAAAGTTGTTTATTCAAATTAGGATATAAACATGTACTAAGTAACACTTAGAGAACGTGAACATACAAGAGAAAAGATCCCGTATCACCTACACTTCCCTGCTTGACAGAAGAAACGACGCAAGCAAGTCCTCAACAGAGCGCTGTCTGTTAGCTTACAAAAAAGTAAAACAGATTACCAAATGCAATATGACTTTTGTAGATTTAAGAATTGTTAATATATGTGTAAACAGTTTTTCAAAATTATGCGGCAGTAAAGTACAAATTACTAATTAGATAAGTTTTCTGAACCGAAGTGTTTTAGATGTATATCAATTGCAGGTAGCCATCCCAAGCTCATCGCAATCAATCAACACTGATAAGAAGGTCTGGATATTGTAAAAAATTAGAAGTAAATAGTTTCATTTCACTGAGCATCAACGCAGTCTAACTCTCAAATGTATTGAACTGACAGGTGACAGCTCACTTGCCGAACAGGAATTTACCCAATAAACCTTAGGAAAGTATTTGTTACTTAAAGTTTATGATAAGGTTTTAAAATATGAATATCGTTAGCTAAAATCGAATAAAATTATGATATTAAGATTCGGGACTTATCAGAAGAATATGTGCTACCTATCTTTTTTAGGTTTGTGTAAGTAGGATTTCGAGCCTAGTAGTAAGACCGTAGGACTGCTAAGTCAAAGGTCTTGAGTTCGAGTCTCACGGCGCGCACAAATTTCTTTTCGAATGTTGTGTGCGTTTTAGAAATAAATATCACAGCTTCCGTCTTTCGGAAGGCACGTAAAAATGTGGGTCCTGCGCCTGATATCTCTCCGATCGTGTCGGATTACCGTCCCATCGGGTTATGGAGTAAAAAGGAACAGAGAGTGCACCTATGTTTGCGCACGCGCCTGTGCACTATAATATGTCCTGCGTAGCTGGGTAGTGTCATAGTTACACTAGCCGCCGTGGCTGAAATCGGTCCGGACTCATTATTTATTATAAGTAGGAATTAGGTTAAAAAGTAGTCAAATATATGAACTGCTATTTATTTATTTATTTTATTTGTACTTATATTCCTACCACCATGTCTTAAAGCTTTGCAGTTATGGATGCGAGACTGCAAGCTACATGGAAACACGGAGCGGTGTCCCTTTTCTATATATAACGAGATCAAAGATCTTATGTCTCTTTTTCCTTGTAAGGATGCAATTGAAACGCATCACGGTCTTTGATAGAATGTTCTTTATTAATAAAAAAATATTCCACAACTTTCATACAACGCCATCTAGTTTAAAACTAAGCAGATCTTGTATTATGAGTACTAGATGACAGATAAACATACTTAGGTATATACTTCTAAATACACGCATATTATAGAAAAATTACACCCAGACAGAACAAATGATCGTGCGCATTACCCAAATATACTTATATCATGGGTGGGGATCGAACCCACGACCTCTGGTATAGCAGTCAGGGCCACTAACTAATGAATTTTACATGCATATATAGTGCCATGTATATACGCTACATACTAATAGACATTATTAATACTATTATAGCCCTCAATTTGCTAGCTGCCTCCTAATTCATCAGTCACTTATTATTTCAAACAAAATGTGTCTAAATTCTTAAAATGGGTTATTTGTGTTGTATAAGTTCTGTCGACAAACTGTACTTCAGTTTGGCAGAATATAAAATGCGTATTTTATGTACTTTTGCCCTAATTAATAAAAAAAGTAAATAAAAGTAGACTTTCCTGTAATAAAAAATTGAGACACATCATGACCAATATGATCTTATGACTAGTTAGTTATACTTCATGCATGTCTGTGAAAAACCAATGAAGCTATCCAAATTGAGTTAATTTTAGAACAAAAAAAACATTGTTATTTGTGATTATCATTATTTACTCTTTAAAAGGTTCATATTTTTCTGTCTTACACTATTTCAAAATGAAATTTGGATTGAGTTTTTGGTAAAAAATGTATTTTCCACTAAAACTTTGATAACCTTTTACAACATTTACCCTCAGTTTTGGGAAGGATGATGAAATGAATCTGCTGTCAAATCAACTGATAACGACAGTGAATGGTTGACCATAAAACTTACATTCAATCACAGAGCTTAATATAGGGTTCGCCTGACGATTAACAATTTATTTCACTATGAATTAAATGAATGTTTAGTGGGGTTACAGACACACATTAGCATACACAAAAAGCACCCGAACTTGTAATAGTGCTTGTACACGTTGACTCGCGGGCGCGGTGGCGGGCGATGTCACGAAATATCAAACATATGAGGTGCTTCCGAGTGTTCACGTTCAAAACGCACGTGCGGTCCAACTAGCGGGCTAACTAGCGACTGGCGCGCGCGGCGAGCTCGCGACAATTTCAAACGCTTGAGACCTGTGTGTGTGTTCACGTCGAACTAGCGGCGGCGCGCGCGTTTCACTCGCGACGTCAGGTCAGTTCAACCAGTTTGAACTTGTCGCTAGATGCGATAGCGCGTTTTTATCATGTCATTCAGTACAGAACATGTAAAATGATGTAGAAGAAGTAAAATCTTGAAGGATGTTCCCTCAAAATACCATATAAAGTATGAAATTCACCGTACCGTTTTCTTTCTTTATTAATTTCGTGCACACCAATTCTAATTTTTAGCATCTCCCACTTTAGGTATGAATTTTCGGTTAAAAATAAAAGATCGTCGTCCATGTTTACAACCTCTGAAATACGTCACGATCGCGCGAACGCCTGGCGTTTAATGTGAACACGAGCCCGCCACGCCTCCCGCGCCCGCGCACGCGCCCGCGCCCGCGCGTTGCAACGTGTACAAGCACATAGGCATTGGCAGTGGAATACAGAAATATGTGTCTAATATGAGACCACTGGGCCAGGCCTATGTCCAGTAGTGGATTACAGTAGGCTAATTAATTGATTGATGAGCATGTTGGATACAATGATCTTTGGCATGTGGATCTATAAATACTATACCACTCTGCTATCTACTATGTGTTTTTTAGCATTTTCACACCGCCATCTATTCTCAAATTAAGTATACGAGTAACTTGTGTTATGAGTACTGGACAACTGATAAACATACTGTTACATTTGTAAAAAAATACATATTATAGATAAATTACTACCAGACATAGAACAAAATGACCGTGCTCATCATAAAAACATTTGTCCTGGGTGGGATTTGAATCCACGACCTCCGGTATAGCAGTCAGGGTCACTAACCACTATATCAACAGGCTCGTCTGACTTTAATATCGATGTATGGGTAGGGATGAAGTAAAACAAAAGAAATCATTCTTGCTTCAATATATTGGGATTAAATATTACCCTTTACCATATGAATAATGTTAAGATTAAAATATAACTCAGCATCCATTTTCAGTCCGTTGTCGTTATCGTAATTACGTTTTCTCTTATCACTATATGTTTACCTGTAAAACAGAAACAAATGAATTATTTAATAACACTTTTGTTCACAATAATTCAATTATAGTATGGACATATTGTTCAATAAGGTTGGTAACTTAATATTCTAATAAAAATTGGATATGGACAATACAGTTTTGACGACATTGATTTGAAAGAAAATTAAAAGGAAAATGTACAAATATTATAGTTATATCAATCAAAATATTTTTTTTTCATTTTATTTACGTCTCCCGCACTAAGGAGTTTAATCAACGGGGTTTCACAGACATTCAATTCACATGCACAAAGACACCCAGACTCAAAACAAGCCTTTGTGAATCGCACAAATTCTTGTCCTACACGGGGATCGAACCAGCGACACGCTGCGTACAGTGGTAGTTGGCGTGGTGACCACTTGGCTATCTCTGCAGTCCATATTCTTTCCTAATACTTTTAAAATATGGGATCTAAATGCTTTTAAACTTAAAATTGATTACAAGCTCTAATTCAAGCATCACAATACTTTTACCAGTTCTATTTAAATCTAAACCACTTTACCTCTAAGATTATTTCATATTTTTGATTTCTTAATCTCTACACAGGCACCGTTTACGTCCGCGAGGAAAGTAGACTATTTCCTCTTCTATTACTCTTGGAACTGCAAAAAGAATATGAAATAAAATAAAACCTTTTTTAATAACAATAATGCCAGCTTGTAAAAGTCCTACTGCGGGGAATATACCTCTTTCTTTAAAGAAGACATGAGCATTGATTGTGATCAATCTGTTATTACCAACACGTAAGTGAGCTTGAATCTCTATGCTTGCGCTATATGGATTGGGTTACAATAATTGTAACCCAGATTTCCTTAGTGGTGTTATTGTCTTGACCTCATTTCTTTGTATTTATTCTGGATAATTTAAAGTAACAGATTATTTTTATAGATTAAAAGTAACACTATAAAGAATAATAGCAGGCTGTAAATAATCTATCTGCTAGGTACAGGCTTTTTTCATGTCTTCTCACTTTTGGAGAACAAAATATGTTTGTTGAGTTTCGATGATTAAAAAAGGAGTTTGTTAAAGACGAATACTTTAAAATAACCATTTTAAAGTTACTGAATCGTTACTGGCAACAGAAATTTAACAGCAGTGAGTACTAAAATATGTAGAACATTTTACCTGGTGGCCTGATAAGGTCAAACCAAGACCAACTGTCGTATTCGTTCCTGAAGTCGTATTTGTATCGTCTGCCGGGCTTGATGAATACTACCTCATCTTCTTCAGATCCTGGTTCATCTTGTACAAAATAGACAATAGTTATTAAAATGTGATAAAACATGCACTCTGAAGAAAATGATAGAAGTCGCCTTTGTGTCCAACAGACTGAGTTGGTAAAGATATTTTGCAAAAGCGTTTCTACAGTGTTGGATGCGTGTATACAGGGCGTAGTGTAAATTCGACTGCAGAAAATAACGGGAAAACCTTTCGCGAAGAAGCATTAAGAACCATTTTGTCCTTAACGTTATTTTGGTGGTAAATAGAGACAGATTCGCGAGTACTATACCTATAGGATATAGAAATGGTACCGTTGCCTAAGTAGAATGTTGATATTAAAATCACTGCTCTTCGTAGAAATTACGATACTTTAAAACAAATACTTGGCCAATATCGTTTTGAATGGTCCGGTGCATTGGTTTGAAATAAGTATGATTAAACAAATACTATCTTGCTATCATTATTTTTTTAGTTTGCCAAAGCTTGACAAAAAAATCAAATTTGGGTTCAAGGAGCAAGTACCTGGTCTATATAATTCCAATTTAAATAAGCATATATGGATAACTGTAAAAGGACCATACTACAATACATTCGCAATCTATTATTCTTTCTTTAATCTATAGAAATGACAAAATGTCCGATTTTCTTTGGAAAAACATAAGCTTACAGGTAAACCGTTGACACAACAACTTACCACTTTCTGAGTTATCTGCACTATCTGATGGCATTTCAGTACTCGGCGTCCCGGATTCGGAACCCTGTTCATCAGAATTACAATCTGCATCCGATTCACCGTTATCCTTTCCAGGCAAGTTTCCTTCGCCGTCGCCTTCTCCTTCATCTTCTCCTTCACCGTCATTTTCTCCCTCACCTTCTCCCTCACCATTTGATTCGTCACCACCCTCGCCTTCTCCTTCTCCTCCTTCACCTTCTTCCTCGTCATCACCTTCGCCTTCTCCTTCTCCTCCTTCACCTTCTTCCTCGTCACCACCCTCGCCTTCTCCTCCTTCACCTTCTTCCTCGTCATCACTTTCGCCTTCTCCTTCTCCTCCTTCACCTTCCTCGTCATCACCCTCGCCTTCTCCTTCTCCTCCTTTACCTTCTTCTTCGTCATCACCCTCGCCTTCTCCTTCTCCTCCATTACCTTCTTCCTCGTCATCACCCTCGCCTTCTCCTTCTCCTTCTCCTCCTTCACCTTCCTCGTCATCACCCTCACCTTCCCCTTCTTCACCTTCTTCCTCGTCATCGCCTTCACCTTCTCCTTCTCCTCCTTCACCTTCTCCCTCGTCATCACCTTCGCCTACTCCTTCTCCACCTTCGCCTTCTCCTTCTCCTCCTTTACCTTCTTCCTCGTCATCACCCCCGCCTTCTTCTTCTCCTTCTTCACCTTCTTCCTCGTCATCACCCTCGCCTTCTCCTTTTCCTCCATTACCTTCTTCCTCGTCATCACCCTCGCCTTCTCCTTCTCCTCCTTCACCTTCCTCGTCATCACCCTCACCTTCTCCTTCTTCACCTTCTTCCTCGTCATCACCCTCGCCTTCTCCTTCTCCTTCTCCTCCTTCACCTTCCTCGTCATCACCCTCACCTTCTCCTTCTTCACCTTCTTCCTCATCATCACCCTCACCTTCTCCTTCTTCACCTTCTTCCTCGTCATCACCCTCGCCTTCTCCTTCTCCTTCTCCTCCTTCACCTTCCTCGTCATCACCCTCACCTTCTCCTTCTTCACCTTCTTCCTCATCATCACCCTCACCTTCTCCTTCTTTACCTTCTTCCTCGTCATCGCCTTCGCCTTCTCCTTCTCCTCCTTTACCTTCTTCCTCGTCATCACCCTCGCCTTCTCCTTTTCCTCCTACACCTTCTTCCTCGTCATCACCCTCGCCTTCTCCTTCTTCACCTTCTTCCTCGTCATCACCCTCGCCTTCTCCTTCTTCACCTTCTTCTTCGTCATCACCTTCACCTTCTCCTTCTCCAACCTCGCCTTCTCCTTCTCCTCCTTCACCTTCCTCGTCATCACCCTCGCCTTCTCCTTCTTCACCTTCTTCCTCGTCATCACCCTCGTCTTTTCCTTCTTCACCTTCTTCGTCGTCATCGCCTTCGCCTTCTCCACCCTCGCCTTCTCCTTCTCCCCCTTTACCTTCTTCCTCGTCATCACCCTCGCCTTCTCCTTCTCCTCCTTTACCTTCTTCCTCGTCATCACCCTCGCCTTCTCCTTCTCCTTCTCCTCCTTCACCTTCCTCGTCATCACCCTCACCTTCTCCTCCTTCACCTTCCTCGTCATCACCCTCGCCTTCTCCTTCTTCGCCTTCTTCCTCGTCATCACCCTCGCCTTCTCCTTCTTCACCTTCTTCCTCGTCATCACCCTCGCCTTCTCCTTCACCTCCTTTACCTTCTTTCTCGTCACCACCCTCGCCTTCTCCTTCTCCTCCTTCACCTTCCTCGTCATCACCCTCGCCTTCTCCTTCTTCACCTTCTTCCTCGTCATCACCCTCGCCTTCTCCTTCTTCACCTTCTTCCTCGTCATCACCTTCGCCATCTCCTTCTCCTCCTTCACCTTCTCCCTCGTCATCACCTTCACCTACTCCTTCTCCACCTTCGCCTTCTCCTTCTCCACCCTCGCCTTCTCCTTCTCCTCCTTCACCTTCCTCGTCATCACCCTCGCCTTCTCCTTCTTCACCTTCTTCCTCGTCATCACCCTCGCCTTCTCCTTCTTCACCTTCTTCCTCGTCATCGCCTTCGCCTTCTCCTTCTCCTCCTTCACCTTCTCCCTCGTCATCACCTTCGCCTTCTCCACCCTCGCCTTCTCCTTCTCCTCCTTCACCTTCCTCGTCATCACCCTCGCCTTCTCCTTCTCCTCCTTTACCTTCTTCTTCGTCATCACCCTCGCCTTCTCCTTCTCCTCCTTTACCTTCTTCCTCGTCATCACCCTCGCCTTCTCCTTCTCCTTCTCCTCCTTCACCTTCTTCGTCATCACCCTCACCTTCTCCTTCTTCACCTTCTTCCTCATCATCACCCTCGCCTTCTCCTTCTTCACCTTCTTCCTCGTCATCGCCTTCGCCTTCTCCTTCTCCTCCTTCACCTTCTCCCTCGTTATCACCTTCGCCTACTCCTTCTCCACCTTCGCCTTCTCCTTCTCCTCCTTCACCTTCTTCCTCGTCACCACCCTCGCCTTCTCCTTCTCCTCCTTCACCTTCCTCGTCATCACCCTCGCCTTCTCCTTCTTCACCTTCTTCCTCGTCATCACCCTCGCCTTCTCCTTCTTCACCTTCTTCCTCGTCATCACCCTCGCCTTCTCCTTCACCTCCTTTACCTTCTTCCTCGTCACCACCCTCGCCTTCTCCTTCTCCTCCTTCACCTTCCTCGTCAGCACCCTCGCCTTCTCCTTCTTCACCTTCTTCCTCGTCATCACCCTCGCCTTCTCCTTCTTCACCTTCTTCCTCGTCATCACCCTCGCCTTCTCCTTCTTCACCTTCTTCCGCGTCATCACCCTCGCCTTCTCCTTCACCTCCTTTACCGTCTTCCTCGTCATCACCCTCGCCTTCTCCTTCTCCTCCTTCACCTTCCTCGTCATCACCCTCGCCTTCTCCTTCACCTCCTTTACCGTCTTCCTCGTCATCACCCTCGCCTTCTCCTTCTCCTCCTTCACCTTCCTCGTCATCACCCTCGCTTTCTCCTTCTCCTCCTTTACCTTCTTCTTCGTCATCACCCTCGCCTTCTCCTTCTCCTCCTTTACCTTCTTCCTCGTCATCACCCTCGCCTTCTCCTTCTCCTTCTCCTCCTTCACCTTCTTCGTCATCACCCTCACCTTCTCCTTCTTCACCTTCTTCCTCATTATCACCCTCGCCTTCTCCTTCTTCACCTTCTTCCTCGTCATCGCCTTCGCCTTCTCCTTCTCCTCCTTCACCTTCTCCCTCGTCATCACCTTCGCCTACTCCTTCTCCACCTTCGCCTTCTCCTTCTCCTCCTTTACCTTCTTCCTCGTCATCACCCTCGCCTTCTCCTTCTCCTTCTTCACCTTCTTCCTCGTCACCACCCTCGCCTTCTCCTTCTCCTCCTTCACCTTCCTCGTCATCACCCTCGCCTTCTCCTTCTTCACCTTCTTCCTCGTCATCACCCTCGCCTTCTCCTTCTCCTCCTTCACCTTCTTCCTCGTCACCACCCTCGCCTTCACCTTCTTCATCTCCTTCACCATCTCCTTTGCCATCATCCTTGCCTTCGTTTTCTCCTTCACCATTTCCTACGCTATCATCCTCGCCTTCGCCTTCTCCTCCATCCTCGCCTTCACCTTCTCCTTCACCAGTCTCTCCACTGAGCTCGTCTTCTTCTCCAGATTCTTCTATGTCATCACTTTTTGGCTTATCACCACCTGTGTAACAACGCAAAATGAAAAATTGGTATAGTTTATTTTATTGCAGGCATTTAATCAAAAGATCCAACTCCAGCTTATTAAAATTTAAGATAAGGTTACCTACAAAGAAGAATATCTATTCACAAGAACCAATAGTCTGTAAAATATATAACCGAAGATAGTGCTGTTGAACCATACTTACATCGCTTTTAAAAAATTTTACACACACAATATCACACATACAATGAATGTTCATTACGTGTAACTGTTTGTGTCGTATCAAAACCTTAAATCGTTTAAGGCTTAAAAATGTGTTCGAATAGAGTTCGTGATTTAAGAACTGTTAAAGATAACAAAAAATAATTTGTAATACAATTTTTAATCAGCTGACTAATGGGAAGCCCAATGATTTTTTTTTAGCCGTGACAGATTTTATCAAGTTATTTTTTTTTAGACATAACAGATTTTATGACATTTTATACAACGTTGTCATACCTTGTGTGATAGTACCAGCACTTGATGAAGCCGCACCAGTGCCCGAGCCTGTAGTTTTAGCTGAAAAATATATTATTCATTTTCAGATATGTGTTGTGTCGCCCAGGGTTATGAAAAATCACTGTTACTAAATAAGCAAAGGTATTAAAATCTCACTGAAGTGAAAAGACGGAATATTTGATTGGAGCTGTTAGTCATGAAAAAAATATCTTACTCTCAGATGTAGCCGTTGATTCGGCCATTCCGTTGTCATTCGTTTTGACCTGCGAACAAAATGTACGAGTCTCAAGATTCGTGTAATACAAATACTTTTATTTAATATAGTGATAGTAATATGTATTAGATTAGGTGTGCAAGTCATTAGGTTTTTCTATTAAAAGTGACATAATTCAAAGAGCACTTTTCTTACTTGTCGCAGTTCCGGCAGACGATGCTGAACCACCTGATCCACTGCTAGCAGCTACAAAAATACACCATTAAAATTTGTATAAAGCGTAAGCAAGTAGGGTATTAACAGTTATGAATTTAATTCGCAAAAGGGGACAGATTGTTTTACACTAAATTAATTTGACGAGAAAATTATTAATTATTATAAAGCTTCGGGTACAATTTTTCTTAAGAGATTGCGTAATAATACATTGTATTGAAAATTGTTGTGCTAAACGCGGGTAAGTTAATGAAATAGAGTCATCTAGTTTACACAGAATTCGTGAGAAAAAGGTTTTCAATAATTACCACTTGAGCTTGTTGCAGTAGTAATAACCGTAGTTCCTGGATTGCTTGAACCACCGCCTGGTTGAGTGCCGCTGGTTGAGTGCCACCTGGTTGAGTTCCTCCCGGTTGAGTGCCGCCTGGTTGAGTTCCTCCCGGTTGAGTGCCGCCTGGTTGAGTTCCTCCCGGTTGAGTGCCGCCTGGTTGAGTTCCTCCCGGTTGAGTGCCACCTGGTTGAGTTCCTCCCGGTTGTGTTCCACCTGGTTGAGTGCCACCTGGTTGAGTGCCGCCTGGTTGAGTTCCTCCCGGTTGAGTTCCACCTGGTTGAGTGCCGCCTGGTTGAGTTCCTCCCGGTTGAGTGCCGCCTGGTTGAGTTCCTCCCGGTTGAGTTCCTCCCGGTTGAGTGCCGCCTGGTTGAGTGCCGCCTGGTTGAGTTCCTCCCGGTTGAGTGCCGCCTGGTTGAGTGCCGCCTGGTTGAGTGCCACCTGGTTGAGTGCCGCCTGGTTGAGTGCCGCCTGGTTGAGTGCCGCCTGGTTGAGTGCCGCCTGGTTGAGTGCCACCTGGTTGAGTGCCGCCTGGTTGAGTACCGCCTGGTTGAGTGCTGCCTGGTTGTGTTCCTCCCGGTTTAGTTCCACCTGGTTGAGTGCCGCCTGGTTGAGTTCCTCCGGTTGAGTGCCGCCTGGTTGAGTGCTGCCTGGTTGAGTTCCTCCCGTTGAGTGCCGCCTGGTTGAGTTCCTCCCGGTTGAGTGCCGCCTGGTTGAGTTCCTCCCGGTTTGAGTGCCGCCTGGTTGAGTGCCACCTGGTTGAGTGCCGCCTGGTTGAGTGCCGCCTGGTTGAGTGCCACCTGGTTGAGTGCCGCCTGGTTGAGTGCCGCCTGGTTGAGTCCCTCCCGGTTGAGTTCCTCCGGTTGAGTTCCACCTGGTTGAGTGCCGCCTGGTTGAGTTCCTCCCGGTTGAGTGCCGCCTGGTTGAGTGCCACCTGGTTGAGTGCCGCCTGGTTGAGTGCCGCCTGGTTGAGTTCCTCCCGGTTGAGTTCCTCCCGGTTGAGTTCCACCTGGTTGAGTGCCGCCTGGTTGAGTTCCTCCCGGTTGAGTGCCGCCTGGTTGAGTGCCACCTGGTTGAGTGCCGCCTGGTTGAGTGCCGCCTGGTTGAGTTCCTCCCGGTTGAGTTCCTCCCGGTTGAGTTCCACCTGGTTGAGTGCCGCCTGGTTGAGTTCCTCCCGGTTGAGTGCCGCCTGGTTGAGTGCCACCTGGTTGAGTGCCGCCTGGTTGAGTGCCGCCTGGTTGAGTGCCGCCTGGTTGAGTGCCACCTGGTTGAGTTCCTCCCGGTTGAGTGCCGCCTGGTTGAGTGCCACCTGGTTGAGTGCCGCCTGGTTGAGTGCCGCCTGGTTGAGTGCCGCCTGGTTGAGTTCCTCCCGGTTGAGTGCCGCCTGGTTGAGTGCCGCCTGGTTGAGTGCCGCCTGGTTGAGTGCCGCCTGGTTGAGTGCCGCCTGGTTGTGTTTCCACCTGGTTGAGTTCCACCTGGTTGAGTGCCGCCTGGTTGAGTTCCTCCCGGTTGAGTGCTGCCTGGTTGAGTGCCGCCTGTTGGAGTGCCGCCTGGTTGAGTGCCACCTGGTTGAGTGCCGCCTGGTTGAGTGCCGCCTGGTTGAGTGCCGCCTGGTTGAGTGCCGCCTGGTTGAGTTCCACCTGGTTGAGTTCCACCTGGTTGAGTGCCGCCTGGTTGAGTTCCTCCCGGTTGAGTGCCGCCTGGTGAGTGCCGCCTGGTTGAGTGCCGCCTGGTTGAGTGCCGCCTGGTTGAGTGCCGCCTGGTTGAGTGCCGCCTGGTTGAGTTCCACCTGGTTGAGTTCCACCTGGTTGAGTGCCGCCTGGTTGAGTTCCTCCCGGTTGAGTTCCACCTGGTTGAGTGCCGCCTGGTTGAGTTCCTCCGGTTGAGTGCCGCCTGGTTGAGTTCCACCTGGTTGAGTTCCTCCCGGTTGAGTTCCTCCCGGTTGAGTTCCACCTGGCTGAGTGCCACCTGGTTGAGTTCCTCCCGGTTGAGTGCCGCCTGGTTGAGTGCCGCCTGGTTGAGTTCCACCTGGTTGAGTTCCACCTGGTTGAGTTCCTGGCTTGCCTGGCTCATTTGTCACTAAATAAAAAAGATGTGATTTATGTTATAAAGAACAAATTAAGTATTACTTAATTGTTTTAAAATGTTTACAATACTTTCAATGTATTAACTGTCATTTATTTATTAAAGTCTATGTTTGAGTGATAGCGATTATTTAATTATCTCAGAAAGAAAAAAAAATAAAGTTAAATAATTAAAAACTCTTTTAAAATCTACAGCCTACTGCAAATGTTATCGAATTCAGTTCTAAATCTTTAAGAATCATATGAAATCGACTTACTACGCGTGTAGTTTTATTATAAAACGTCGGTTAAATTGCAATTTACTGCCACATACCTGTGTTCGTAGCTGCGGCACCTGACGAGGCCGCGGCCATTGGCCTGTTGTGATAGCTGTGAAATGTAAATGTCGATGTTCAGTGAATCGACGTTATACGATAGAGTTATAAATTCAGTTAATAGTTATATGACAGAGTCAGATATATGATTGAGTCAGCAATCTGTTCAAGATAAACATCGAAAGATAGTTATTGATGATACAGGAATTAATTTATCCGTCTACTGTCTTAGGTAACAGTAATAAAATAGTTCAGTAAGTCATTTTGGGAATGTTAATTACAAAAGAATTTTCCGAAGTCGTGGTTCCTGATTCGTTTGTCAGGTTCCGAGACTATACGAGTTTGAGTATCTGTTTAATTAAATGATACCTTACCTGTGGTTTGAGTTGAGACTTCATTGCCTGTTAATGAAAAAATAATAAATGATTAATTTACTATTGACATGTAGTTAACAGAAAGGCACAGTAATGTTTGTCGCATTCTAATTAAAACGTTTACAGTACAAACTACTGGTCATAATGAAAATGCCTCACCGTTTGGCCCTGTCGTTGATCTCGAGAATCCTGACGATTGTGCAGTTCCTCCTTCACCGCTACTTGCAGCTATAAAAAATTAACTCATTAAAATATTTCATAGGTTTCTGTTTAGTATCCTCGACTGTCGCCTGAGAGTAATAAAGGGATTTATTATCTCACAAAAACGTCACAGTTGTCGTTAATATTATTCCATGAAATCGTACCGTTTTTTAAAGCTACAACAAAATCCAACTCACTCTTAACTAGAATAGTCTCAATCTTTTCTGTTTTGGTGAGCCAGCATCAACTGCAAATGTATAAAAATAAATTTTGTGTTCAGTGATGAACATAATTACCACTAGCACTTGCTGCAGAAGTTGTGACCGTTGAAGTGCCACCACCCGGTTGAGTTGGGTTACCTCCTGGTGGTTTGGTTCCTCCGCCCGGGGTAGTACCGCCTCCTGGTGGTTTAGTTCCGCCGCCTGGTGTAGTACCGCCTCCTGGTGGTTTGGTTCCTCCGCCCGGGGTAGTACCGCCTCCTGGTGGTTTGGTTCCTCCACCCGGGGTAGTACCGCCTCCTGGTGGTTTGGTTCCTCCGCCCGGGGTAGTACCGCCTCCTGGTGGTTTGGTTCCTCCGCCTGGTGTAGTACCGCCTCCTGGTGGTTTGGTTCCTCCGCCCGGTGTAGTCTCTCCTCCGGGTGGTTTGGTTCCGCCGCCCGGTGTAGTCTCTCCTCCTGGTGGTTTGGTTCCGCCACCCGGTGTAGTCTCTCCTCCTGGTGGTTTGGTTCCGCCGCCCGGTGTAGTCTCTCCTCCTGGAGGTTTGGTTCCGCCGCCCGGTGTAGTCTCTCCTCCTGGAGGTTTGGTTCCGCCGCCCGGTGTAGTCTCTCCTCCTGGTGGTTTGGTTCCGCCGCCCGGTGTAGTCTCTCCTCCTGGTGGTTTGGTTCCGCCGCCCGGTGTAGTCTCTCCTCCTGGTGGTTTGGTTCCGCCGCCCGGTGTAGTCTCTCCTCCTGGTGGTTTGGTTCCGCCGCCCGGTGTAGTCTCTCCTCCTGGAGGTTTGGTTCCGCCGCCCGGTGTAGTCTCTCCTCCTGGTGGTTTGGTTCCGCCGCCCGGTGTAGTCTCTCCTCCTGGTGGTTTGGTTCCGCCGCCCGGTGTAGTCTCTCCTCCTGGTGGTTTGGTTCCGCCGCCCGGTGTAGTCTCTCCTCCTGGAGGTTTGGTTCCGCCGCCCGGTGTAGTCTCTCCTCCTGGAGGTTTGGTTCCGCCGCCCCGGTGTAGTCTCTCCTCCTGGAGGTTTGGTTCCGCCGCCCGGTGTAGTCTCTCCTCCTGGTGGTTTGGTTCCGCCGCCCGGTGTAGTCTCTCCTCCTGGTGGTTTGGTTCCGCCACCCGGTGTAGTCTCGCCTCCTGGAGGTTTGGTTCCGCCGCCCGGTGTAGTCTCTCCTCCTGGAGGTTTGGTTCCGCCGCCCGGTGTAGTCTCTCCTCCTGGTGGTTTGGTTCCACCGCCTGGTGTAGGGTTTCCACCTGGATTGCTTGATCCACCTTCCGGTATAGGTTTAGGATTTGGATGTCTCGGGCGACGTCTTGGCCTGCGCCTTCTTCGTGGTCTGCTATGGTAGGAATTGGAACCTGAAAATTTCGTGGGATTTAAAATGAGTGCTTAACATAGTAAATGTAGCCTAAGCTAGATTGCTTTCGATAAGAATACCAAAATCTCAATGATAATTAATTTTGCTCTTGGTTGAAATTAGATTTTTTTATTTTCCAGTTATATTCAATAGGAAGATTTAGTTGTCGAAGGAATCTAGTTACTTACTTGCATAAGCTTGAGATATTGCTGACCCGCCATTTCCGCTTGTACCTGATGATGCTAAAAGAAATATTGTACGTAAAAAACTTGTTGTGAAGTAGTTTGATTAAGAATTAAATTTTAGCTTTTAAGACTACTTTTGACTGCACAAGTAGCCGAGTGGTATAGGTCACCAAGCCAATTATATCGTAATGTATCACGGGTTTGATCCCCGTGTAAAACAAAAATTGTATTCCACAAAGGTTTGTTATTGTGTCTGAGTATATTTGTGGGTGTACGATACAAGGATTAAAGTAGTGCAGAAGTAGTTTTTTTTTTTAAGAAAGAACACTCCACGAATTGCTTGTTTAAAGTTTAATCTTTAAAGAAACAAAAAAAAAAACATAAGTACAGGAACATTAAAATTTACCAGTTGCTGAAGATCCTGAGAACTTGGGTCCTCCGAAACCAGGGTATCCGAAGTTAAAAGGAGGTCTTGCTGTAAAACAAAAGAATAAACACTATGTAACACGTTTCCTTTGCCTCTGCCCAGCTGTGGGACAATATAGGCTAATAAAAAAAACACCTTTCCAAATTCAAAAGTAATATGGCTTTGTAAACCGAGTTATCGGATATTTGAATGAAAAGTGGTATGAAAAAGGGGGGAGGAGGCAATACCCAACAGTGGGCGATTCTGGGCTAAAAGGATAATGATAAAAAAATTAACCCCATTTGTAGGCTCCAACTAGTGACTAAAGAATGATGTTTGTTAAAAATATTAGCACTTTATTTAATTAAGTATTAAGGTATTTGAAGCCAACATTACCAAGTAACATTATTACTGAATTGATAAATATTTTTTAGATCATAGAAATCTTGAATGTTATTATTCTGTGCGACTGTTTTGAAAACGATAAATGTTGAACTGAAAGTGTACTTACGGCCCATTCCAAAATTTGGTCCAAACCCCGGACCTTAAAAAAATAACAAACATTTTGGATTTTGTGATTTAAGTTAATTAATACGTCAAGAATATACAATATATGAATGTTCCCGATGGATGTGTAATAAGATTACTAAAAACATCTTGACATCACAACTTTTCCTATCAATTGATAACATTTTCAATTGTATTCTTATCAGAACATTAAATTTGCAATAAACGCTATTTACACGTTTACTTATTGAAGTAAATACTCTTTAACTTCGAGGAATTTGTAAATTGAAATTGTGATGTAATTTACGTCAAGGAAATCAAACTTATAGTTTTAAGTATTACTCAAACATATTTAATTGGTTACGCGTACATCGTACACGTGAATCGTGTGAAAAATTCACGTGGTACCTTGTTGTAGTTGGTTTGATTGTTTTTCTTGTATATAATGTAATAAATTCAACGACTTTAATAGCGCCATCTAGTTTCAAACAAAGCAAAACTGTGCCTTGAGTACTAGTAAACTGAGTACTAGATAATTGATAAACATGCTTATATGTATTTCGAAATACATACATACTATACATAAAATTCATTCAGACACAAAACAAATGATCGTGCTCATCCCACACACATTTGTCCTGGATGGGGATCGAACCCACGACCATTGGTAGAGCAGTCAGGGCCACTAAACACTAGACTAACAGGCTAGTGGAATGATTGTTTAGTACGATGGTTCATTTAGCTTTTGTTTTATATTTTGGTTTGAAAGACTTTGATAATAAAAACATGTGATGTGAGAAAAGTCTTACCGTATCCGGAATTAGCGCTTGATGTAGCTTGTGAAAAGCTATTTCCAGGGCCAGTATTACCTAAAATATTGAAATAAAGAGGTATTTCTATTTGAATTTAAAGTAAAGCTCTATTTATCAAACAGGTAACCAAAATAACAACGTATGGTTGTGTAAAATTCTACTCTAGTCTACCAATATATTAATGACATTGTTGAATATATTGTAAATGATTGAAAAATGTATTATAATACAATACTTACCACTGCCAGCACTTGCGAATGCTGAATTCTGACCTCCGCCTTCTACAATGAAAATTATCAGATAGTTATCCCACACATCTAAGAACCCTATATTTCTACATGTGAAATGTACTCATAAAGTCAGAGTGAACATTTTATTAATTGAAAAAATCATTAAAAATTGTTGGTGACAAAATTTCGTTAACAGCAGTTGATATGATAAGGAGGGGTTTAAATAAGGCTTGATAGTCAATGTGCAGTTAAAATTGCAGTATATACTCACTGCCAGCATTGTTTGACATGCTTTGAGCCTGAGCCATACTTTGACTTAGTCCACCCCCTTCTGTAATGATAAACACAAAATCAACACCCCTATGCATTTAGTATAAATTCAGGGTGTACACTAAAGAAAATGAAAAATCATAACAACAAAACTTGTAGTTGGTAACGAAAATGAATTAAATTTTAGGAATCAGATTTAAACCACACGTAGGTACCGGTTTTGACTCACAAGGGGGGGGGGGGGGTAAAAGTAGCTTATATGGGGGTAAAAGTATCGTCAATATGTAATAATACTTACTGCCAGCATTATTAGACATGCTTTGGGCCTGTGCCATACTTTGGCTAGCTCCTCCTCCATCTGTTATCAGAAAAACAATATTAGGATCCTTATACCAAAGTGTAATTCTGTGTGCATTTGAATATATAACATTTACTCCATTTAGGTTATGATGGTTAATGAAAACCATTGTTTTATTTAAATCCAAAATAACATAAGTACAGATAAAATAACTAATAGATCTTCAAAACTTATTGTTGGTAACGAAAATTAATTACATTTTAGAAATCAGAATTGAACCACAAATACCGATTTTCATTAGAGGAAATTAATTTAAATTCGCACATAGTCAACACGCAAATTTACTTACTGCCAGCATTATTTGACATGCTTTGGGCCTGTGCCATACTTTGGCTAGCTCCTCCTCCATCTGTTATAAGAAAAACAAATTCAGCATCCTTTTTCCACAGTGTAATTCAAAATGCACACACATTTTAATATAAAACATTTAGTCCAATTAGGTTATGGTATGTGCATTTTAATATACACACAGTCCATTTAAGTTATGGTGGTCAACGGAAATCATTGTTTTATTTAAATCCAAAATAACATAAGTACAGATAAAATAACTAATAAATTGTGATGAAATATTTACTTACTGCCTGCATTATTTGACATACTTTGCGCCTGTGCCATACTTTGGCCAACTCCACCCCCTTCTGTAATATGCAAAAGCAAATGTAAAAAAATGCATGAAGTCAAGATGATAGTTTTCCCAGCCAGGGTCACGCAGAGCATGCGCGAGCGATCCCGTGACGCTGGCTTAGGTAGCAGAAGGGGCCCGGGGTGTTTTTAGTCGGTGGGAGTCCGACATAGCCCCACGCCGTGCCCTCGGCGTGGGTTGAAGTCATTAGAGTTTCACCACGGAAAAAAAGAATGATAGTTTTCACAATCATTAAGTTATTTCAATTTTGACTGTTCTAAAGAAATTATAGATGGGTATCTGATTTTAATACAGGTAGCTAAGTTATGACTAAAATGTACTTACGACCAGTATTGCTTGATAAACTTTGTGCCCGTGCCATACTTTGACCCATATTGCCTCCTTCTGCAACATTAATTTAATATTTAATACATATATTAGAAAGCATGCCATTATTTGTCATCGACTTTCCGATTTTTGGTTCAATTCATCACCACCATTCATCCTACTAATACTATAAACGCGAAAGTATGTAAGTATAGATTGATGGATGAATGGATGTTTGTTATTCTTCTGAGCATAAATTTGATGAAATTCGGTATGGAATTTGCTGACACCCTAAATTAACACGTGCTACTTTTTAACCGACTGAGTCAGAGGGTATGACCGACATACGACATAACGAATGTTTTTGCAGCTATAACCGATATTCGCGCGGGCAAACTCGCGGACAACAGCTAGTAATAGTAAATAGACGAATTAATTTTTAATCGAGAAAAATAAATTGTAAGAAAAACAGATTTAACTTACGACCGCCATTACTTGTCATAGATTGCGCTTCTGCTGCACTTTGGCTAATTCCTCCGCCATCTGCAAAAATTGGAACTACGTTAGTATATGCAAATATCCATCAAAATTCCATATCTAATGAGTTCTTAATACATTCGGAGCGTCGAAGCTAAGAATATTAGGGTATTTGGGAACTTACTGGCAGCATCGCTAGTTAAACTTTGTGCTTGTGCACCACTTTGGCTCATTCCACCGTCATCTGTAATTTAAAGTAACCCTAGTTATTTGACAATAAATTATTATTGTATTAGTGCCAAGTGGCACCATCATTATCATATCAGCTTGGAATCACCCCCTTGCTGGGTATTGACACCTTTTTTTCTACTTCAGTTTTGTCTTTCGCGTCCCTTATCCAGGCTCTTTAGCCAAGTTATTTCTTTAGAATTATATCAGCGATGGTTAATGCTAATAAAAAACACTCAAATGTATGGAGATGACAGGTCTAAGTCACGTTTATCGAAACGAAATGTCAATTCCATACATTTGAGCGTTTTCTGTTGACGTTATTGATTGTAGAAATGTTAGTTGGCTAAAGGGGCCCTACCTAACACTCCACTGTCATTAACATAAGTTGAACATTGATGAACAGACTGCTTACAATTAATTAGTATGAATGTGTTATCAATATTACTTACTGCCGGCATTGTTCGTCAGCGATTGTGCTTGAGCGCCACTCTGACTCATCCCACCACCGTCTGTATTGTAAAATTACGTTTTAGGAATTTAATACAACATGTTGGTATATATAAACAAGATTAAAACTTACTGGGAGCGTTGCTTGTGAGGGCCTGCGCCTGCGCTGCGCTTTGGCTAATTCCTCCGCCATCTGCAAAATTAAGAATAGCATTAGTACATGCAAATATCTATCAAAGTTCCATATCTAAAGAGTTCTTAATACATTCGGTATGTCAAAGTTAAGAAGTGTATTAGGGAACTCACTGGCTGCATCGCTTGTTAAACTTTGTGCTTGTGCACCGCTTTGACTCATTCCACCGTCATCTGTAATTGTTAATTAGTTGGCTAAAGGGGCTGCCTTCCGTAAACCTAACTATGATATCCTATAACCCTCCACACTCGTTAACATAAGTTTAATAGATATTGATGAACGGACTGATTAGAATAATTTTTTTTAAATGTGTTCTCAATATTACTTACTACCGGCATTGTTCGTCAGCGATTGTGCTTGAGCGCCACTTTGACTCATCCCACCACCGTCTGTATAGTAAAATTTAGTTTTAGGAATTTAATACAATATATTGGTATGTATAGACAGGATTAAAACTTACTGGGAGCATTGCTTGTGAGGGCCTGCGCCTGCGCTGCACTCTGGCTAAGCCCACCGCCTCCTAAACAATATGTAGTGAAATAGTAAAATAACAATATATTCTGTTCTAAGTAATTTGTTTACTGGAATTAAATTGGTTAAAAGATAATAATAATAACATTTTTTTCCTTTAATGATATAACGGTTTACTCACGCGTATTTATCGGGATGGCCCGATTAGTTTCGGACCCAACCGGAGTCCTTAATCATGCATGCCAGCTCATGAAACTAGTCGGGCTATCCCGATAAATACGCGTGAGTAAACCGTTTTAACATTTAACTATGAATCATCCTCACGAAAGTTACTATAAGAATATATTTTTTAATTTAAAATCAATGGTTAAGGAGGTATCATTTGGCTACGGGATTTTCGTAAGAGTTACCGCGACCTTGGCACTCAAAGGGCTTCAGGAGGAACATAGTGGGTTTTAGTCCGGAAAAGTCTGTGTGTCAGTAAAAGTGATTTCCCACGAAAAATTTATACTTCGTGGGAAATCACTTTTACTGACACACAGACAGACACAAGGTGGTATTCGGAGTCACACTAAGTCATTGCAGATACTCAAATTGAGATTATATTAAATAAATCTGTTGTGAAGAAAACTTACTGCCAGTATGGCCTGAAAGTGCTTGTGCCTGAGCCATGCTCTGGCTTGCTCCACCGCCATCTGAAATGATAATTATTTTAATTGTATTAGTAATACTAGCTGACCAGGCAGACTTCGTACTGCCCCAATTGATGAAAAAAAAGATTTCAATTATTCGATTTTTTCTCACCTTTTAAACCTTCCCTAGGCCTCCACAAACAATTCAAGACCAAGAGTAGATAAATCCGTTTAGCCGTTCTTGAGTTTTAGCGAGACTAACGAACAGCAATTGATTTTTATTAATATAGAAGATAGAAGATTAGTTTAAATTTAAGCTAACTTCTTCTAACAGATTTCGCTGATATATTCAAAATGTCCATCATCATTATCAGCCCGTTGCAGTCCACTGCTGGACATAGGCCTCTCCTAGTACTGTACTAGTAGTATAGTATACTATAGTACTCAAAATTTCCGTCTGCTTAAAATGACTACGATTTTAATGTGTATTCTTTTAAGTATACGTTGACTTACTGTTGCTTGTTAGACTTTGTGCTTGCGCTGTGCTTTGACTAAAACCGCCATATTCTGTTTGTAAATAAAGAAAAATACATAAGTATATAGTACTTTATTATACTAAATGTATGTTGAAGAAATGTTAACTTACGGTTTTTGGGCTGTGGTTGACGAGGTGGTAGCCTTCTTCTGGGCCCAGTTCTAACTGTAAATTGTAATTTATATTTTGAATATTAACGCCAAAAAAACTTAAAAAAAAACTTTTTTTTGCCGTACAAAAACGGTTCTCAAAAAATAATCATTGTACCTACTTTTGACTTCTAGCTGTTATAAGCTTTTTGTCTGGAAATGCCGTGTTTGGGCATGGTGTCATATTTTTTTTACGTTTGTACTAACAGCTATAATTTGTAATATACTCAAAAATTGCACCCTGTTAAAGCCGTAAATAATAGCAATATAAGACATAGTATACAAAATAATTTATCTTAAATAATCATTATTGTGATGGATTATATTATACAACAAGCTTTTAATAAAATAAAGACTTACCTCCTCTTTGGGCTAAAATGCCCGAAGGTAGAAGTATTAGTAATAAAAATAAAGCCCAATGTTTGGAACCCATCTTCACACTAATGGACTGACGATTACCCCTCATACCCAGGTATTTAAAGGGAAACAGCAATTAAAAATACATAAATTAATATCAATATTCGTGACAAATTAATTGAATAATAGTTTTATTTTATTACATATTTTCTTTATTACGCATTTTTATTTATTGTTAATCGTGATCCTCATGTATTTGATTAGATAAGTTTTAATTATTTCGCACGTGTTTTAGCTGATATAAGTACGGTGAAAACAAATTGAAGCAGGTTTTATTCAAAATTCAATGGTTGTTGTGTGTCAGATTAGTGATAGAATTATCAAATCATAAGACGATTTCTGTTTCTTAACGAAAAAAAATAATCAGTGGAATTTGAATAGATTTGAATACGAATAAATATTATGAATGTAAAAACCTAAGAGATAGAGAATCGTGAAAGAGCTTGGGAGAGGCGTTTGCCCAGCAGTGGGACACTACAGTCCAGAATAAAAACCTACGTGCCACTTGTTTTTTGGTAAGACGGAAGAATCCTCATAGACACCCTCCTCCTCGGGTAAAGAAGTAGGTAGAGTCAGACTCTTACTGACTAAACTTGAACCACCGTGTAACGTCTCCCGCATTTGGTCGGTGCGCAATTCATCACATAGCATATTTGCTTTTCGAACTCCATCAAGATCCATTTTCTCAGACAGTATAATTTACATTTTTTACTACCCATTGGAGTATCAATAAGCTAAATAACTCATCTGAACAAAGCCATTAGGCCTAAACAGAAATAAAGCAACTCAACATAGGGTGCAAATTACATGCAGCGAGACAATATCATCTCCATACGCCTATTTCTCACAGCCTCTCAATATGAATGTACACATCTTGCTTTTATGACTAGCGTCGAGCCGAATTCAATATACGAAGCCATTTTCTGTACAGGGGTCCTAGCACCACGTCTCAAAGTAGCATAACTGCTGATGAGGAAAAGAGATGACACTACACCATGTAGTGCGCTGTCACGCTTCCACACCTACGATAATATTACTATAAGAGATCATGGTAGGATTTTCACGGTTTTCCACGTTTTGCCGTCGTATGCACACCGTTATTGTGATATCTCTACAATATTCATATTATGTTTATTTCTGTATGAGAATTGAATTGAAGTTAACGTTAGACAGATATTTGGTTTTTGGGTAGAGTATTTGCCGTATGCTAAATAAAATATTGTACCTATTCTAATAAAAGATTTGATTTTTCTTTTTGTTTTGTTCATGAATTATTTAAACATAAAATAAAGGATAATTGTAATCAATACAAAATACTACCAGTCTAGCAAACATACTCGTAATTGGGTAAATTTTAAAAGATTGTAATTTTATATGGTAAAAAAAGCAGATTTTAATGTTGAATAATTTTATTTTAGTCCAGGAATTAAGTGCTCATAGTTATTTAAACAACTAAAACAAATTTGCGTGTAATCCACAATTGTTGTGTGATTGCAATAAAACGACATGTAATAATGATAATGAGAAATTTCATTCCGAAGCAGTGCGTAGTAAATTGAAGAACTGATATGACAGGCTGCAGATCTGAAAGATAGCAAAAATCAATTATTTGATGAGGGAAATATTACACATGATATTCCAATGAGAAAAACTTTATTAGGAAGGAATATGATGGAGGATGAACGTCGCGAGAAAAGAAGTATCAAATTACATAGCGAGTAAGAGTCGTTTGTTCGACCAATCCCCACACTGTGCCCTCAGTGTGGGTTGAACAATATTTTTTGTCACCTGACCAAAAAACAAGTTGCGAATTCGTCTGTTCGAAAACGCCGCACCGGCACTGGGTGTTAGGAAAGTCCGTGTGCGATGGAGGTTAATAACATCGCAAATCGTTTGAAATTATATCATGTAAAATCAATGTAACGTCGCAAGTTTTGATTATGATATCTATATGTATATTATAATATATGTTCATGTCACTTACCCCACTGAAAGTATCTAGATTCATGTTCAAGTAGCCTTTGGCAGTAAACGCAAAAGGCTTTTGAGCTCTCACAAGGAATATCAAAAGCATTTTCTTCGTGCTTTCATCGGCATACACCCAGTCCGCGAAATAGATGGCGGTTTCTAATTTCTCGCTCTGTAATGTTCAAAGTTTGGGATTTACAAGGCAGTTTTCTTGGGCCATTACTGTTTACTAGCTTAATGTTATCAATAAGTCGACAATTTGTTTAACCTGGCTGGTTTTTATCTTGGATAGAAGCTTAATAAGTATAGCCTAACAACGTGGCGATGTCGCTTGGTTTTTGGTCGTTTATAATTATCTTTAACATCGTCGAAGATTTTAAGTTAGTTTTTTTACTGATAAATTATAACTATAATATATGTTTGTATTGTTTTGTTAGTCATAAGTTATTTACTTACATGATTAGTAAGGAGCTGTCCCATAATACATTGGACGAATACTTCAACGAGCAAAGAACAGAAGAATGAAAAATATCTTAATGATTTGTACAGATCGTCGACCACCTGAAAAAAAAAGAAGAAAAAATCTTCGCTTGGCTTTGCTTGATCTATCGTAAACAAACACCGTTAAAATTTTAGGCTCTTATAAAAGATTTAAAGAGCATTTTAAAAGAAATAAATAACACATATTACGTAATTGTTTTGTATAGTTACCGTGGCTGTGAATGCTGTAAGGCAAATGAAAACCGATCCAAATATGTAAGTTAAGAGCATTCCATCACCCAAGACTACATTTAAGTCTGCTGTAATTCTGAAAATGTAAAAAAAGTATAAGTTTTAGAATTTACATGTATATTTCTATTTACACTAAAGAGTTTCTACTCTCAATCGTTACAGATACTCACTTAGCCAAAAATTGATGCCTTATAATCACAAATCTCAATTTCTGCTTTATTTTATAATGCACATTTTCGAGATCCCTTCCCTTTTTAATATTCTTGATATCTGCCTTACTTATAAGGCCTTCCATTGTACTGCCGAGAATTTTCAACTCCATGCAAATGTATCTCGTGTAAGATACGTGTAGCATATTAACAAATACGAAGATAAAGATAACGACGTTTGTCATAAAACTTTCCCAGAGGTACGCAGCGTAAAACCATTGGATTTTATCGAAAGGATACCAGCCATCAAACGGGTACAAATATTGCTTTTCTTTGTTAAGAATATCATTCTCGTAAAACATGATAATTCTTGGGAATAAGTCTACAACAATAGCCAGTCCTATTGTGTAATAAAATTCGAATCTCATAATCAATTTCGTCGTTTGCGTGTATCGATTCAAAATTCTCTTGTGTTCCACAGAATCTGAGACGGTTTCCCACAGATCGTCGCGAAAATGCTTGAATATTTGGTCATACAACTCCTTGTTATCATGGATCTTCTTGTATTTGATCAGGATCATTAGACAGACGCCGAGATTGGGTGCGATATTGACAATCTCGAACCAGTCGCTGAATCCAATCATGAAGAGGGTGACGAACAATTGAGTGGCTGTAAGTAAAATGAGGCAGTATGTAATATAGAAACAGTAGACAGTGTGTTGTGATCGACCAATGAAAGGACAGATGAACATCTTGGAGCCAATGTTGCTGATGTAATCCATTTCGAAGAGAAATTCATCTTTTAAAGTATTGTAAGATTTTTCAACCACACTCATCGTGAAAGTTGTGTAAGACTAAAACGTAAGCTTCAATGAAAAAGTACTTGTAATGATATAGATACGTGAAATGTTCCTTGATGTTAAATCAATTACTTAAGTATACAGTACTAAAAAGGCGTTTACACCATACGACAATAACTACAAAACTTGCAAAGTTGATGGAAAGCATAAGAAATGGTAAGAAATCGTCTTTAAGTCGATATGTCTAAAACGATTACAGAAATCGACTTACAAATAAGTAGTTTTTACCTCAGATCAAAAGACATCATTGTATGACAGGTTAAGAGATTAGTAGTAGCGATGTTATGATTATGTATAATTCGCTTTGATCAAATAGGTAGTCTTCAATCAGACGATCAAATTACAAGCGATTTACAAACGTTACATGGAATCAATTGATTTCCATACTCATGTATTCATAGGGTTCAGTTTCTACATTCAAAACTACGAAATTCTAAATTTCTTATAGGAAATGTCAAACCGATTTTCTGGTGTAAATTATCTGACGATAAAAAATGGTGTCTAATTGGCTTCATACAAACTAGTCATTTTGATCGATTCTTTCATGAGACACATTTTAAAATGTTTGATCTAAGTGTGGTATCACTAGACAGTAAACTTCATTTCGACTTTTGAGAAACATTTTCCGATCATATGTCTACATTCTTTATTGCACTCATTTCTAAAAAAACTAAATGAAAGGCTTTAACGGTAGCCTTTCATTTAGTTTTTTTAGAAATAAACATACAAAATACATGTTATCTTAACACAAAATGATTCATTTTGCGTACCTAAAAGCGGCAGACAGGGTGGATCCAGGAAGAGCTTGAGCTCCTTTTTTTGTTTTAATTTTTTGTCCCGTTTCCTCCCGACCCCATATTAGGTGCCGTCTGATTGGTGTCCGAAAATATAATTCTACTCAAATCTGGGTACAGAGCACCATGATCGATCGGGCCATGTTCCGTGTTTTAAGTAATTAAATTTTAGCAGTGCGTTCACGGTTTGATGTATGTTGTATTCGGGTTTTCTGTATGGCGAGTGTTTTGTTGCGCTTTTGCTCGGAAAATTGTTTATGAAAGAAGATTTTTAACCGGTGTCAAAGAGGAGGAGATTCTCAAGTCGTCGTAATCTTTTGTAATAAATTCATTTTGTTACAATGGTCATGTTGCATATTGTCGTACTTACATTACTTGTTTTATTTATCCCACCGTCGCGATGGCCAAGTAGCGACATATCGTTTGGTTTTCCTTGATCACCTTCTGCAATTAGACACATGCAACTTATTTAAATAAACCAAACCCAAATAAAAAAAAATACCATTGAAATTCATAAATTTAATTTCTGTTTTTCGGTGACTCAAACTGCTATCACACATTTTAATTCCCATCATATTTTAAATTAGTCATTTCACTTAATACGTACACACATACAATCCCGATTTCCATTTAATAACCACTCTATAATTCGTATGTAAATGGGTCAAGGAGCTTTAAAGTCCTCATAGTTCGTATTGTTCAAATCACAGGGGAACGGGAGTCTTTGAAGCGTATCTAATATGGATTAATCTGAATGTATGTCATCCACTCCATTGTAGTACTATTCGAGTATGGCTTTCTACGGCTTAGCAATTCCCTTAGGTTATTTGACGAACAAAATATTACAATTTGATGAGCACTTAAGTGTTATTGAAGAATTAATTTGCATTGTAAGTAGTATGGAGAATAGTAGCGTGTAGTGGTTTTCGGTATAGAAATCTCGCAGTAACGATAATTACTGCGAGATTTCTATACATTATTTACTACAAGGTAAATTATAATAGATCTTACCCGTTTTAGAAATTAATTTATTATTACATGGGTAACATTGAATTAATTACAAAAATAAATATATTGATACTAGATACATTATTTTAGGATAGGTTTCCAAAATTGTATAATACAGTAAGCTAAAATTACGCTTAAACATGTATAATATTCGTAGAATGTACTTTGAATCTGAATTTGGTTGCACGATAATGGAGTGCAATGTTTCAACAAGCTTATTTTACCTGAAGATTGTACATCAAAGACCAATTTAACGAGTAATATTAAATTCAACGTAATGTGATCTATTCTATTTTATCTACAAACGATTTATTAACCATCCTTTTGTATACCCAAACATAGGGACAAAATATGACGTCATTATGTTTAAATCGAACCCCGAATACATTCAAATAGGGTATCCGAAAACGCATTCGTCTTTAAATTGTGTTCATTTGTGGAATGCGTTCGGAATCTTTATAAATGCGAACTTACACGCTTTGCCATCATCTTTCGAAACGACCAGTATACTTTGACCTCCCCTTCCTCCCGGATTTCTTAAAAGTGTGCAGGAAAAGGTCACGTCGAGTGGTTTCTTGAGGGTCATAGGATACCAGTCGTGTAACACAAGCGGGTTTCATAGAGCCCTACGTGTTCTTATTCACACGCAATGGGATACGTTTTCATATCTCCAATGAATATATCTTAAGAGTGAATGAATCACCTTTTTGCTCAATTTTTTTTTTCATCTGTCCATCTTTAAATCTACGATCCATTTGCACAACGTAGTTACGAGTTTGCCTTATATTTATTTTGGAAGAACAAAAATCTGATTATTCTTAGGCATCAGTATACTGATTTTTAAATAAATTAGGCTTTTATAATACCTAAAAATTGAATTGTTTACAAAAATACCTTATATTAATGCAAGTATAACATGATAGACATTGCATTAATACAAAAGCAAGATATATAAAATTACAATATGAGAGGACTACTATAAAAGCTTTTTCTTGTTGGTATTCACAGCTCTGTAGAGATCTCCTATTTTTCGCACAAAATGAAGAAATCACAAGGAATAATAAGGCGTTGCGATGGTTATGAGATAAATATGTTCCACCTTTCAACCCTACACAATAGGTTCTTCCTCGGTACGCTTTATTTGAACGGTAAAGGTCTCACACGTCAAATTTCACATCCTGAATAGTCCCCTCTTACCACGGAATCTTTATAAATAGTTTTGTGAGACGGTGTTTAATTTAATGGAAATCCGGAACTTCGGAGTCAAAGGATTGCGGAGTTTCTCAATTCATGTTTGATTTAATTGCTTCTCACTTGATCGTAGGGGTTAAGATAAAGGAGGTCTATTGAGCTTAAGTATTTTATTGACGATTTTTTAATGCAGTATTCTTAGAGTCTTAATGAATGGGTTTTGTAGAGCATT
>OW796096.1:8432160-8707209 GCA_941860345.1 Chrysodeixis includens
TTTTGATGCTAATTGCCTTATTAGTTTGTCATTTTATTTTGGTTTCTGATATCAGCAAGCTCTATGTTTTAAAATATTTTGCCACGAGAACTTTTTCCAGGAGTTATACATAGGTTTTCGTAGAAGGTTTTAGGGAGGGATTTGCTCAGCAGTGGGACTTTATAGATTAGCTGAGAAAACAATATCTAAAACAGCACAAAAATAGTCAACTCAGACCAAAAACATGCAACAACAGTGTCTTTCTATATTTTATGTAGCTCTAATGAAGATCAGTAATTAAAAATAATATTAAAAAAAACCCTTATTTTCTCTCCACCAATGTCTCTGCAGACATCAAAGGTATTCGAATAGTTTCTCGACTCGCCAATTAGTTAACAAACAACACAAGTACGTTCTCAACATTTTTCAAGCACAAAATTAAACTTAAATAAAATGTAAACAAAGAACTTAAGAGTAACTTAACTACATGAGAGTACGCGAAAGTACTTATTTGTGCTTCAACGAACGATAAGTATTCACATTGTGCTAATTAAAATAGTCTACTAAAGGGAGTACTTTTACAGTAAATAAAGTTGCAAATTAGTTGTATTTCAGACCTACCTACCACTATCTCTTATCGCTACATTCTTGTCGCTGTGAGAGAGAGTGAAAGAGAGACGCCGCTCTACGCTATATAGAACGCTATCTCTCTCCCACAACTGTACCTGTCTTTCTTTAAGATATAGTGGTAGGCGTAAAGTGTACTTGAGTATTTTTGTCGTAAGATCCGTTGATATTTAATGAGCCTGTTATTTCTGAGACTGCCTGCCGTCTGATCTTGTCATCTGACGGTAATATAATGTAAAGTAGTGTATGTCTGACGGCGAGGTTTATTATTTACATATAGGTATCTTTACTTTAGTCTACTGTATATTTATGAAAGATATTGGAGAAGGAAGGGTTTGTTGTGACGCTTATTCACAAGTAAAGCAAGGCATGTTTGCTGTGTTTATTATTCAGAAATGCTATCTTAAATCAGTTGTGTTATGCCGAAATTTAATGTAGAGACACTTGCACAGTAGTAAGACAAAACTGTTAGTTTCTTTATGTTTAAGAAAAATCTTCAATGAATTGTTTTGATAAAACTATAACGCGATTAATCCGAGTTTGCGCATAAGGCTAATCTAAATTAACCGCATGAAAATCGGACTCTCCTTAAATTTTATTGACCCATAACATACTACAACAATTTCAGTAGGTAAGTACCAATAAAGCCATCACAATATAATTTACAACGTCGAAACAACCCATAGTTGGAAACTGCTTAATTCGCGAGTCGTCCTTCCCATACATCAGGGGCTCTACCTAACTTCTTAAAGTTAGAATATTGCAGTTGTTGAAGCGAGAGCGCACTACACGGCATAGAGCGGCATCTCTCTTCCACTTCAACTTTAATAGATCATGGTAGGGGGGCCATAGAGGGGCAAACTAAGGGAAAATTGTAAAATTTGAGATCGTTCCTCATATAATGTAAGGACCTTATTAAAGTTTAAAGGGCTCCTATTATTCATGATGCAGGATGCGTTCAAACTCGATTCTCCACACGCAAGACTTTATAAATTTAGGGAATTTTATTGGCTATTAAAATAAGTAATGAAACAGTTTCGGTTTTGCGATGCAAACGTATCGTAAAACATACGTTAGTGGTACTAGAATATTTATAGCAGTTAACGTGAAGAAATAAGGTTGATTTTTGAATGTTATTAGGTGACTTTGACTACCAGAATTCAATTGTTGTCTTAACGTAAAAGTTTTAGTGTCCTTTAATTTTGTATGACGCCTAAATTGCATTGGAGACTAAGAAAGGAGGTGAATAATTAATATCAAGTTCCTATATCTCAAAATTATCCACTTTGTTAGTTTTTTCTCTTCAAATGACCCGAATCATAATTTTGATTTTTTCTGCTATAAGTGATTTTATGCACTAGGCATAATATATCCGACATTAAATGATGTCCGTTGTAGCTGCAAAAACATTTGACGTAGTTGGTTAAAAAACCTGTGTTAATCCAGGGTGTTATCTTACTCCATACCTACCTAAAAACAAATATCAAAATTGATCCACCCGTTTAAGCGTAAAGGAGTAACAAGCGTCCATTCATCGATATATCCATATCTACAAACTTTCGAGGTTATAGGATTTATTGTTACGAACCTTATTTTACTTACAAAATTCGCAAACGAGTTGACATAATTCTTTCAGGTTATTAATTATTTTACTTACTATATGCTAGAGATATTATATCTAATAATCCGTGCCGTTTTTTTACGAGAAAACACAGATCATAACATCCTTTATTTTATTAGTTTTTTCCTTTAGCATCACACTACAAGCGAGATAAAGCAGTAAAATTGATGACATCAATCTATTTCTTCCTGACGATTGTGATAAAAATACTATTTCTTGCAATAACAATAAACAAGCTAGCAAAATTGCCATTATATCGCTTATAACGTGGCTGAGTAATGTCCTTGGGTGCACGACAGATTGCTTACATTACGGTTACGAATCGCACTAGACACTGGCTAGGAAGGTGGATGAACTTTCAAAATTACTCAACTATTATAAGGATAATATGCTTGTTAAATATTTTGAATTTTGTCTCGTTGTTTTAGTTTTATATTTATTATGAAAAGCTTAAAGAATGGGAGATTTTGAAAGGTTCTGGATTTGTAGATATGTAATGAACGATAGGTACTTAATAGATATTGAGAGTACTTAATAACTGACAAATGTTTATTTTTTTTGTTCTGAGTGAGAAGGATAGCATGCAAATTAGCAGTGATTTCATAATCATTGACGTTTTAGGTTCGATTTACAAGGATCTTTTTGCACGTGGCGTTCGCATTATCATGAGGGCGTTAGTATGCGTATTCGCAACAAGAATTAGCTTAACTGTCTATAAAAAGTGATGGTTTTTTTATATGGCGGCATTACTTCTGATTGCAGCCTCGTGCCATAAGATTCTATTCGGTCATTACAGCAAAAAAAAAAATTGTCGTGAATCAAAACCATAATTTTAGTTAAAACATACTTTATTCCCTGTTTGATCGATCCGTAGGGAGTCTGGCTAAATTAATCATTTCATGTCTCTACAAAATATTCAAGGAATTTCAACTGCACTATCCTCAAATTCCCAACAACATAATTATATCTCAAAACAAACCATCCAAAACCTCAATTTATCACAGAACGAAATCACAAAATACCAACTTAATAACTGTGGTGTCTCAATAAAGAAACTATTCGGTATATTCCAACAAAAAGGCAATGTAATAATTAATAGCTCGCGTCCAGTGTATCTTGGTGGTCACCGGTAGAATTTATAGAGGAATTATTATTGAAAAGCGAGGGAGCTGGGGGACAAATTGTAGTGTTGTCGAGACGACGGCGGGGGGGGGGGAGGGGCGCGGGGTGCGAGGTACGTCACACGGCGGTTTAGTGTTTACTATTGTACTTATGATTTTGTTACAACTGTGTAGGGTGGCTGTTTATTGATAAAGATATTGTTTTGTTAATTTCTCGATATCGGTAAATTATTAACCGCTTCTCCCATCGCGTGTCTGCTGCGAGAGATTTTTTTTTAGAAGAAGTAGGTACCCTTGTGTTGTTGTGTTTTTTTACCTGTTTCGTGTGTTTACATTATTAAATAAGTATAATTTTATCTGTGTGGTGATTATTCCTATAGATGAATACAATAATTTCTAGTTCTTTTTATGTTGAAAAGTATCTAATTAATAACGTTAACGATATCCAAATACTCTGTATTTTAAACCTCTGTGAGATCGAACCACTGGCATTTTTAACCCTTTTATGGATGACAGTTTCTACTAAGTACACATTAAGTATATAGACTACATAACTGTCTATAAAACTACTACAAAACGCCAATCTATCAAACTCCTATGTAAATAAGCCCAACCAACACACGAACATCATTAAATCATACCAGCAATACCTACCTAATCAATGTACCGAGAGAACAATACCGTGTGGTCACCCTGCAGATGAAATTCAATAAATTCGGACAGCGAGGGTGGCCCGTCTGTCAACTGGAAACTTTAGAATCGCCGTCAGCGTCCAACGGGGCCTTTTGTCCGCGGAATTGCCTTATTTCGTGGTCACCCTAATAAGGGGTTTTCTGCTATCCTATACTGCCGTCGTAAATGAAAACACAGTAACTTGAGTTACTGTGTTTTTGCTTTGGATAAAGATTAGTAATCTACCGGCGCGAGCTCTATCTGGGGAACTTTTCGGTATATCTGTAGCCCCTACCGTTGCCGAGATCCTTCACAGTAACTTGGCGAAATTTAAAAAAATATCAAGATATTTTAGAGTTAAACACAGTAAATTTCCATGTACTGTGTTTTAACGTAAAAAAGTGACTTTACTGTTTTTTAATTTATGATACATATTTTTAGGCTTATACTTTATTATGCTTATAACACAGTAACTTTGAATACTGTGGTATAAACTAAAATAAATACTTCATAATTTACGTGATACATGAATTAAACACAGTATATTACATACTGTGTTTTAATGCCTGCAGTTTTGATATTATAGTTTAAATTACTTGATTAGAACACAGTAACCGTTGAGTTACTGTGTTATAATCTAACCTTTCACCCGAGAGGGGCTGGGGGGCGCTGGTTTTTTTTGGATTTTTTATCCGTTGCATACCGAGGGTCAACGTGTTAACATCTCTACTGAAAGCATACAGAAAAATATGGATACCACACCTGCAGAACCTGCTCAAGTTATTGCTTTGCTCAAAGCAGGCCATAATCAAAGTGCTTCAAATCTTTCTTCAATTCTTGCAATCAAAGTTGCTCAACGACTAAATTTGAGCCGCTACTTTGTACGTCGTGTGTACTAGAGGTTTCAAGAGACCGGTGGGTACATTCGGCGACCAGGATCTGGCCGGCGACGCAGAACATCAGAGCGTGAGGACCGTTTTCTTGTATCGAGGTCTTTAATAAATCGGCAACTGAATGCGGTTCAACTGGGACAAGAGCCTCGAGAAGTTCGCAATGTCAGTATAAGTCGGTGGACAGTCAGAAGAAGACTTGGTGAAGCACGGCTGACTTCACATCGCCCAGCAAATGGTCCCAAATTGACCACAGCTCACCGACAAGCCCGACTACCATTTGCCAGGGAACATTTAAATTGAACGTACGAACTACGACCAATGGCGGTCTGTTATATTCTCTGATGAGTGCAGAATGACATTACATGGTCATGATGGACGCTCTGGGTCTACCGAAGGTCATCAGAGAGATTTTCACAATGCTGCATAAGCAAACACGTGGCTTTTGGCGGTGGATCGTGTATGTTTTGGGGTGGCATAATGTTGGACACTAAAACTGACATTGTATTCATCACTGGGGCGAGTACCGGCCCGAGATCGGGAGGTTTGACGGCTGCACGATACGTCGAAGAAGTGGTTGAAGACATGTGAGGCCGCTTGCGTGGCTTATGGGAGAAGGTTTTCTCCTCATGCACGACAAGGCCAGACCGCATGTCGCTAGAACAGTTAGCGACTACATGGAAGACGTTGGAATTACCGCGATGGAGTGGCCAGCTTGTAGTCCTGATCTCAATCCGATTGAGCATGTCTGGGATGAGCGAAAAAGAAGATTTCGAGAAAGAAGCCCTGCTTCTTCAACATGCCATTGAAGAGGAGTGGAATGCTATATCACAAGATTTCATGGTCCATGAAAAACCGATTAAGAGTTGTTATTAAGGCTAAGGGAGGGTATACACCTTATTAATAATCAGTTTGATTAAACATTTTGAGTTTAATTTTCATTATTTCTCAAGCAACATTATGTAATTCTACCTGTTTGTGGGGTTTTGAGCCATAAAACCTCTTATGGGTATTTTTTTTACACTGTATTTAACATCATTAAAAAGGTAATAAGGTAGGCTTTTAAATAGTGTGTATGTTTCTTTTAAACATTGATTCAGATTTATTAAAAAATCTTCCTTATAAAGAAAGTCAAGGTTTTATTTATTGCTCTCAAGTGTAGTTTAATTTGATATACCTAATATATACATATTTAATATCCCTTATATCTTTACATATAAGATATCCTGATCATTATACAAAAATAAAAAAATAACACTAATGACAAAGGGTTAGCTTATAACACAGTATATCTAAATACTGTACTACAGCTTAAAGTAAAATAGGTTTTTCCTAGCCTAAATCACAGCATATCACTTACTAGATTGATATTCGAATGTGATAAATAGCTTAAAACACAGTATCATTAAAGTTACTGTTTGGCATTATTAAGAGACTAGTATCTTTACATACTTTAAACACAGTAAAAAATAAAAGTAGACTAAAACACAGTAACCACTTAGATACTGTGATTAAGCTTAAATTTTACGAAATATATTAAATTAATTCATTAATTATAACACATTATCTCATTTTATTAATTATTTAATTGTTATTCTGCAATTTTAAATATAAAAATATCAAGTTCAGTCACTTGCATTTCATAGAAAAAAAAAACAATCTTATGTAACCATAATAGTTTCTTCACAACGTCATGTTTTAGTTTTCAAACTTTAACCGCCATTATCTCAAAATGACATTTCTTGAGATACTGTGTTTTCATTTACGAGGGCAGTATATAACTATCAATACGAAATTGTAATTGTGTCCGCTCTTTGATGTCGTCTGCATAGACTTGTTTGATTTCTTTATGCTTTGTTATACATGATAACTGTTTTTGTATCGACGTACGTAAGCTACTATACAGTATGTTTTGGTATAACGAATTTTGGTGATGTCCGGTCTTATTTTAAAAACAATTTTGTGCATGCAAATTCACAACTAGATTGTATTTTTTGTGGATGAGTAGAAGGTGATCTTGTTTGAATGCTTCGTGTATTACGAGTTGATTGCGTATTAGAGAGGTATATTTTGTTTAGTTTTGTCATGTTTTCTATTTCTTTCTTTTGATTAGCGTAAGTAGTTGTCTAATCGTTCCAATAATAAATAAATCCTTTATCCTTTTTTAATCACCTATTGACTACATTATGGGTACAGGTATTGATGATTTTTTTTTAGAGAAAGTTACGAGTACATAAAAAAATCGGCATTTAAAATGTAATAAATCTCTATTCAAACACATTATACATATTTATATTTATCTAGATTTCTGATCGAAAGTGAAGGTTATGCAAATGTAATAACAATTGGAATATTTATTGGATACATCGAATTTGTAATTAGATATCTTCATCTTGTTGAGTTGGTCCACAGGGAAATCCTATCGTCTGATAGACGTGACTCGTCATGAATTAGATAAGATAAGTACGGTTGCTTGATTTGCTTGTTAACTAACAAAGCTTTGAATATATGATTGGAAGAGACTTTGGAACTTGTGATTGGTTTTGGATACTCATGTTTTAGATGAATGTATAGAAATAGAAATAATGACAGGGTACAAAAAGTATGTACATGAAGTAATGCTTTGCGCTGCCATGCTCCGACACCAAAACGCGTATGACGTAGCACAGCGGTTTAGACTTATTCAGTGAAAGTCTGACACTACCCGCGGCTTCCTCCGGGGTCGCGGGTGTCTATGAGGATTCCCCCAATTTACAAAAAAAAGGTACAAAATGTATAATTCTAAGTCCGTCAGATAATCAAAAAATAGTTAGATACGTATGTAGTAGGAGGATGTAGAAGAGGGGCTTGTTAAGTAACGAATTTGCAAATTTTATACGAAAAAGATACGTCTCGTGTAAGTTTAATTCACTGTTTCTTGGCCAATTTGTGTTTGCGGGTCAAAAGAAAAAATACTTAACCAATATTATTCATTAAACTACAGGCCGGATAATAAAAAGGTATGAGTTATATTTGTATTCCTAACTTCCAATAAACACGGAATTTACCGTACTTATTTTATCTCCAAACACACAAGAAAAAGTTGAAAGCTTGATTCTTATACAAAAGTGTCATAAAATTACACAGGTAGAGAAAATTTCAATTGTCTTGCAATTCAAGCAACGAAAAGTCCTTCTGACATTCTGTTATAATTGCTATATGAATGCGCATGAAACATCTACATATACAATAAAGCGTCCCCTTGCTTTATTAATACACGAACAACACATACATATAAAGATAGATAGGTAAAGTTGTCCAATGTGGTCACTATTGAAAAGAGAAATCCGCCAATTAGTGTAACTATTCAAAATTTGTATTTTAATTGGGTGTGTTGGGGTAGTCAGGACTAATTAGGGATTGGTACCGTCTCGTTTTATTGTAACTGACCGGTTGGTACACACGGACGGGAAAGTAAACGAACACTGAACATCGAGAAAATCAAATTTGTATTTCATAGTGTCTTAAAATAGTTTGGTATTGTCTGAAACTTCTTACATGCGAGTATGGAAATAGACGAAAACTCAAAAAAATTTAGTTACTAGCAGAGTATTTTTCTTCCTTCGAAAATATTTTATTTCAAATCCAAAAGCGACAGTCAATTTTTCATTAATTATTGCATCTATGACTTTGCCTGTTTATGGCTAGCTCATAACAAGCAACATTTTCATTCTTATGATAATGCTCAACAGTTAAAGAGTTTCATAGGGTCATAATTAAAAAAAAAACATGGCTTCTTAAATGAAGATTTAATTAAAAAATCGTATTTCATAGTCAAAATGATATCCAAACTTGCGACCAGTGTGTATCCTAGACAAATTGCGAAATGAGCATCAGTGAGCCGGTCCAAGTGGTCACGTCAGGGATTTGAGCTGATATAATCTGAGATGAGACCCTTTGCGCCACGCCACGCCCGTCAAATCCATTGTTAATGAAGAGGGGATCAACGTGTTGTTGAGGCTTGGGTGCTGGCCTTGTTATTGCCTCATTATTAGTTGAGTTTTGATATTGTTATTATTTTTAATTTTACGAAAAAAACGTGTGAAAAAATTGGCTAGTAGTGCGCTATAGTAGCTGCTTGATCAGACAAGCAAAAGCAATAAGCTCAGTTAAGTTGTCAAAGTCTGCACAAAATCCTTGAATCGATTAAAAATCACGAAAATATTGTTCTGTTCCACCAATAAACAAGCAATGTACACCACGTTAACAAAAATAAACTACATCAAAGATATTCACAAAACTATCCATTCAAATCTCACTTTCAAAAAACAAAAACGAAGCGATAAGATACCTTTAAAAGATTAGAAAAATAATACCTTGAAACAAATTCTTACAAAACAACGAACTTAGAACAAATTGTTGCCAGTGAAAAATGTTCCCAGTCTCTGGTTAATCTTTATTCTGGCACGGTCAATCCGGCATGACAACGGCCATTTCTCACAAGCCGCGTCGTTTGTAAGAATATTCGTAAATATTTCAAGCTTTATTGCGAACATCAACATAATGTTATGGGGTGAAATTTTACAAAACGGAAAGGAAATATAGCGATGACGTGGCGAAGATTTTCTTTATGTATTAATGTTGTTTGTCGGTTTGTTGTTGATGTGCTGTTTGTTTCGGAAAGAAATATTGTTTTGAATTTACGTTTACTTAATATTTTTGAAGTAGGTTAAAAACTCGGTTTGCTAAAGTAAATTTAAGTATCAAAAATTTAAATATCTGTCAACAAATTTCGGAGAACGTAGGCCGAAAAGTATCAAATATTTTGGGTGTTTTTTATGTACTTGACATTTAGAAACTAACAATACGTTATATTGCGTTATCTGAAAAATAAACACCTTTCATTTAAAATATTCTTATTTTAAACAATAGTTCTTATCAATACTTAAAAGCATACACAAGAAAAAAACTCTACTCTCTTTACGACTCATTATTTACACCTAAAGAGTAAAAACACTCTTGTAATTTCCACATAATACGGCATTTTATGAAAACTAAACAAAAACGAGACAGTCAAATCGTTTTTAAAGTGCTCTGGTAAAAGTATATGCGATAAAAATGCACGTGAAATCTAAAACAAATTGCAGTGATGTGTAAATGGTGCGCTGTACATTATTGCGTCGTCGTTGGGATGAACGGGAACACCAAATTGTTCCGGAGTAGACACCTGCGATATACTGAGCTAAAAAGAGTTAAAAGCTTAGCTTTTTGTTTTAGATTTTATGTGTGAAGTTTGCGGAAACACCTATATTTTTTTAGGGTGTAATGGAAGTAAGATTTCCCTTTTTTTTAATTGTTAGTTTTGGGTATATAGGTTCTTTTCTTGAAGGAAGACAGTTCTTTGATAGATTATACAACGTTGATAAAAGCGAGAGGCATTAAATGAAACCACATATTCTGTATATCATTATAAGGCTATGTTAGGTTATAGATTAAACACACTGGTTTAAAGCATTTAGGATAGTTTATTGTATATTGTTTTAAATACGGCAACGACAATGTATTACCTATTTGCGACTGACAGCGCGTGTCACAGAACACAATATAATCATAGACTGCAATACACGCTTACCGAACTTCGCATATCTCAATACCTCCCCTCGAAGTCGTGAGCTAATCTGATTTGTCTATCATACCCAGATTACCTAAGCATTCATAATGTTTTGCTGCACTTAAACCCTTCGTTAAAACATCTGCTGGCATTCTCTCTGTACACAAATATTTCAAATTAATAACTCCTTTTTCGCACATATCTCGAATAAAGTGGTGTCTAACGTCTACATGTTTAGTTCTCGAATGATAATTTCTAGTTTGGGCAAGTTTTAAAGCACCTTGATTATCATTAAATAATGTAACAACCTCGCATTCCATTCTCACATTTCTCAACACATCCTGCAAATACATAGCTTCTTTAGCCGCTTCAGAAATTGCCATATACTCGGCTTCCGTGCTAGAGAGAGCCACGGTTCTCTGCTTACGGGCCTCCCAGCTTACTGGAGCACCTGCTAAAATAAATGCATACCCAGAGTAGGACCTACGGTCGATTGCATTATTACCCCAATCAGCATCAACCACCCCAAACAATGGTAAACCAGTCCTCTCATACATTAAACCATAATTAGCCGTTCCTTTTAGGTACCTTAATACTCGCTTAGCCGCCTGCCAATGCTGAACATCAAAATTTGTATTAAATTGACTGAGATAATTTACAGCGTAAGTAATATCAGGCCTTGTAGACACTGATAAATACATTAATGCACCAATTAGATTCTGATACGGTAGCTTTCTCATAACATCAATCTTAATCTCTTTCGGCTTTTCTAGTTTTAACAGACCATCCATAGGAGTTTTTGCAGGCTTACACTCACACATACCATATCGGTCTAAAAGTTTTTCAACATACATTTTTTGACTTAAATATACTCTCTTTTCATCATCTCTCTCAAACTCAATACCCAAACAAGTATTAATTTCTCCTAAGTCTTTCATATCAAAAGTATTCATTAATTCTTTCTTCACATCTTTCAGCCATTCAAGATCATTTGTAGCTAACATTAAATCGTCGACATATATTGCAATTAACATTAAATTATGATTGCTTTGTGACATAAACAAGCAAGGATCTTGTGGCATCGATTCAAAACCTATCATCTTTAATGTACTAACCAACTTTTTATGCCATTGTAAACCTGACTGGCGCAAACCATAAAGTGATTTCTTTAACAAACATACTGGGTACTCACACTCATTCATCTTTGATACCCATAACATAGCGGTTTTGATAATTTTCTCATCTTGAACTACTTGGTGACGTTTGCCAATTTGCTTCTTAGTAATTACTTTATCTAGTACAGTATCTAACATATCAGGTATCTCCATGTATACTTCTTCATCTAAAGTACCATTTAAATAGGCAGTGACCACGTCCATTTGATGGATGTCTAAGCCCAACTCTGATGATAAGGCCGCTATCAATCTTATTGATGATGATCGGACAACCGGAGATGATGTCTCATGGAAATCCTCCCCTGGCCGTTGCGAACAACCTTTGGCAACCAGACGAACTTTCTTTCCTGTAGTTTTACTGGTAAATACCAATCTATTGCCAATCACTTTTCGGTCATGCGGTCGTGACACTATATTCCATGTCCCGTTCTTTATTAAGGCTAGATACTCATCTTCTAACGCGTTCTTCCAATCTGTACAATCGCTTGTCCTTTCGGCTTCTTGCCATGACATTGGATCAACTGTTACCATGCTAGCTAACATTTGCACCTCCGACTCTTCATCGTCAGCTTTACCTTCTATCTCTTTCTCATCACTCTGCTGGTAATGGTATTCTTTTCTGGGTCTTCCTGCCCGACCTGTACGTATCAATCTCGGTCTCCCTTTTCCTCTTTTAGAAGGTTCTATTAAGTTTTCCCATTGTACAGTTGAATGTCTTTCTCTTGACAAGCTTTCTTCTGTATCAACTTCCAAATTATCATATATATTTTCTAATGATTTTCTCATTCTAGATTCACCTCTTATAGCTTTTATGTTTAGTCTATCCTCCTTAGCTTCTTCTTTACTTTGACTCTGTTCATTCAGGTTTATGTTTATCCCTTCATTTTCTTCTTTCAAATAATCAAAAAATTCTTCATATTGATTATTATCAAAGGCACTTTCTTTCATAAAATTAACATCTCTTGTTATGATAATTCTTCTAGTTTTAGGGTCATGAATCCTATAAGCCTTAGATTGATTATCATATCCCATGAAGATTCCAGTTTCTGAATGAGCGTCGAATTTACCTTTCTTTGTCCCCTTTTCTTTGTAGTATAGTTTTGTGCCAAATTTTTGCATATAAATTAGTGTGGGTTTTTTCCCTGTCCATAATGTGTAAGGTATTTCTCCTTTCAATGCACTAGTAGGACATCTGTTTCTTATATAATTAGCTGTATTTATAGCTTCAGCCCAAAAACCCGGAGGACTTTTAGCTTGATGCATCATGCAGCGAGCCATCTCAATCAACGTTCTGTTTTTCCTTTCGGCTATACCGTTTTGTTGAGGTGTATACGGTACAGTTAATCTTCTTTTAATTCCTTCTTTCTTCAAGAAATCATCAAATTCTTTATTTATATATTCTCTTCCGTTATCTGACTGTAAATTCTTTATCTTCATACCTGTAAACTTCTCTGCAAATGCTTTGTACTCTTTAAATACTTTGAGAACTTCGCTTTTATTAGCGATGACATAAATTTCACACCAACGAGATTTATCGTCTATAAATGTAACAAAGTATTTCTTTTTACCATATGAATCATGTCTCATTGGGCCACACACATCTGTGTGTACTATCTCTAATAAAGAGTTTGTGCGTGTCTCATTACTTTTTGGAAAAGGTTTACATGTCAACTTTTGACTTAAACATGTTTCACAATCCGACAATTTTTCATTGTCATCAAACTTCAGACCATGCACTAAGTTACTTCTGGCCATAGCTTTAAGATCACGCTCATTAATGTGACCCAAGCGCTCATGCCATATGTCAATTGGCTTTTTCACCATTTGTACATTATTAGAATACTGCTGATCCAATCTTACATGGTATAAGTTACCTACACGATCAGCCCTCATATGAACCTTTTTGTTCTTATCAATAACCACAGCATCTTGCTTAGTGAAATGAACTTCAAATCCATGGTCAGTCATCTTCGACACAGACAGAAGATTTGATCGTAAGTCTGGCACGTAGAACACTTTCTGAATGTCAATCAGGCGTTTTTCACAACCTGTATCAACTGACAATCTGACTTGACCTGTGCCTGTTATCTGAGTACTCTCTTGATTCGCCAAATTAAGTTCACTATCCAGTCGCGAAAATCCTTTAATCATGTGCTTATCATTACACATATGTCCTGTGCATCCACTATCGATACACCATACAGAACTACTCTGTGACCCTGCACGAGCCTCTTCGGTTGTGCTTAACATTGTCGAATATTCCTGCCGCTCAGAACTACTGGGTTCTGCTTGCTTAGCACTATGCTTAGTTTTGTGTACCATTCTAGTTCTACATTCTTTTGCCATATGCCCCCGACGACCACAACGATAACATTCTACATGTGCTTTATTGTTGTGTTTAGTGTGATCGTGCGTAAAATTCTTCTGATGCGCTTTATTAGTGCGCTTGACGAACATCGCACCTTGGTCATTTATGGTGACCTTTCTTCCTTCATAATCTTCGAGGATTTTTACCTTGAGAATCTCAGTTGAAGGTAGATCATCTCTTGATTCCATTGCAGTACGGAACATCGAAAAAGAATCAGGAAGGCTATACAATAATAATATTGCCAATAATTCGTCAATCACCACTAAACCGATTTCTTTTAGTTTTTTAACAGCGTCAAAGAAATCTGCTATATGCTTTCGGAGATCGTCTCCTTCACTCATGCGCGTCAGTACAAGCTTCTTCAATAATGATGCTTTACGGGCTGGTCCGCTCGATTCGTACATTGACTTTAATTTATCCCATACCTGTTTTGAGGTATCCAAACCATCTAATGCTGCGAGCTCACTAGGACTGACGGCCAATAATATATCTGATTCCGCCTTTCCGTCCATTTTCACCCATTCTGAATATTTTGGGTCGGTACGTGCCGGCCGCGGCACAATACCTGATACATATTCCCATAGATCATTTTTCTTCAAAATAGCTCTCATGTGAATTTTCCACGTATCATAGTTATTCGCACTTAGAGGTTCAATTTTAATCGAAGCAGCCATGATAAAGTTCAAATTTAAACGCAATTTTTCATTACAAAAGAAACTTGGGCGAGTTCATTTTATGCACGGCGACCGCGTGATAATATGGGCGAGTCAACTTTTCCGTTCACAGTTTTTACTGTATTTACTGCCCAAAAATCAATTGTATTTTAGTCCACTGGGCCCATAACCTGTTAGGTTATAGATTAAACACACTGGTTTAAAGCATTTAGGATAGTTTATTGTATATTGTTTTAAATACGGCAACGACAATGTATTACCTATTTGCGACTGACAGCGCGTGTCACAGAACACAATATAATCATAGACTGCAATACACGCTTACCGAACTTCGCATATCTCAATAGGCTACACAACAAAAATTAAATCAATGTAAGCAATATTTTTATAATAACTTTTGTGAGGATGATTCATACTTAAAACGTTATAACGGTTTACTCACGCGTATTTATCGGGATAGGCCGACTAGTTTCGGACCCAACCGGAGCCAACTAGATAACTATGCCTATAAAACTTAGTCATCTAATCAGGAAGATACAGCATGTTCAAACTAAAAAAAAACTAAAAAAATATCCTGTGACTAAACTATTGCTTACATTGATTTGATTTTTGTTGTGTAGCCTTATAATGATATGCAGAATATGTGGTTTCATTTAATGCCTCTCGCTTTTATCAACGTTGTATATTTTAAAGTTTTTTAAGGTACGATTTGCCTTAAATTATTCGGAAAGGTCTAAAGTGGTATTTTTAATATAAAAAACACATTTTATTATTACACTCATGTAGTAATGTGCTTGATCGTTTGTGTTTCTTAACTTTATAAAAGACTTTTATCGTCTAGATTAGACCTATTTTGTTTTTTTTTTTGTAATAAGCTTAGGCTGATAATACGCTCATCAAGACGAAATCTTTTGTTTACAAATAAGATCATAGCTTACTAGGTACTTAGGCTTTATTCTTACGAAAAGAAAATATGCTTAGAGAACACTTAAATTGTATAGAATCTTAAAGATTGACGAGTTGCGAAGATTGCTAATTCATCAATTCTTTGTATTTCAACGAAACTAACAAAATAAGCTTAGTTAAGTTCATTCAACAAAAAATATCTTAGAAGTAAATCTCTTTAAACTTTTTTTTTGTTATTTTCTGCGAACATTTATTTGTGTCTTATAAAATCACTGCTAGGTCACCACACCTTTCGAATAATAAATACCTTTAGTATTTTCAGGTGTATTCCCTTACATTAAATTGCTTAAAATTTATTTTTAATTTTATTAGACTTAAATTACCCCCACAAGTTATGTTCTCCGTAACGAACACGACATTACAGTATTTTTCTCTATCCCCCACATCACATAACTTAAACCACTTGCTAACCTAAACCCGAAGCGAATTATGTTAAAAATAAATACAGCGTTTAGCGTAATGAAGATAACCATAAACATAGAACCACAAGCGGACTTCGCAAAACCCTTAAATACCGGGGAATTCTTGCCCCGCGACCCCCGGGGTAAGCATTCACGCGGGTCCGTTTATACCAAATTAGACATTATTGAGTCAGTTATTTAATACCGGACAGACCACGTGCATTTTTGGGTTATTATTATTGGGGCTTACATAAGCCTCGTAATCCAATAGACTCTCATTACCCTGCGTTTCGAGCATAACTTTATTTGCTCCCGTGGCTCGGCCAAGCCTCTTGATACCCTTAACGGCACGCAACTGATAGACGGAGCCTCAAACGGCGATGTAACGTAATTATTAAAAATTGCCTTTATTTACAGGGAAATGGTTTTATTAGAACATTTCTCAAAGCGAAGTTAATTTTGCGGAAAATGCTCTTGCGTTTGTTTTTATTGCGTTTGATGTTAATGCTTGGATATCTGCTTTTTTAAATGAAAATAATTTCGTTTAAGATACGCGGTACGCTCTGTAATCTAATATGAAATTTTGTTCAGTGAAGCTTTATTGCCTATCAGTATAATCATATGACTTTTATTTAGGTTCAAGAATATAAGATTACATTATTATATGAATAGAGAAACATATAATTTGATAAATTACAAATAAGAGGATGAAACCGAAACAAATATAATAACATGCAGACTTAATTTTTATCTTTCTAAATTAATAACAAGCAATCCCCAGACTAATTCATTCCTTTATCTCCACCAAATAGACTAAAAAACAAAACGGTAACACCCAAAGAGTTTTTATCAAAGCCTTCCTTCAAAATATAAATTCGTCTTAAAAATTAAAACTCTAATTTAAAACGGTTAATGGAAGGGGCGCGCAACATTTTTCTTTACAAGACAAAAATAAAATTGAACTTCAGTTGTTACCGACAAGGGTGTACTGGCCGCTAACAGTTACCCCGTTATGACTTCTATAGGGAAATATAGCCAATGTACGGATGTACGGACAACGGGAAAGTTTCACCCAACACATGTACGGAACATTAGGTATATTTTCATATTCGTTCTCGTTTTTTAGGGTTCCGTAGTCAAAGGGTAAAACGGAACCTTTTTATTACTTACTAAGCCTCTGCTGTTTGTCTGTCTGTCTCCAGGCTGTATCTCATAAACCAGAATATCTAAAAAACAGAAATTTTCACAAATGATCGTTTTTCGTTGCTGCTATAACAACAAATACTAAAAAAAATTAGGGGATCCAACAAACGTAATTTTTAATCAATTTTTAACTGGTTCTTAATAAACAGGTAGATTAACAGACTAAAAATTTGTATATCTACAACAAACGTGATTTTCTATTGTAGATGATAGTACGCACCCTTCGTGCGCGAGTTCGACTTACACGTGGCCAATTTTTTACGTTTATGCCCTCGTAAAGTCTCTAGTCGTTTAGTTTGCGACAATGTTTGCTATGTTTACGTTTGTATGAAATTTTCATGGTAGCGGGCGTCCATATTTATTACTGAAGCATGATACACTGTTGATAGTTCCCCTTAATGTTTCTCGCCTCTGCTTTTATCTATTTTATGTGTCGATAATGTTGTTTTTAGAACTATTTTTATTTGCAGGTTCTTTTATAGATAAGGGACAATATTTGCCTATAGCTGTCAGTCTAAGCGTTATTTATGATTATAATAATATGTTAACGGTTTACTTACATAACGGTGTATTTATCGGGATAGCCCGAAAAGTTTCGGACCTAACCGGAGTCCTTAATCATTAGCTAACGGGGTGGGGTTACGAATCGAAGAAAGTTAGGCTAACCCGATAAATTTGCGTGAGTAAATCGTTAACATATAATTAAGAATCTATCTCACGATAGTTAAATAAATAAATTAAATACAACACGACATTCTCGAAAATGTGGCCACACGCCATACACAATATTAATCATAGACCGAATGGCAGAGAAATAAATACATTCTTTTGTCCTTTAACATAGACATGTGATTCAGATATATCATTAAAATCGTTCGTATCTCACCAAATTAAAACCACAAACAATACAATAATAATTACTCTTCAAAACTTTGTCGCTGGATTTCGATTTCCCCCACATAATGGTGTATCCCCACGGGAGCTCTATTGACACGGCCCGCCACGATGGCACTTGGCAACAAACACGATTTTAATCAATACATCAAACAAAACTTAGCCACTACCAATAATAATTAAAAGCGAATGATTATATGGAATATTTGTAGAGGACCAAAGGGATGTTTGGCCGCGGGCGAGACGGCTATTGCATAAGTAAGACATAGTTGGATATAGGGCTGCCTCTCTGCAGATCTGACCGTTGATACTTACATAGTACTTATAAATATTTGGCTGATGAATTATGTTATTTCTATGGACTTTATCTTTACTTTGTGATCTGTAAAAAAATCAGCAACTTTACTTGTATCAATCACTAAGCTTACTCCAGATAAGAGCGCTAAAAAAAGTTTTATAATTCGACTACATATTTAGAAACTAACTCCAGACTTAGAGCGATAAAATAAAAAATTGTAAACCAAACTATCTATGGTTAATACAGTTCTCATTCCTTTAAAATTCAGTTACTAATATTTGTACTTTTGTTAGACTATTCCGTAATTTCGTTTGAGTCCGACAAGACTTGTTTTGAATACTTTTGACAGCCCTGTTTAATAATCTCATGCCCTCATGTAATCCTGGCCGGCAAGATGATGATTGCGTCCCATTTTAGTTTACAAAAGGTAATCCTTTAAGAGAAACTATTGGGGAATTTTGATAGCAGTTAGTGTTTACGATGTAAATTCGACTGTAATATCATAAACCTCTTTGATTGGTACCTTAGAACTTAGGAAGGGACGAAAGGTTGAAATTCTGGAGATTATTATGGAGTTAGTTGTAAGTATAATGTGAAACCCTGTTATGTGAGGCCTTATCTACCTTTATGCTGAATATGTTTTGATGATCTCAAAGGAAATTAAAGGCGTAGTAAGTTGTAAGTGCGTAAAAGGCAAGATTGTAGATATAGGAGGTATATACAAGGTCTGTGGATAAGTTAGAAACGGATTGGGTTTGGCAAAACGTTTGTATTTGGTTTTCAATATAAATAGAATTTGATTTTACTCAAACATTGTAAATAGTATGTATCATTAAGTCTGTGAATGCTCATTGTAAGCATAAAGTAGCAAATAATACATTTACTGCTGGCACCTTGGCCTGTTGGTCTAGTGGTTAGTAGCCCTTACTGCTTTACCTGAGGTCGTGGGTTCAATCCTCACTTAGAACAATTGTTTGTGTGATGAGCACTATCATTTGTTCTGTCTGTGTGTAACTTATCTATAATAATATGTAGATATTTATTTAGAAATAATGATATGTAAGTATGTATCATCTGTATAGTACTCATAATACAAGATCTGCTAAGTATCAGACTAGATTGCGTTGTCTGAAAGTCGTGGAATATTATATTATTACTCTCTTATTTTGTAAATCAACTTCATGATAGCTCGCATTAACTCGCATACCAATACACTTAAACCTTAACCACAAAAAAACCATCGAAAACCATTCAAAACCGAGCCCCAATTGTGCGGAACCTCTTAGCTTTTTAAAAACCCTCATCAAAAAGCGTTATATTATCAAAACACGCATTGTTTACGAGTATCTGTATCTGCAAGCCAGTGTTTTCGACGCCATTGTACCTACATCTCTTGACGAATAAAAGAGCATTTCATAGCGAAACGTTCGCATTCTGAAAGGGTTGCTTACAAAAGCCTTTTTATAATACTTTCGGCAGGCATGTGCGTAATCAACCCCCTCTTGCTGTTCTTAATAAATGCGAGTACCTGCTGAGTAATTATTTCGGCCCGTGTTTGTGTACATTAGGTTGTTTAAATGCATCCCTTTGTATACACTAGCCGTTCTTTTGTTTATACTTTATAGAACATTGGGTTGTGGAGTTTAAATGTTGTAGTATTTGGGTATAATTAGCTTTATGTTAAGTGAGATGAGACTGTTAGTTGAATTAATGTTAACGTATCTGTGCCACATCAGTTTTATAGATAATCACCTGGTGAGGGACAAAAGATGCTGATATTTTACACCCACACATGTGAGAAAAGTTATTTATTATCTTGTAATAAATAGGAGTAATTCCAAGCAGAATGGAAACTACCTTACAGAAACTTTTCACATTTTCTCAAACACATTTCCAACCATACATAAAGCGGGACCGTTCCAGAACGTTCCATTTAATGCATAATATTCTCGCAAACGTCAAAGCACGTTATTTTAACAACGAGCCGATATTCGCGATATATTCAAGATATATTCTCGGTATATTCACGGTTCCTACGGGAACGAGCCACTTTGATAATGTAAACAAAACGTAAATACGGTGTAATAGCATCAAGTCCAATATTTCGATAAAAAGGAGGTTGTTTTACATGTCTAGGAAGAAACGGTAATATCCCTAGGGAGGGAGTGCAATTTCAGAGCAATGCCAACTATATGCCAATATTAGAAGGTGATAGAGTGAAAAAAGTACTTATGTTTTTCTCTGTGGAAAGCGTTTTTTGAATTTCTAACTTGTTTTTTTTTTGTTTGTAGCGACAATCTGCTGGATAGGTTAGTTTTTAATTGGTATTTGTATATTCGAGAAAACGTATATTGCAAAATGGTATATTTCATTGTGTTACTTAAGGATTGTTTTTTTTATATCACTAGTGTCAATTTTTTATTTATTTTTATTTAAGACATGTAATCACATGTATTTTCGAAGTACGTTAGAATTAAATATTACTTATCTAACAATTTACCGATTAATTATCAGTTTTCTTTTTTTCTTTCATCAGACTTGCACTGCAGAACATATTGTGTCTATAGTCTCATCACGTAAAATTTACTTTTATTATAAAAACTAAAAATCAAGATACGATAATTAAACAAAATACAAGTTTAAATTGCTGTATAAAATTTAAATTTTAAAGTACGCACTGATTTACAGCTGAAACATCCTTTAATTAAAATGAAAATGTCTAAGAGACATTAAAAGCTAATAATTGGTGCATTCACCTTAATTATAAAGTACTGTAAAGGGTCTAGACACAACTTACAGTTTACTGTAAATAGCTAGAATAGCTACAAAACAATTTAATTATAATTATAACTTCTCCACGTGGTTACTACAGAATTTCATACGCTCTATTCCTTATCCGTCACTAGTAAATACTACTTATGCGAGTATATTCGTGATAAATATAAGCTATCTAGCTTCGTACAATTTTGTATCAAGATTGTCATCGGTAATCGTAAAAAAAAACAAACTTCGCACAAAGTGTTTTTGTGTATTTTTTATACAATATAAAATACCCTGGTCAACAACATTTAAAACCTGGAAGACGTACAAAAGCACATTATGGAGACTAGTCTTTTTGGATGTCAAAACATTATAATATAATAACAGTTAAGGATGTAAGTAAAGTACTCGCAAGTGGACATCGATTTATGTACGCTATTGCGTATACAATGCCTTCGTAGAACATATTTCCCAATACATGCCACCCTACATATTACTTCCAAACCAATACATACATCCAAAACAATACGAGTATTTGTTCAGCAGGCAGTGTCATCCGCACCTCATCAAAATATCACATTACAGAATCACAAATTCATTCCGGGAGGCCAATTATCCGTGAGCGCTCATTTTCCGACTCATTCCCTGGTGTAATGATCACGTGGTGATTTTGACAGTTGCCCCGGCTTTCCTACCCGCTGCCATTTTGTGTGACGTTCCGGGAGAAAGAATGCTCGGTGAGGATTTAATTTAGTCGGAAATATCAAAATACTTTAAATCGATATAAAGTATACTAATAATAGATTGATGTTACTTTATGACAAGTTTTTCCGAAACCGGGTAAAATAAATCACAATATCCTGCGACATCATTTTTTATACTAAATACAAAAAAAATACACTTTAAAACACAATCATCATCATCATTATTCCCCTGCCCTTCTCTTCTTCTGCCCTCCAGCATGTCTTCTCCTTCCATACATTCCACTTCAAAACACAATATCCTCCGAAATCCTTCTTTACACTAGGTATATACAATAAAAATGATACATTTTGCGAAGCTTATTGATTCGTTGACGCATACAAATTTTCTTCTCTCCTTACAATAAATCAACTGCCCAAAAATAGCTCAAAAACTAACCTTAACCTTTAACTCTTGACTATAACAACCATCATTTTTTTTCCCAATATACCCCTAGTTCGTGCAGTGAAACTCCCCTTAAAAGCACAAACCGGGAGATCCAAATGCAAATGTCAGTCGTTAACATGCATGGCGCGAAGTCGGCCGTCTAATTAGGAGAACTACTTTGACAAGGACAGCAGATATCATTTTGCGAAATTGCTATGAAAATTTCTAGATATTACCCGTTTGAATAAGTGTAAGGCCCTTTGTATTGCAGATTAGATATAATGTTCGTTGGTACCCTTTATGCAGTGGTAATGTCTGAAAGCTTATGTTTTAATAGATCTCATTTCTGAAATAGGATTTCATTGTTGTTGTTCCTTAGCGTTTGTTTTACTACTACATAGTATAAAACAAAGTCTCTGTCGCTTTATCTTGTTTTAGGATCCACTTTTCTAGGAATGAGTGTCGCTCTTAAAAGCTACGTCTATGTATTCCTTTGAACCTTATACTTTAACAAAGTTTACTTTGGTAATGGTAGTATGAGATCCTCTTCTCCGCCTTGACAAAATTATGCAAGAGTCTTCCATTCAGTAAAGGGCTATTACCCTGTCTGTTGATGTACACAAGCTGAAAGAGTAAAGAAGAGTTCCTTATCAAAACATTTTCTATGTTTCTGTTTAAAGTTTCAAGAGAAACAAGACGAACATTTTTATTCCGAAACCTTTTGGTTTTCCAACCAATAATATAATTTAACAAACCTAGAATGTATGTAGCTACAAAACTACAGAAACAGAAGCAATCTCTTGAAATTACCGATACCAAACTAAATCAAGTTAGACAATCGCACAAGTATCGGAGAAAAACTATAGGTAACTTCACTTCGAAAGAACTTCTATTTTCGGTACACCCTCAGGTCTTGTAAATTTTAAAAGATTGAAACTTAGAAAAAAATATATCTAGTTTAGAATTTATTGAAGTGGCAGTTAGGGGACGCAGTTAAATTAGTTCTTCAAGCTTCTGGAATCGACGGAGCAAGTTACCCCCCCTTGCCCCACCACCTACTAAAGCATCCCCATTCACTGGCGAAACGGGCATACATTAAAAGTTTACCGGCAAAATATAAACATATTTTACTCGTATATTGTAGGAAAAGTATATTTTAAAGTTTTCTGTTTTATATAAAACTCTGATATATCATGAGAAGTATCGTTACGTTTGTTAGTAAGTGTTATTGTTCGGATTGTGGATACTTTTAATGTAAGTGATGTGTTGACTAGCTTCGTTCTTTGGAGTTAAAGTTTCGGTGTAAAGTTACCGTTATGAGACAGTTCGAGTTAGCAGACACCTGAACTGGAAACTATTAATGAACGTGGGTGAAAAATGAGACGAAAGAAGAAACTGTGAGAGCATTAATACGGAGAAAAAAGTACTTAAAGTCAGTACTTCGGTTGTACTGTAATCTCGTTGTAAAAAATATTGTGAGATACTTAAGCAGCGGTAACAGATAAGTAGAATAAAATTTGCGTTCTTCCTCACAGCTGAACCGCTTAAAGAAAGACAGTAGAATATTCTTATTGCACAAAAGCGAAATTTAAAACAGAAATATGTTAATCGTCCTCAAACAACGTTTTTCTCCAACGGGAGCATGCTAATACATCTTATACTAAAACGCTTTCCAAATTATTTTCTGATTGCTTCGTAATTGCGAGATTATGTTGCTATTATATCAATTCACATTTTAATGAGATATATGTTCCATTGTACGAGCGGCTTATCAAATTCTGAACGTCTAAACCCTTGAAAATTCGATTTCTCGTCAAAGACTCCATCATATTGGCAATTTCGCGAATTTATTAGTTTCCATAACGGCGCAATTGCTCTTCAACTAACATGTTCGTATTCCAACTATGTTCAAGTAATTGACTTTCCTCTCCGCCGTATTATAAGAGCTAATCTACGTTCTCAAATATACGTAGTAATAGGAATGCGCAATAAACCAACCATTATTAATGACCTCGGTGTGAGTGCAATGTTTTGTTAAACTGTAGGTAGGGGGAATGATTGTACTGTTTACAGGGGTCAAGATATACTGGGTACATTTTGTAGTGCCGTGCTCGTCTGTCAGTGTGAGTAATTAAGTTACGCAGCATAAATGAAGGGTCTCATGCTATCTGGAACAGGTAAATTAGTTTACGCGTCAACTGAGACCCTCATTGTACTTTCATAGGGAATTTAAAATTAATGAGTCGAACGGTGTTCACAGTTTTTTCTATTAGGTATTATAAATTATGAAACTAGAAAAATAAAACGCAAAATCTCTTGTGTGTTACAAGTAAAATTAAAATTACTTTAACTATGAGAAATGTTTTTAATTTCGCAAAAACATGGTAATAAAATATCACTGTTTTGTTTAAATAATTATCTTTGTACTGTAATTGAGAAAACAAATGTTGGCTGCAACTAAACTAACCTTAAAAAACCCGCGCCAAACAACTGCCATAGCACTGCCAAACGCATGTGCAGAAAACCGTGTTATTGGACTACAAAAGTACAAACAAGGCTCCCCTAAAAAAACGGACGAGCATAAACCGTTTATTTAAAATACAAGCCAATCTGACAGTTCGTAAACAAAGAGGCTATTCAATAACGCACGTGGTCCCTTTTAGCAATTATTATAATTAACTATAAGAGGAAGTGACCTCTGGGGCTTTGAGGGACGAAGTTTGTAATGCCGGCCATTTGAGCAGATTGATAGCTACAAGACAACGGACTTAAGTCAATATTGTTGTTAAGGAGTTTGCATATACCGTACGCACAGCTGCGTGAACTCGGCGACTTGGGGTTGATATTGACCATTTTGTAAATAGGTTTAAGCACTTTGAAGATGTAGGTTATAAGATGAATGAGGAAAGAGGTTGTGGTTATTACTCAATCAGTGTGTTTTTTTTTCTTTTATAGTGAAAGAGTATGGAGCTGCCAGGTTTTTTTGGCATGGGGCGGAAATTGGAACTATAGTACCGTCATATATGCGTATGCAACGCCCTCACGTTGATGTTATTCGCGTGACGAAAGATGGTTGTAGATCTATAAAAGTCAAAAAATATTTTTTTCGCTTGCATTGTGTCAATATTTCTTTAAATTATCATGAAACATATTTTGATGAGTGGAGACTTTAATTTAGATTTTTGAATATGGCTAGTAATTACGGGTCACAAGCCTAAAGTCGCTTAAAGGTAATTTAATATCGTGTTACTCAATTATAATTTTAATTAAAAATAAATTTAAGGGAAAAATATTAATTTTTAACGCAATCACTAACGTAAATTAAGTTTTCGTTGAATAATTTGTCATTTAATTTTTAATTGATTCGTAGTAATAAAATTGCTGCAAATTAAAAATGAGTTTTTAAATGTATGTAAAAACAGTCATTAGTTGATATAAATATAGTTACATTACGTTTATCATTTATAAATTAAAATAAATTAGTTTATAAATAATGGAAGCAGTGCGTTTTTTGTGGTCAGTATTTTTACTATTCAGAATAGAAAAAAAAATACTATTTGAAAAAGATTCTTATTCCCCAGTTAACCTTTGTCCTCCAATGAACAAATACAGACATGAAATATCTGTGACAGAGACCAATAAAATTTACAAACCCGTAAAAATGTAAATAATAAAATGGTAACATAAAAATTAGCTGTAACAGCCAAACCGTACCAAAGGAAAGTCGAGAGTTGGCACAAGTTCCACTTCATTATTTCGTTGCCAGACAAACAAATATTTGCAAGATGAACTTGCTTCATTACAGTTTTCATTTTCTCTTTTATTATGTTCAATGTGATTGGCTAAACAAGAGGAATGAATGAATGAAGGAACGGAGAAAACGAATGAACTAAACCGCAAATAAAACAGTTTTCCGATCAATGTTGGCTTCTTAAGTGGATAAGTTGGATTGCGAAGCTCAAATCGTTCTCTGTAAATGTTTGGTCTAGACGGGATATTAAAAATTTATTTCCTATACATTTGAGTTATGCATTGTAAAGGTTTTATCCTTATTTTATGTATAAACATTGATTTATTCCGTTTTTATACGCTGTGAATGTTGATAGATCGGTTTAAAAGTTGCTTAGATCGTAGCTTAGATATTTTATAACTTAGTTTATACTTTGGTTTTATGTTTCGTCTTTGAGGAGTCGTTTACTTGTAAATGCAAATATTGAAGGTACTGTGGATAATAAAGCTGCTTGTTTAATAGTGGCTATAAATCGGTGGTTGGAATAAATAATTCAAGACTTTCACACAACGTCATCTTGTCTCAAACTAAGCAATGTATTTTTAGCACTAGATAACTGATTTACATACTTCTAAATACATACATATTATAAATAAATTACACCCAGATACAGGAGAAATGATCGTGCTCATCACACAAACATTTGTCTTGGGTGGGAATCAAACCTTCGACCTCTGGTATAGCAGTTAGGCCTACTAACCACTAGGCCAACAGGCCCGTCCGGAATTAATATTGTGAAGGTGGGTACGATTTCCATACACTTGCTTGAATTTCAAATTATATCTGAGTAGTAGCCATAAATTTGTCTCATATTTTAATAAATATTATTTCTTACTAGTAATATTACTACGAAAAAATGCCATCAATTCTAACTTGACATTAAACGTCTTTGCTAAAATGATAACTACGTAAAATGACAATCACTCATTTAGCTAGCTTAATTTAAGTCCAACATTAAACTTACTAATTTCAAAACTAAAATATCACTATAACACAAGTGTCCTTTATTTGAATATCTCAGAAATAGTCCAACGAAACTAGATATAGAGCCTTCACATAACACATTACAATAAGTAGAGCCATAAATATGTTAGAGCTACAACAATAAACCATTTGTTGAGCTAAAGTGCTTTATGTAACGAATTTGGTATTTATAGTGCAATTAAATCATCAATTTATGGCAATGTTAAAACAGTTGTAGAATTAAAATAGTTTTTCAACAGCCATTCACCAATTTATGTGATTTAACTTGTCATATTTACGTCATATTTGTTTTATTGTTGGGTAACAGTACATAAATACTAGTTTAGGCACTAGTGGTAAAAAACCTTATAATAGTCGACGGATCTCGGAAGCTTGTTATTTCATTGCTTCATGTATTAAATTCTTTATAACAATATTTTTAGTTTCAGAATATGTTATGTGATCGTTCAAATAGCTATTTTATGACTGAAATATGACATTCATGTTCTCTAATGCCTTAATAAACAGTTCTAGAATATGTCTCTGAAGTATAGTTCGCCCGCAACATAATAGATGGCGTTAGTAGTACCTGAAGCTTGATACGAGGTTTACTAAATATCATTATGTTAACTTCACAGAAAAAAATAATTATTAGGTTGTATTGAAATTTGATAATATCTAATGTCATTTTTTTTAAATGATTTGATTGACGTTTTAATAATCTATAGATACCTAAAGATAAAATACAAAGAACAGGGATTTTTTTCAATATTTACTTAGAGTAGCTATAGTACCTATTTGAAGGCTTTTCCTCCATTAATACTAGAAAATCCAAAAAAATCGCTCTTGTTAGTCTCCGTAAATAATAATTATTTTCCAGCAATTTTTAATTTAACAATTAACAATACCATTGTTATACAAAGACCGTTCAATCATTTACACAATTCAGCATTTAGTTACAGTGTAAATACTTTCAATGAATTCAAATTAAATATGTGCATAAGCATAACGGCCATTAACACAAGACAATCAATTAAAACAAAGACAATTATAATCAAAAGGGATTTAATTATTAACGTTCCTAAAATCTTAATAACGAATATTAATTATTGTAACGTAGACTCTGAAGAGGTCAGCCCTGTGGTTTTAGCCATTATAATAATGAAATACATTAGTTAAGGATAGGGATGTAACGGTTCGGTTTCGTATCCGAAAGTTTGATCCGATATTAATAACTGAACGGTCATGTCGGAGTAAGTAAAATAATTTTTGTTACAGTTTTTGGCTGTATAAGTCGACATAAAAATAAACGATGTCCGAAGGATACAAAGAAAAATGATGTGTCTCACTTGTTACTCGCGTATTTACACAAATGTTAAATGAAATAAAGTAAAACAATCCAAAATGAATACATAAACCAGCATAAAATTATATGCATTAGCTCTTACAAAAAGTCGGTACGTTAAACCGGAGTACGAAATAAAATTTATCAATTTACATTCCATTTCCAAACCATTCAGGTTTTTCTCATTGCCCAAGTCACGACTGTCAAGTGAGAGTGGTATTGTATGTATGTGGTGATTATTAATATACGCAGTCTAATCCGAATTTTCGTGTCCCATCCCTAGTAGAAGAAGGGTTGGTCTTAACATTATGCCTTCGTCTTGATACTCACTTAATATGTATTTATGGGGACGTTCAAGTTATTTATTAAGCTTTTGCCACGATTCGCCGAATGTTAGATTGTCGGCGATAATCGTGTAATTCCAAGAATATGTTGACTAGTTTGGCTTTTAGTAGTTTTTGTTTGAAAAACTACTTATGTGATCTAGAGATTTTTCTTTGTAAGTATAATTATATTTTATAAATGGTAATGTATTGCCATGTTACACTGTTTGTGATTAATGATTAACTTTTTATTTTATCATGTCTTTCTCGGGGTTATTTTTAAAATCATTGATACATATTGATATAAGAGGTCTAATAATCACGTAAGCCTCAGGAATGTAATTGTAATCCATATACTATCCATTACATTTAAATAGCCCGTTAAAATCTCTCCATAAACATGTTAAGAAAGAGATACTACCTAAGGCAATTACCATCTTCCTAAATTTCACAAAATAAATTCTTACAAATACTTTCGATTCTCAAAATTACGTAGAAACATAGAACGCCAAAAAATTGGTATCCGAAACCCGCCACATGAATAAAATAGCACCTACCTATTTATTATTCAATTCTAAATATCGACACGTTGACAACCCCCAAATGAATTCTCTTTTATGTTGTTAAACACAAGAGAAATGGGAAATCATATTAGCTTACGTCGGGTCCCACTTGAAATTCATTAAAACGTGTTCTTAGTCAAATGTAATAATTTATTTAAGCAACAAAAATCCCCAAAAGTAATATCCATTGAAGCGTATTTAACGTTAAAACGGAGATGATTAGTGATGGGACACGTACTGTTCCGTGATTATTAAATTAAGACGTAGTTTTTTTTAATCATGACATCTTCATTTTTGAGAGAATATATTTTTGCTGAAAATAAATGTTCACTATATCCTAAAACAAAACGTTACATTTACATTTTCTCAATTTAAAGACAGCGTATTTTTTTGCTGAAAATGAAAATGCACTATATCCTACAAACCTACTGTTACAAATTATTGCAAAGTTTATAAAATTGTATTTTTTATCGATCACGGTACATTTGGTTACTTAACAACGCGTAGAATATCAAACAAATATTTCTATAATTTCATTGCATACATTTTTACGTATCTATCGATAGCTTTACAATTTAAAAGCACATCACTACGAACAAAAACTCACACACCGTATTATCATATAAATAATTCAGCATATCTTTCTCCGCATTATGTCATTTACGGCGTTACCTTTTAAAAGAGTATTTACAAAAGGCGGGAATCAAAAATTCTAATTACATGCAAATCTTGAGATCGTTTGTTTCGTTCCTCTATTTGATCTGCAAGAGTCTGCCCACCACTTCTTAAAAAAGAATTATTCCTGATGTAGTGGGAGAGAGACAACGTTCTACACAGCATAGAGTTTCATCTCTCTTGCACAACTGCTACAATATTAATTTAAGATGTGCTGGTAGGTCTTCAAAAAGGTTTTTTTTTAAGATCCTTAATACTGTTGAATGACGTAATGACAAGCTTGAGTGAGTCGGCATTAGCTATGGTTAATATTAATGTTTCTTAATGCAGTACAAATAATCCTTAGCACATTGTTTTTTTTAAGACTTTAAAGTAAGGTTTCTTTTGTTTTCATAGCTACGAATTTCCTTGTTGGATATTACTCAATACGTCAATATAAAAGAATTTGTAAGTATTTTTAGCAAAGGCTTACATGTACGAAAATAAAATCTACAAAAAAATTATTTGATCAATTCAATACTAGGTACTAGTTTTTGACCGCAATAAATTTTGCCCACGTGTATGCTATTTCCTATTCCAATTTTTTATCACAATTATTCAGGTGTTATTTTATCATTTAATTTTGTAATTTTAGTAGAAAAAAATAAATCACGTACTACTACCACACAGAATTATACAAAATATTTGTTAAAAACACCATTAAAATTCAAACAACAACTTACAGGATTTCCATTAAACGCATTTACAACAAAAACAAACTGAAGATCGAGTTGACATCAATATTCTACATCCAAACGGTCTTCGTTAGACCCGACCCATACCTGCACTGCATATGTTACTGTAAACTTTCCAAACTAAAAATCCTATTCGTTTTGTTTATTCGCCACAGGTTGACGAACGAACGACAAATCGAATTCTATCTGATTCTTGGAAAAGAAACAAAAGAGAAAAGCACGTACATGGTATTTCTGAACGTACTTTTGATCTACGTGGAGATATTTACTAGGTTTTCTTTATTCACATAATATATTTCTAATTCTTTATTGTACAAAAGATATTTTTCTTTTCTTAAAAAGGTAGGTATAAAGTTTGGTTACGAGAGAAGAGATAACTCAAATTCAGTTCTTTTACTACACGCCTTTGTGCAGTAAATAGTTTTTAATGTAGACGTCATAAAATACATTATTTTCACTTTCACTTTTACAACGTTCTAAACCATTAGCTAGTGCTATTAAGTTTCTTGTTATTTGCGCTAAACAAGAAAAGAGTCTTAGGAAGGAGTTGAAAACACATAATATTGAAAGTTCGTGTACGTCACAGTTTATTGTGCCAAATGGGAGGTTAGACGTGCAATCGAGCTCGCCAGCCAGACGGTGACGCAAGTAACTAAAACCGGTTCTAAAACAAAGAGATTTCAGTATTTCACGAGTAAATTTTATAGCTTTTAACGTTGCTCCCGGTAGAGCAGTAACTAAGTAAAACTTTTTAAATCAAACTACATGATTTACGATCCAATCATGAAACGTAGAAAAAAATACAATTCAAATTTCATACGGCGAATTTCGAACTTAAAAAATATGTTTGTAAAATTGAGTTCTAAAAATGAAATGACATTGTAGGCATAACAATGTAATACCCAAGTGTGATGGTTGCAACTTGACATTTCACTCAGCCGTCATTGTTGCCGCCAATATTGTGTTTGACATAAACATTATTCGTTCGGATACGTGCACGAAAACAAGTTAAAATTGACTTGCTTGCGAGTGATGGCTAATAAAAAATTGGAAAAGCGAACGAAAATGGAGAGTGTTTATGACGGTGCTATATTACTCATGTATGTTTTTAAAATGCCTTAAAAATTGCATTTTTTTAAATTGAAATTGATTCGAAACACTAGTTTTATTGTAGTAATATTTATAAACTGGTTACTCCTGTGGAATGTTTAAGAAGTTCTAGTTTAGAAAAATAAACTTCTTTTTAATTTATTAATTGTAGAAATCTAAAAGCAGAGTTTTATACCTACAAATTACAGAAATAATTTAATTTAGCGATCACCTTCAAACGTAATTAATAATTTTAAATAATATTTGACTAATGAGACGAACGTTTGACAACGTCTCAAATGAACATAAATTATTAAATTAACCTTTACGATTATTTGCTCTAGCAATATTAAAATTACGAAATGTACTAATGATTACTCTGTTTCTGCTTGTTTTACAAATTCTATTTAATTGAATTCATTCATTAAGAAATTATTCAAAGGTCATTAATTAAAAATATTCATCACTTCATTTTATTTTAAATTGACGAAAACATCTAGTTCAAAGAAGCATTCAAGAATTTTTAGGATTTGAAAACCGAAAAATGCTAATTTAAGGTAATTACGAGGTAATTTTACAACTAGTAAAAATATTTCTGAAAGTACTAGTCAGAAAGGAATTTACAAATCATATCCTCGTTGTGTGGAATACAGCGATAGTAACGAAAAATACTTTTTTATTACAAAAAGGATTCATTAATTTTTCGAAGAAATTTTCTTTAAATCACTTGCAGGTACGTTATAAAAAGAAAAAATAAACTGTGGTAATATTGGAAAGAAATAAGATCTGTCGCTTGGCGGGGACGCGACGCGACGCAGAAAAACTTATTTTACGATTTCCGTTTCTATATTATTATCTGTTCAAGAACTGTTAGCGCGTAAAATTTATTATTTATTACATTTGTTGCAAGTTTTTTACAGCTTTACGCTTATGTGTTTTTGCTGAATAATGTAAAAATATGTCTTAGAGGAAGGTTTCCATCATTGTATGATGTGAGGTAGCTTCTTGTAACGTGAACTCGTTAGAATCGACATTATTTAACTGGCTACCTTGTGAAGAAACATCTAAACAAACTCAGGTGTCAACGTCTTTTTTAAGTTCATGTACACATCCTTACTTACTAAATGTGTATTAATAAGAAGTCATAAGATAAGTTAAACCACAAAAAAGGGAGAAGGTTTTTTATCTTTCACTGGGATTTATGTAGTTAGACTGAGTGCCAGCTTTGACTGCTTCACCGGACTATTTTTATTTCGAATCTATAGTTCTCAGCAGTGTGTATCATTTTAAAATAAACATTCCAAACATCATCGATCAATCCACAAAATCGTCACAAAATCCCCAACGCATTATGTAAACATAGGCGAGTTTTCAGGAAGCAAATTTTCCACACGATAGCATCCCTTGACACACTACGTGTTACATTTAACAAAGGGCAAATCCGTATGAAATGACATAGGCCGACAGGATTCAACGTCGAACATTATCACAAATACCCTAAACTCGATTCGTTCATATAATATTCATGATGGGGAGCAATCTTTCAAAAATTGACACCTTTTTACCGGGGTCGCTCCCGGAATGGACAAGTTTTCTGTGTTCGCAACGGTGAATAAATTACGTCGCACAATGGCCCTTTGGTTTACGACTGTGTTTAATTTATAGGTTGAATAATGAAATATATTATCGGTTATAGATGGTGTTATAATGTTATTGTAATTTCGGATGTGTGTGAGATGATGTAACATTATGAGTCAGTAAATATTCTGTGATTATTTATGTTCGTATGTCTACGACCAGTGTCATATATGTTAATATTACCTTATTAATTCATCATTATAGTTTTATCCACAAATTAAATACCAGCAACATGCAAATACACCCACCGCAATTTAAATTTAAAACGACGTAACACGAACGTACTACCATTAAATATATTGGTCAACATCTCCAAAATTTTTAGAGGGTTGACCTATGTACACATTACTTAGTAATAAAGCTTTAAAACAAATAGCTCGTTCCCTTGAGAGTGAAGAGGAGTCTGAATAGATGGGTAAGGGCAGAGGGCCCTACGTTTGGTCCGCACTGAGTAACTAAAATTGACTGTTTGTTCAACGGACATAGATTTTTCCACTTGATTGTCTGATTTGATTTTCTTGAGGGCCGCCTCTTAGGTTGCTTGGCAAATAGATTGTCTAAAATAATCCTCTTCGGGAAAGGTTTTCCAGTTTTTCAAATAGTTTGTTTTGTTATTTCTTATTTTTTTTTTATGTAGAGGTTGTGTTTTGTAGAGGAGATTTTTTGGATAAGAATTGTGAAGTAGCATAATAATCGGTATGTTTCCTTCGATGTGTCACTCCAAAATTTGTAGAAACTAATAAATAAGAAACTGCGACAGTATTAATAATAATAATAAAGGAAAAACAAATAAAATATTTGGACTTAGCTCACGAGGTTGTTGACATGTGGGGGGTGGACTCAGCAATCATTGTGCCGATAGTCGTTACTGCCAATGGCTTAATAGCCAAGAGCCTCGACCAACACCTCCGGAGGCTCTCGTTTGGAGTCTGGGTCAAGGGCTTGATCCAGAAGGCAGTACTTCTCGATACGGCGCGTATAGTGAGAAGGTTCCTCTCTCTGGAGCCCTGACCACCGGCAGCTTGGACCCTGTTCCCGATGCCGGTTGGAAACTATTTTTTATATTTTTAAATGTATATTTTCTTTTTTGTTTTTATGTATATTTAAAAATATAATTTATATGTAAATATTTAAATAAAGAGATAATAATAATAAATCTTTATTGCACTAATTGTGGTTACAATATATTGAAAACACTACACGAATATTTACAACCTAATCTAATTGAAAATTTGATTCACAACAATAACTGTCCTTCCGTAAATATAAGTTTCACAAAAAAACTGTCAGACGTTCAGCAATTGTTATGAAAACAACTCTCTTTGTTTCCCTTTTGTTAGAGAAATATTTCTATTAAGGATTATATAAAGTTGTCCCCTACGCCGCTTCCTGACAATCTCGCGACGACAAGCGTTGCGAATCTCCTTCATTGTCCACTTGTCATTAAGTTTTTGTCTTTTCCCCTTCTTACACTTTCGATGTTAAGCTTAGTGCGGTGCTAACACGAGCGGAGAATTTGGCAAACACGTGCCGTTTCGTAATTTGTTATCATATTTATTAAAAGAAAATGTCATTGATACTTTTAGCAAAATTTTGTTGGTACTACGTCGTGATTAGATGGTATATTAAAGAGCTATCCACAATCACATTTGTTCATAAGTCATTTGTAGTGAAAGTATCAACTTTCATAAGCATTAATCAACTATCCTTCTGAAATCACAGCATTTTTCCATTCCAATCTTTAAAAACAATACGCTATCAAATAGAGCAGAATATTTTTTACAAGAACCCAAATCTTTGTTGCGTCAAACCCAACCAATCGTCAATAAATGTAACACGTCTTCCACCCCTAACTGTGAAGAAGGTACTTCTAAGTTAGTTACAAACGTTCGCCAAACAGCCAACCCGTGGGTCACTCAAAGATTTAACGACGACAAATGGTCACGGATTGACGTTACATTTATTCCACTGACGTATAATGTTATTGTGCAGATTTATTTGTTTCCGACAGCATCGGGAAATGCCATTATAATGGATACGCGTTTTGACATGTTTGCTAATTTGTCATTCGAGTGGGTCGTATGGATCTATTACGGATTCATATATCTGTCACGTGCAAACTAATGATGCTTAGGGTTAGTAGGTCCGCAATATGATATTCGTACAGGACGCTGCTCAAACCAGCGATATCTACGACTTAAACTAAATTTGAGTGCACCAACGTACAAATGCCTTTATTTTTTTCATTTCAGTTCTATTCGCAACATCGAAGGCGTCGGATGAACCGTTTCTTCTATAAAATATTTTATAATTTTGTGTGGGGCTTAGAAACTGCAATCGTGGGGTAGAAACATATTCATCTAAAGAGTGTTATCTCATATATAAATACAGTAAAATAAACAAAGTTACTTTCACACTATTTGCCTCAGTTTCTCTTTTCTTTTATCTCCGATACTTTTTTGTTCTCGGCTATAAAATTTAATATAGTCCCCTTAATCATGCAATTGAGGAAAACCGTTTCTCCTTTCACTGACGAATAAATTGCGGTAAAAATGAGCACGTATATGGTACAATGTACCTCAATTGGAAAAATTAAATGAAGGAATCCGTATCATGTGTGGTAACAAGTTTACACGGACGAACCGCTCCGAAGGCGATCGGAATTATCCGGTATTCGCGAAAACTGCTGACGCTGCATGAAGATGCTGTCACTAGCGTAGAATGTACTGGAAGCGGTAAAACAAAGGAGCTATTAGTTACTGGTATACGTCTTCCGAAAGTTGATAGAATGAGCAAGGAGTATTGTAATGAAGAAGGCAGTCTAGTTGTTTTGTACTGTCAACAATTGAAGAGAGAGGGAACGGTGATTTTTGGCTTTGTAATGAGAGCATAGGGTAAAAAAATTATTTAGTTAAATAAAAATTGAGATTTGTTTAATTTATTTTAATATCGCTATAATTTAAGGAATTTTAGAACTACAGAACCAAAACACAACCGACTTCTATATCTAGTACTATTGCCTATTTTTTTGACTTAATGTTTGGTTCTTTTTTGGTCATAGTTTCATATCTAGATCCTTTACATCTTCAGTCCACGTACGTGGTCGCGCATGGCGCAGTAATGAGCGACGCCGGGCGACCGAACTAACTAGATTACGTAACACGAGTCGTGCATTGTAATGGCACAGACACTATTTTTTCCACATTATTAGATGATGCGGTTTACTAAAATGACTGTTTAATTAAATTAAATTCCTATTACTTTGAAATATTTGTGGTAGAAGAACAGCATGTATAGGGTAAAGATACAATATTCCAATAGTTTTACTTGGTTGGGGAGCGATTCTTTCAAGTAGTATTCTTATCAGGTTTCAGGAGCCACTGAAAAGCATAGTCTTAAGAGGAAACAACTAGAATAATTATCCATTTTATCCACATAAAACAATCGATTTAGAACACCGTTTAGCAACCATTTGTCAAAGCGTGTCAGCCTTCCAAACATTGTACGTTATGAAGCAATTTAAAAACGGTATTCCGATGAAAATTGAATTGTTCGAAATGCTAGGGTTATCGAATCGCTAAAACGTCAGATATACATAATTCGGTGAAACCTGGCACGATTTATCGCAATAAATAACATGTTATATTGTTTGCCAGCATGCTAAACCAACAGACGGTAAAAATGGAATTGATCAAATGGAAATTTATTTCGGAATATGGAGACAATTATTTTTCAAAGTACGTGTACAATTTACGTGTTAATTTTTTTAAGATTTTGTAGTACTAATATGCTACTTTCAAAAGCTACAAGTCATCTATTTATATGTATTTAACAAGTTGTTGTAATTTTAATAAATCACCAGGAAAATGAAAGAAAATTGTGGGATAAAATTAACGACAAGCCAGAATGTGAGAAAAAAATATTGTTTAACTTTTTACGTTACAATAGTAAAAATGCAAAGTGAAAATTAAGATCAAGTAACCTCCTGTTTCAGATTTCGTCTGCTCGTGTTAAATAAAACTGAATGGAAGTGGATAAACAATACCTACTTAGCAATATGTAAGCTATAAACCTCAGCAAAGTGATACATCCACAGCAATAAAAACGTTATTAAGATAGTACGTACAGCGATTAGTGTGTTCGGATACACGCTTAAACAGTGACGGCGCCCTTAATGGCCTCGGCGCGTATTCCACCCTTATTATCTATTTACAACCCGCATTTTATTATTGGGGTTAAGACGTATAGGGTATAAAAGGACTAGCTGGATGGGCGGGGTTAAGGGCGAGTAAGATCGGACATTAACGGTAGTTTTTACGACCGTCAAACGATACTTTGCGAGATGGTATCCGGTTGTAATTTAAAACATTACGTCCTTTGAGTTGGATTTTTAGAATAATTTCAATTGTTTTTGTTTAGTCTCTTTTGTTTTATGTTTTTGTTTGTCGATTAATTAGTAACTGTAATTAAGGAGACTTTATTTAGTTTCTGTTATTTGTATTTTAGTGCTAAGTTAATTGACTAAAACAATAATTAATTAAATACAAATTGGAAAATTTGTTACAAAGACTGTGTTTTATATTGGAATTGACGTATTTTTTGCAAAAAATTCTGTAAAATACTAAATGAACTGAACATAATAACATGATAAAAACTACACCTATTCTTCAAAACATTTTCACGTCTTAAACAATACAAAATTTAAATTTTAAATTAACTTGAACATACTTTAAATTTTTAACCCTAAAATTCTGCAAGCAGCTGCTGAAATCTGTTTTGTACGTGATCAAGCCGCGAGCAGTTTAGTGTTAATGAACAAGAATACTTTGAGCCTTAAGAAATGGTGTAACAAACCTTTTTACTAAGTAAGTGTCTACCAGATTGTATAGTTTAATTAACGAAGAGCGAATCAGTTTTTCACTTCATCTTATTTGTTTATTAGAATTTTAAACACGATATTTTAGTGAAAATGTTTGATAGTAAGTGTTAAAATGTTTGCGGCAATTTTTAAGTTACGTTGCCTGCATTCTTGGATTTTACTTAGTTAATTTTTAATCGCAAGATTTGTTAAGCAACATTTTATTGCGAATTTGTAAAAATTATGTAGGTATATTTGGTACGCAAAAGTATATGCGCTCAGACTAACTAAATAGAACGGAATAAAAATAAATTTAAGAATTAGGAGACATTTTCTTATTTTTTCTTAATAAAAAAAGACCTTCAAAATTTTTATTGATTTAGTTAAATTGCAAGAGTGTGATTTTGTTGCGAATAATATCAACAAAATCTTGTAATGTTGTCATAATCTCGTTGCCATAATCATAAAAAAACACTTTTACATGACACACAACAAACATCAATTTCTCCTTTCTCCCGTATGTTGTGAATGTCACTCAAGTAATCTTGAATAACGATAAGTGATTTGAAACGACACAGTCCATACGATAAATAACCGTCAATGGATAGGGAAGTCGGCAATCACAAGACATTTGCCAGCCCACTGCCACTTTGACTCAACTTATAGCATAGGGTAGGAGACCTACCACAAACGCACTACACTATCTACAGTCATATTATCGCATTTGTAGAAAAGAGACGCCGCTCTAAGCCGTGTATGCTCTGTCACGTTTCCACAACTGCAATATTAGTTTTGTTGATGTTATAGTGTAGGGATACTGACATGACAATATTTTTGATGGTAAACTGTCGGGTGGTCGCCTCTTGATTACTTGTGAAACTGTTATTACCATAACGTAAGAAAGTTACGCATGTGTAAGAAGAGTCATGTCATATTTGGTTAAAGGAGGCTAGTTGACGATTTGTTTTCTTGTAAAGTTGAATAACTGTTACTCTAATTAAGTTCATTAGTGACCTATACAAATCAATACTTTTCAAGAATGATGACGATTTTATGGCTTTAAAAAACAAGAGTTTAAATCGACTTAAGAAGCCCCTTTTGGGAACTCGACTTTAAACTGTACTTATTATAACAAAAACGGCGGAAACAGTTCATTTGTAGTTTGAATAAGGCCATAATGATTACATTGCTTGTGTAGAAAAACACAAATGTAATATTCTGTGTAACAGAATTGAGCTTATATTTACCGAGGTTATAAGTAGTTAAGGTTTGCCTTTCACCCACAAGCATACTCCTATCCTTTTTAAACATAAATTGCATACAAAATAATGTAACTAAGCGTATGCTTATCTACCTCAGCGTGATGAATAATTGAAACATCGACAAACGCTGTGTTTACATAATGCCGCCCTAAACATGCTAACATAACATTATCTACGTATTACGTTAGCATGCAAAACACCACTTACCTAACCTAGGAATCGAGACTGGGACTTTTTAAGATTGCAAACATTGCGACTTTATGTTGGGAAACTGTTGCGCTACTGTTGGAAAAGCGTTTAGTTTCTGATGGAGAATATTTGGTTATGTTACTTAAACATTATGTTTTTGTAATCGCGATCATAAATAATGAGGTAAAGAGTACAAGGTTAGTCTTTCTTTCCAAATTTTATCCAATCTACCAACCTACCAAGCTTCTTCGACCCAGTTGAAGTGTCTACTCAAAATGAGAATGATTTTGTTGGACAAAAATAATACAAAATACGTTATCTCTACATATTTTATGTATGTAGGAATTTCTGAACGCAATGTTCTTGCGATTATCGGTTGTCTCACTCTCTCTCTCTCTCTCGCACGACGACACCATTGTAACATTGACCGATTAAACACGCTCCCAGAAGTGTTTATTTAAAATAAATTAATTAAGGAGATTCTGGTGTTATCATTTAGACCCCTACATGTATATTTTATAAATAATATGATGGTTTACCACTCACACACAACTCCATCTAGTCTCAAACTAAACAGACCATTATTATGAGTTTCTAGATAACTGATAAACAGACTTATACACTTCTAAATACATACATATAATAGATACACACTACACCCAGATATTAAACTATTTGCTATTCCGTGCTGCAGGACTAGGTCGAACCTTTTTCCTCATTTCTGTATCAAACCCTAGACGAGTATTACTAAAATTTACCTTTTTCGTTTGAAATTGTGTAGTGTGTAGCTTGCCTTAGATATTATGATGAGATGCTCTCACTGATATTATGTTCAGAAATTGATATTGAAATGTTTATATCAATATCACTAACGCGATCTTCTACAAATTTTCACGCGTTTACACGTAATCTCATTTTTTGTATGGATTATTTGATTCTAGCATTTTATAATATTAAAATATTTTCATCGTATTTGTAAGGTTATTGTAGGTCAAAATTTTTTGGTTAATCTTTTAAATTTTTTAAATTGTTCTACGGTTTATTATTTAACTGTATAGTCATATTTTCGCTGAAACACAACATTGTGTGCCAAAAATCAATTTTAAATTTTCCAAAAAAAATAAACAAAACTTTAAACACGATCTTTAACAGAAACTTCAACCAATTAAACTACACGAAGTCCTCAATAAATCGAAAACTGAAACTCAATTAGAGAACTCTCCAGCAACCATCCAACCAGCAACTCATTTCTCTATTATTAATTACTAAACTTCGCCTTAAATATCGCAATAAAGGGTCATTATATATCTTCATAGTCCACACTATAATGTCGCGATGAATACATAATATATTCAACCGAATTCATTATTCAGGGAACGTTTTTAATTAAACCTTGACGTACAGAAACATAAAATTTTACAACCCTTTAAGAAGACGTAAAAGTGTTTAGCTTTAGTTTTAACGACGAATATTAATGATTATAGGCGACAAAACATATTTTTCTGTATTATAAAGCGGTTTTATTGTTATGTTAATTGCTAAAGTTTAATTAAGTGGTGAACATTAAATTTTAATACTTTCATTTGGTGTCTGGTTTCCTGAAGACCTGATCTCTAATATCGTTAGTAACTATTTGTACACCACGTGCGAAGGGAATATTAAGAAAATAATAGAACATTACCTGGAAAATTCTCTTCTATTTGATATTTTGAAGTTTGACAATTTTTGTGAAGCTTTCGCCAATGTTAGACATATTTAAAAATAGGTAAAGAATAGATAGAATTTAAAAAAGTTCTAATCATAGCTTAAAGTTTTGGTTTCCAATGATATTATAATTTCGCCTTTTATCCTGTTTGACTATTCATCAATATGTAAATCATATAATATTGTTACAAATTGAAATTAAATACCAAACAATTAAATAATTTTATATTTGAAAATAATCATTGACAGAAATGACAGAGATTCGAAATTCGGGCAGAGCTTCTTGACTTGCCGGCCGATGAAAAATAATGACGCGCACTGTCAAGCGTCCTCCTTTTATAGGCTGCCGTATTTTTCCTCTAACACGGCCTCTCCTGACGGGGCTGCGTGCTCGAAGCCCTCAGCAGGAACTCGAGGATGGTCCAGCAACACCCTCGGCGTCCAACGGTTGCTCGACGCCATCATCATCTAACTAATCTAATCGGTTTCTGTGAAGAAACACACAGTCTAAGAAACATGCTCATTTACATTGTAAACAGTGGGGTTTTAATTCATATAGTGCATAAAAGCATCTAACAACACGAACGACTGACAAATGAACGACTGACGAATGACAAACATCTAACAACACGAACGACTGACAAATCCTATTGACGGCTGGATTTACACAGGTCTGTTGTCGGTTGCGCCACGACTCACCCCGATACCACCAGTGTCAGGGTCACCCCAATACCTTGGCGCACCGGATTTACATGGGTCTGTTCCACTGAACACTACACACAACACACAAATCCTATTGACGGCTGGATTTACACAGGTCTGTTGTCGGTTGCGCCACGACTCACCCCGATACCACCAGTGTCAGGGTCACCCCAATACCTTGGCGCACCGGATTTACATGGGTCTGTTCCACTGAACACTACACACAACACACTCAAGACACTTAGCATCGCTAAGATCAATAAGCCCACATGGCTTGACTGGTACATAATCCCGTGTACAAGTACATAAGCTTAGCAAAACAACCATAAAGCAAATTGTACAAACACCTTCGAAAAAAACAGCACAAGTATCGGGTGTCCATTCACCCTTCCACAAGACCAAGAAATTGGCGAACCTGTTTGACATTACTGGGTTGAGGTGATTTAACTAATGCATCAATCTTATAACTACTCGGCCTAACCTGACCATCTTTTTTTTCAACTTCATCACACCACGTGTCGAAATCATGAACACTCGGATCAAAATCAGAGACAAAATATCGGTTGGATCTGACCTGAGCACAGTTGATAGCGGTCAAAAGACGCTCTGCAGCGTTCGTCACCACGTTTTCAGACTGCGTTGAACCCATGTTGGTGGTGTCCAGGCTCGGCGTCGGCGTCCTTACCACGCGCAGCCTCCTCAAGATCTCTTCCATCGGGTTGGGTGAAGGGGAGCGCACCCACGGCGCTTTCGTTTGCTGCGATCGTTGTTGGCAGGCATCGTGCGTACGAAAAACTCCACCCGAATATTAAATAACCAGGCAACGTTAAAGTTTAGCTACAAATTACGAAATTTCCCTTTGCAAGACCAGAAATATAGGGCGTTCAACGGCTTTTCAGCCTTCGAATCCCACTTCTGATGTTACAAATTGAAATTAAATACCAAACAATTAAATAATTTTATATTTGAAAATAATCATTGACAGAAATGACAGAGATTCGAAATTCGGGCAGAGCTTCTTGACTTGCCGGCCGATGAAAAATAATGACGCGCACTGTCAAGCGTCCTCCTTTTATAGGCTGCCGTATTTTTCCTCTAACAATATAATGATTTTTATAGGTAGAAAATATATTTTATAGCAAATTACATCTGTTACACATACCGAAGTCAATTTATTTGTCATTTTCCAATCGTCCTAAGAAATTTCCTTCTCACTTTTAAGATTGAAGACATTCAGTGTTTATAAGCTTTGAATAAATACCCAGTGTTGTGTAGCCATCACTAAGATGGTCTGTAAGTTCGGCAGTAAAACCAACAAAGCGTCTGAGATATACATTAGAAGCCGACGTAGCGACACAGACTGTGAAATACTGAACACACTTTGTTTACTTACTTTGTATTTAAGTTTCTGTTTTAGTTGTTAAAGAATTGGCTGTGTTTTGTTTATAGCTTGAAGGATACATGAATAGATAGACTTTTGATAAAAAAAATGATTACAGCTTATTCTATGTATTTCTTAAAGAGAGTTGCAGTTTGAATTTGCACGATAAACTAGATAATAGAATATATATTTAGATATAGATTTTAAATACTTAACGTTCATTTTAATTTGCTAGTACCTAAGCGAAAATCTGTTGCATAAATAGGTATTTTAATTATATAGGGTCGGGTGTCTCACAGTGAACCAGGCAGCTACATTGAACCACCGCCGAATCTCGAAAACGCCACGTTGCTAAACCGCGCTAATATGAGTGAAAGAGAGGTATTTACGATCCCTTACTGCCCACTAATTTGCGTGGCGATCGCGTGCCAATTGGTTGTGTGAGGAGCATTTGAAAGCAAATTGACTCAAAAAGTAAATATTTTTTTCCAATTTCATTCTTTTTTAGCTTTTTTTATTTAAATAATATCAATTTATTTATATGTACACTGTATTCTACGGTTATTTAGCAATTAAAAGCGCTACAATTCGAGTTTTTAAGTGATTGATATGCCGGTAATTTTTTAAGATTAGTTATCAAAACCTGGTGTGTCTCACAGTGAACCACCTGGGGGTGTTACACATTGAACCATGGTTTATTGTGTACATCCAAGTCGTTAAATGAGTTTTTTTTCTACAATTGTTTTAATTTGTTATAAAATGGTGCATTCGACTGCCAACATGCTTGAGGCCAAGCCTAAGTGTTAAGCTGCACAGATCAGGTGCCATGAAACTCCGGATGCCTTTGGAACCCGATTTGGCTAATTATCCAATTAAAGGATCATAAGATTTTAAGTGATTTTAATAAATATAAGACTGATTTTTATTATTACGAAGTATTTGCCTTATAAATTGATCTATAAGACATAGTTAATAAGGTGGCTCAATGTGGACCACACCCTGGTTAAATGTGTACCACCGGTAGTACACATTGAACCAAAAATATTTTTTCAGAAAAACCTGTTTTACGCCGAAACAAAAAAGAATATGAGAAATTAATGTTTTACAAAATTGAAGCTAAATAAATATGCTAACTATACACAAAAAATTGAAGGCATTGATTGAAAATCCAGCCCAATGTGGGACTTTGAAATTTACCTGGTTCAAAGTGAGACAACTTACCATACGTACGAACACGACTGAAAAGTATAGTCTTGAAATGTAATGGCAAACAGTATTTTTTTTGCAGATTTCCAAACGTAATTCGTAATTGGTTTAATCGAAAAATATTATCTTTGGCGTAGTACAGTAGTACTTATTTGTCCTTCTCTTCAACTTAAATGATTTTAACTTGTCGTTGCTTTGACAAGCATTTACATTTGCGGTGCTGTTTTATTTTGAAAGATAGAGACATTTCACGATCATTTGACATGACAACCAATATTCAAAGAATCAAACTGCGATGAGTATTCAACCAAATTTCTAATCCGTTGTTACCAAGTAGTTTTACTACAAAGCATAAAACAAAGTCGTTTCCCGTTGTCTATCTATCCCTATGCATGCTTGAATCTTAAAACTACGCAATGGATATTGACCCTGTTTCTAAGAGATAGAACGTTACAAGATTAAGGTATATATGTATGAGTAATTGCTGCCCGCAATTTCGCTCCCGCGAAAGTGGGTTGTAGCCACAAAAACATAGACCTCTTTAACGCAGTCGGTTAAAAAGTATCTTATGTGCTAATCCAGGGTATCAGGTATTTCCTTAATAAATTTCATTAACATTTATCAAGCTGTTTGAGCGTGAAACAGTAACAAACTTTCGCTTTTACAATATTAGTAGGATACCCGAAGTTAAGGTGCGTGGCTAGTTTTACCTTAAATACCAAAATACTGTCACGTACCTTCACCTTTGCAAAAGTCACCTTAAACGTAAACCTAATCTCGACATCTAATTCCCAGCCTAACAAACACACATCAAAGTTTTATTCGATAAAAAGAAACACTTTTTTCGATGTTAATTTTCACTTTCATTTTTATAACCATAACTCAATGGAGGGCATAAATTTACGGTACTTTTCGACTCGTGCTATAGCTTGGGAATTAATTTGTTTTTCTTACAATGGGTCGTCTAGACAAGCGGGTATAATTCAAGTTTCACTTAGTTTTCACCAGACACTAATGGGCTGGCCGAGGCGTATATTAAGACAACAACTATTGTTATTCAATTGAAGGTGAATTATAGATCTTCATTTAATGTGTGAATGGTGTCGTTAATATGTAAAATTTCAAGCATGTGTTTGTTAAAATATCATCATTTTATTGCAATTAAAAATACCGTACATTTCTTAATGTCAAACCAGAAGAAAATTTCTAAACACGACAAGACAGCTAAAACGTCACATAATTTAATATTCAGAAAAATGTACGAACATTTTGTGCTATCAAGATATTTCGTTTTATATTAAATATTATTACAGCTATAAAAAACTTGTTGAACGAAAGTTCTAAACACGAGCTATGATTGACGTACTCACTAAAGCAATTCTTAGAAGAAAATGGTTTTATATTTTCACAAAACTTTTATTTTGCTAATGCACTTTTTCATTCTCTTATTTTTTATCAATAATTCAATAAAGCTAAATATTAGAGTAATGTCCAGACGAAACCATAAACTATTCGAAATTCTAAATTCGAAATTTAAAAGCTTTGCCCGCGTCCACCTTTATATTCCCTCGAGTTTTTCATAGATTTTTTAACGGTCACTCTCATCAGGACGGCGGCCATCTTTCTTTTATAACTACATTCAAATTTAATCTAACTGAGTGGTGCATTGAAAACATTGTTTATTTGGCGGACAGTGGTTGGGAAAGCAATATTTATTATTGGTCCCAAAACGACCGGAACATTAATGCCCATCCCTTGGAATTTAAAATGGGTGCTGATTTAATTGCTTATTTATTATTACCGCATACCCAAATTGGCTGTGTTGTTAACAACGTTGTATAAAAAGCATAATAAATAATATTTTTCTGATATTTTAACTATAGAAGTCAGTTATACAAAGCTAACTCTTGATGTTCAATATGTTTGAGAATAATAAAGTAATGTTAAAAACTCAACATTATAATCGTATTAACTACGGTTCAGTAGCTTTTGTTATTAATGCTTGCTCATACACTTTAAAAACTCGGTAACGCCGAAGGCATAAAGGGTTGCAAATTTGATCGTTCAATGAACAAAATTTGTATGATCTGCAGATTAATACGGAGTAATGTGTATATGAATCAACGAATCTGCTAATGAAATGACTAAGGCAAACTTTCGTTTGTAATTATCACTGTAATGTTTACGCCAATGATATAATAAAGAATATAGTGGTCTCTCATGTACATAAATGTAAATTTAATTTGCAACCGATAGATATATATAATATATAATAGAAACCTACTCAACACAGCTTGTTTGCCACAGACACACAAATATTACGCTCATAGAGTAACAGACCTTTTTGCATTAAGCAAACCGAGAAAGGAACATTGATCACTGGCGTATTTTAAGCCACACATGAATGCACATTTTTACCGCCTAAAATCAGTTAGAAGCATTATTTTTGTTTACAGAGCCCGCCTGCCCGCCCGCCCGCCTTTAACTAGCTTTGCCAGATTTTTTATCATCCTCCCAGTCACCACAAACTATCTACATATCGATCGGTCAATACAGAAATCCTACACCAATTTACTGGAGAGCCCACATTGACATCACAAACGTTCCCCCATTACTCTGGTCCAACACTCAACTATAACCCGAGTCTTTATTTATCGGATGGAAAACCCTTTTGTGCAAAACGAATCCACTCGCCTAATGGTCATGTTTTGGTCTGCGACTGTGCGGACGTGCGATTTTAATTATTTTCGTTCAATTTACGAGTGGCCATTAAAGAAGAGGTCCCCTGTGACCCATTAGAGGTCCACTTATTTGTGAGCTCCCAGTCTTGTTGATAACTTTACACCGTTGTATTTTATTCGGGCGAGAATTAGTGTTAATCAGAGTGTGCTCCGTTGGGATAATGGTAGCCCTGATGCATGCGATATGTCGGAATATTTAATGTTTTAGCAATTAGCGGGGAGCTAATAATTTAAACACTGCCACTGTAGGGTTTAAATTCTATGGCGTTAATTTGTTTCATTTCGCGGTTGGAAAGTTAAAGAACATTTTGGGCCAATTACTACCATTCTGGAGTAAAGCCAAGTTTAAGCCACGGAGGTAAATAAAACTACAATATTAGTCCCAAATAACAGCAATCGGAATTCTCATAGTATTTTCTAACCGCACAGAAGTGGAAAAGTGCGACAGTTCGAAACTTTTCTTATTAAACTATGAAAACTTATGAATAACAATTTATTGTTACGTAACAGAACATTATGTAATATTTAATTTGTTTTAGGGGACTTGTGAAGGTATATGGGTCAAGGGTACAGAAGTTTTGCGTCGTAGAATCTAATATTTCTTTAATGCGACTTACTTGCTCGATGCGCCTTACATTCGTTGCTCCCCTCGTAAAGGGATCGCGACCCCTCTAACGTTGGATTTATTTTAAAATAAATCTAAAATACGCCTGTCAATATTATTATTTTAACTGCTACAATTTTTTGATGCACAGTTGTAAATATGTCTTTGAATCCTTTTTTCCTATTTTGGACTTTGCAAAATGTGAAAGCAAAGGGCGAGAAGGTTTTCCTAACGTTAAGTAATATCAAAATTTATTTCTACAAGCTTATTTAATTGTGATTAATCCTTGCTCTTTCACTATAAAGCAAAATTATTTTGCCTAGCAGTGAACAAATTATGAACCGGTATTATTTTTAGACAATTATCTGGATAAGAAAAATTATAATTAAATTTAACTGATTTGTTATCTCGTATTCTTTCGACGGAATTAGATAAAACTGATATTGCAGCTTAAGTTAATTAAACTCTTTCAAAGTTCTAATTTTAAAACTCGAGGTAAAAAGAAATTATTTTTTAACGGACCAGTATAAAATTTAGCAATTCAGTGTTTTTCTTAGTTAAATTGAACTCTAGTAAGAACAGTCTTAGAACAGGCTCCGAATAACATTTTTGTTATATCAGGAATAACAAAAAACGTTAGTCGTAAGTAGCCTACATCGTCTCGATTTTCTCAGTACGTAAAATCATAAATTCTCATAAAAAATCAACCTGACAAATAAAATCGTCATTTAAAAATCAATCCCTCAATTTTGAAACATGTCTCCTCAAACAAATTGCAACAAACGACCCCTCATATCGAAAAAGAATCAAAACGTATACTATGACGAGATAATCCGAGATGGGAACAGGTAAATAGCTATTACTCGCTTCGTTGGTCGAAGATAAGATGTGACACGCGGTGACGTCATCTGATTGATGTCCCTGTCGAACCCCCGACGACTTCATTTCATGGCTTTTAATAAATAAAGCCGTGCATGATAACCGATAGTAATGTGATTGATTGCTTTACTTTGAATAGTGTCAAAAAGAACGAATAGAAGATAGAAAAGATAAGTACAGTTAAGTTGTGAAGTCTTATACTGTCATAGTACAGAAAGCGGTATAGTAAAACCTTACCTATGCGCTGTCTGATTGTCGTTGTTTTTTGTTTTGTTGAAAACGCATTACATGTTTAATTTGTCGAGTTTGCATAAAAAAAAAATTGTCATAAAATATATGTGACTGTAATTTTTTTGAATTTGAACATGCTAATATTGAACGTCATCTTTTATTAGTAAGACGCGATCATGGCGAGATTGTCATTTATTTCTATTTGTCAATTTCATGGTTGTGCGTGATGAAGTGACTGTCATGCTCTTTTGTACTGCTAAAGTTTTGTACGTGAAAAACTACTTTCAAAATAAATCCACGAGGAACGTTGAAATTTTCAGCTGAGATTAGTTTGTTTTTCTAAAAAGTAGATTGAAAATGATCTCCAAATTCTATACTAACAAATTTTTCAGTTTGTTTTAGTCAACAATGAACCGAAATTCACGCACATATCTAAATTGAATCTATGCTACGTCTTCATTATCTTTACTAACCGCCTGCAACAGTTATATTAGTATAATTATAAACTTTTGATATTATACTGTGAGACATTTAGTTACATAGAATTACAAACTGTAAATTCTGTCATACGACCCAACACATGCCTAACCGAACAACTTTATCTAGACACTTGCTTAAAGGTAAGTTAATATCACAAAGTGAACGTATTTTACATAAAATTACATAGCACATTATATTGAACATACCTCACAGGTTCTTTATATGCAAATACATTGTATACACCCCTTTCGCCATTCTCCTTTTGTGATACAGAGGAAATTCAAAGCTGAAACGACACAAAATGTATTGGCAGTGTCACGATAAAGCACTTCTGATTTCCTTGTGAGGTTTTCTATAAAATGTAGTTACAGACTCAGAAAAAGTAAATTGAAATACGTGTAGTTATGTTCATCTTTACCTGTGCATGATGTGTGATTGCTTTTATTAATGTTGTATTATGTGCAATTAACGACGACGTATCTGCGGTAATAATATGTTGACGGACGAAACAATCATAAATAATAATAATAAAAAAATGTACTACAAATACTACAATATATTTGAAATTCACATCATAAATGCTGATCTCACAAAAAAAATGTTTTGATCCTGGTATAATCAATGAAATCACAAATTATTGCTATAGTAATGCAAATAAATATAGAAAGTTACTTAAAATTATGTGACATAACATAGCTTTTATTGTAAACTAGACTACCTTTTAATACCAAGCCAAAAACCTGATGGGAGCTGTATTATTTTTACGTTGTGGGTATTTAAAAAGGTAGTCCGACTCACAAAGGATTAATTAGTGGTTATTTCATGCAGACAAGCTACACGTGATGCATATTAACCGCAGACCTATCAATTTGACAGCGATGCAGATAATATGATTTATGTTCAAAAGTACGAATATTACAATTTAATTTATAATTATAATCATGTATAACAAGTCTACCATATCGTGCCTGATTAAGCGAAGGTTTAAGTGGACACAAAGAGAGATTTATTGGATAAGTACCAAGTAATATCTGCCTAAACGAGATACAGCTTTATTAAATCAGATTTTCATAACATCGCGTTAGTATCAAATACATTCACTTGCAAATTGTAAAGCCCTAAAGAATTGCCTCATGCGGAATAATTTAACTTTGAAAGAGACTTCTTTAGGAAAAAATTAAAATACGTCCCGTCTCCTCGATAATTTTGCGCACTCTACAGCGCCGAACCAAGTCCCCATTGAAATCAGAACATTATTCATTAAACGATACTTTAAGCGGCTCGCAATTACGCTAGACCTGCTCCCAACCGAATTAACAATTCGTCCCATTAGTAGAATAATGTTTTATCATCACATATAACAAAAATGATATTATGATAAATTCGTAATCGTAATGACGTAGGCTATCCAATGATATATTTTTTTATAATTTTCATTCATTATTTTAAGAGTTATAAAGTTCGAATAAAGTTTTTGCCACGCGGCATACCCACAATAACGTCGTACGAACACATGAAGCGATATTCTCCGTCCCGCTCTGGCGTTCTTCTGGTGTTCCTTCTCAACAACGCACATTATTCGACGGTACACAGACACAGTAGACAGTATTTAAGATCACATAAAACATTATTCTACCAAGTTGCCGCGTCGTATTAAACTTAAGTGTAATCCACTACAATACTTTACTGATAAGTTTCTAAACATGTTAATATACGATAAAACATATTTATTTTTTTCCCTAATTTTGTAGTTTCTTATGCACATATTATATTATACTACGCATAATTATATCTTCTTTTCGTCAGTATGTACACATGAAACATTATTCGACCAATTTTTTTTTTAAAGTGTGCGTCGTAAGCGCTTATGCTGCTTTTTTCTGTTAATTAGTTTTTCGTAAAACATTATTCGAAATCTAAAACGGTTATAAAATTATTAAATACACTTTTAATCGTACACAGCTATTCTTAATAACTAATTTTCACCTGAATGTACATAAATAACAATAAATTTTTAAATTCTAATGTCGTTTAAAAAAAAATAGGTCTAACTTCATAGTACACACAGCCGTGTGTGCTAAACATGATCAGTCTAAGCTGGCTGCGCGAAGGTTTCATAATACAACCAAACGCGAGACCAGCTGACACTGGTTCTAGACAGGTTGAACGGTAGCCGTCTGTACATTTGTAAAAGATTTTTTTTTTACATTTGCTAAGAAAAGCAACATGCTACCCTTTTGGGATGACACATCAAGTGATGCTCCTGACGATTCTACTTGTCGTGATACTCTATGATGATGACTCTTACTGAACTGCGTCCAGTAACTCCGTTCCAACTTCAATCTGCATCCAGTTATGAAACATCACCTGCTGTCAGTATAGCAATGATTACAAGTATAGTATCAAAAATTTGTATGTTAAATATTGTACCACCCCCGTATCACACAAAGTGTTATAATGATTTTTGTCCAATATATTCAGAACAGTCAATTGAACATGACACAAGTTGTGATGAAATCATATTCCCCAGCAGTCGGCTAAAAAAACGCCACCCGCCAGTGAAACATTCAAGACAAAGGTATTTAAATAATATTGGCAAAAAGTATTGGATGAAACTGCAAATAATTCAGTGACGCAACAGAATGCACCCGTCATTGAATCTTGCTCAAGTCAGTTCAACACTGAGAGTACTGTGAAGGCAGTACACGCTCTTTCTGATCAAAGTCAATCGCTTCATTGTATAGATCGCTCCGTTTCTAATACTGCCATACCACTCCAATCACAAGTGCAAGCTATCGAAGAACCTTCGTCAGAAGGTCTTAATCCGTCTAACTCTATGAAGCCACAAGATTCTCCCATATCCCCATTGCTCAATCTTGTCCAACTCGGTCCAACACTGAGAATACTGTGATGGCATCTCCCGCTCCATCAGCCCAAAGTCAATCATTTTATTGTTCACATAGCTCTGTTTCTGAACTTGCAATACCACGCCAATCCAAAAACGCTGTCGCGATAATTGTGGATGTGTAGAATGTTATTCTTGTCACGTGTGGCGAGCTGTTTGAGAGTGGCGACACAACGCAACCTGAATGCCCCGGGGGGTCGCTTTATGAGGACTCCCAGCTCTTTCTTGCCTTAACTGGCTGGCTAGAGAGGGGTCGCTAGAGCTATACGCTCGGGGGTGGAAGTGTTTAAAGACGTAATAACAAGGAAACCAGCTCCGGATCTATGATCCGCGATGGCGAAATCGGTGTCGCACCTCTCTACACCCCTAGCCTTACTCTCTGGTGTTGCCCACCTGCCGCCTATCGTGGCGGTATAATAGGGGGGCCCATCTTTCAGCCGGCAAGTCACCGCCTGCCAATTTTATTGCATTACCATGTATTGAAAGGCAGGTGCCATAGTTTTTCATAGAGAAGGAAACATCTACGTTTAACAGGATTTGTTAAACGTTATCAATAGCCCAAATTAGTTTTATTTCTATAATATACAATAGTCTTGTAGCTACCTTGGGCCGTCCATATCTGTTCTTCCATAGAGCAGGGGTGGATAGCCCTTGGTAGATGCCCCATCACATTTTAGATTGTTCTTAACAACATGCAGAGGCCTTCTCTGCATGTTGGACCTGTGTCCCCGTGTAAGCCTTTAAAAAGGACCGGGTTTTTTTACCCTGAAGGTAGCCCGTGAATTAAAAGAGATATAAATAATAATATTATGTTTAAGAAAATAAATGTGATTTTATGCTAACTGAAACACGCTGAACTGAAGCTAGATTTTATTGTGATTTTAGAATTTTTTAAATTAGTACCTACATTCCTTAATATTTACTTTTTATTTTACAGCTTAATTTGTTAAATTTTATACAGATTATATTAAAGAATAACTTGTCAACTCATTGCTTTCCTTTATTTAAAGATAAATTGGTAAGTACGACTAAACAAGACAAGTGTGTAGAAAATTCATTACTTGTAAAATTCACGTCATTACTTACGTTTATACCTACTTAACACGAGCGGAGCCACGCCGAGAAGCTAGTATTATATAAATCACCTTCACGAAAGACATTGACATAATTTTGGAATTCCGTAAAATATTGTTTCATATGCAGATATAACGTGACTAATTTGGTCAAATAACGTTCCATGTGCTCAAAAGACAGCTCTTGAACGGTTTTTGTTGGCAGTACAATGTTATGTATGCACATGCGACCCACTATCTACGCACAGGAGTAGTTTTAAGAATAAATAATTATAACAATAAAAGCTGTATTTATGTCTATGTACATTGTAAAAATATGAAATGGCTAACGTCTTCCATTAAAGAGTTAAGCCAAATAATGCACGCGCAAAACTTCAAATCGCTCTACTGAAAAGTAGACATTTTGCAGATAAAACATTGTTCTACTAATGGGACGAATTGGTAAATAATTATAATTATCACTGTGGCTCCCTCTGGTTATTCCACAAAAAGGCAAAGTGTAAAACTTTTGGTTACGCCCTTTTGGATATTAAAATTTTCTCTATATTAGACCGTACAGCTTCCACGTGGTACAATTTTACACCGTATTCCAACCACGCTAAAGTAAATATTCCAAGTTATATTTTTTCTAAATAACGATCAAAGGAAAGTTTGATTTTGCGGTGATAATTGTGGTGAATCCTTAATTATTTTGAGGGTAAACTTTCTCCGAAGTTAATTTGAGGCTGGATGTTAGATTCCTTTTAATGGACACTCTTTTAGGTGACTTCCAATTTATTTGGTTGACTGGAATATTCATTAAAACGGTGCGTTGACTCGATATCCTTTTAACGACGGACGAAAATGCTTTGATAAATTTCCCGTCAGTCTTTGAATCAAGGTACACGTTAAAAGGAAACCAAATTTAATCTCATGTTCGTGAAGTATCGGATATCGTGTGTATCATGCTAAGTATTTGTTTAAAATACAAGGCAGTCTGTGTGTGAGGGCCCCTCGCTGCGGCAAACGTGTACGCTCACTCTATAACTTTGATACGAATTTATATCACATGAAGCCCGCACCCTTTTAGCATTCCCCTCGCAAATCCCGTCGAGCACCCAAATGTAGATATATTCTAGGTTCAGTCCATACCTAGGTATTATGGTGTAGCGAAGGGGCGAGGGAAAGGGGAAGTAATTACTGGGGGGAAACATCAAGTGTGTCACAGGGAGACTGTGTTGTAAGGACAAAAATGTGAGGGCTGACTGCATTGAAGGTAAGTGTGTCGCTACGCATCAGTTCACTGTGTCAGTGCTGATCTTTTGAAGATGTTTCATACAACTTTAATCGTGCACACACATGCAGTTTTTGGGGGAAGTCAATCTCGCCCGCGTGGCGACAACAGAACGACATTACGCATACAGGAACTGCACTGCATTGTTTAATTGTAACAAGAACGTGCGTGTGTGTGAATATTTATTAATGAAATTCTACTTTACATATTTATGATGCATCAGTGTAAAGCAAATAACTGCATCAACAGTACTGTTTTAATATTGCAATGTATTTTGTCCAACATATCTATTTAAATGATACCCCAGAAACCATCAATTAGAACTGCTCTGCATGACATTACCCCAATCAAAAATAACGAACCGGCACGTGTATCGAACATTCGCTTTATAAATTCCAAATTAATTTAGCAACGTTCCAAATATCTGATCTCATACCATCGCTGGCAGAGACCGTGAGCACGATATAACTATAGTGTTGAAAGTATTCATCAGTTTGATTGTGGAGGGTCGCCAGTACGCAGCGCTGTTGCTAACCAGAGGGCTGACGCAAACAGGGAATACCTATGATGCCATTACGGATGGACATGACGGACTTGGAGCGTTTATTTTTGAATTCTTAGAACTTGATGTTATTTTAAACGTTACTTAGGTAACTGTAATGGGTTCAGTCTTTTGTGTTTTAGACAGGAATGATTGAAATTTTGATGTAGAATTTGTGTTTTGTTTGCGATTGCTCTACTTTACTTTATTTAGTGTAAAATTTAAAAGAATTTTCAGATTTGACTAAAAACCATTTTTTTTTATAAATAGGAGCTAAAAGGACTTTAAGAATTCAATAACAGCTTTTCATATTATAGTCGAAAAACATTTTATCTCTATCATGAGGTAAGTGTGTTCTTCCTCCTCATGGATTTAGCATATCCATTAAAAATCGCGCTCACGCTCAAATCACTCACTTTTCTAACTTCACAACATCAGATACAGGAATCCTATAGGTACGGCCGTCTGCAGATTAAGCCCTCCTAGGGGGGCCGGCACAATACTCGCGTTGCTAGGTTACCAGACCTATCCCCAAGGTCAGAATGTTTTATAACCATACGTATAGACTATCAAATTATTGCGAGGGGTGGCGTGTACTTGCGTTTCAATCGATTCATTTTGTACTCGTGTTATTAGAGCAAATATTTGTAGCGTTTGAAGTCCCTTTTGGGTTTTTATTCATTTTGCTTTGCGTTGTAATTACGGACGTACGTAAGGGATAGATTAGTTCGTCTTTTTGTTTTTGTTTTGGGAATGTGTCGTCTGCAGTCCTTTTAGGAGCATTTTTGTTCTTTATTTTAAAGTACTCTGTCACTGTTTTTTAGCCTGTCTCTTTCTTTACTGCCCGAGTAATATACGTTGGTAGCTTATGTATAGACTCACCATGGGGGAACTGGGCGATGATTTTGACCTTGAGGGTTGCAGGCACGTGTTTGGTTTTGCCTTTGATTTCAAGGGCGTTGTTAAGGACGTAATGTAATCAAAATCGTGTCTTATTACACAAGACAGAAAGTTTAAACTATAACAGGGATATTGTCTAATAAGTAGAATGTCATGTTCAGTGCGTGTGAGTGACTGTGATCTGATAATACTGAATATTTTTTCGCAAATATTGAAAGGACTTGCAACGTCGCAATTATCAGCAAAATTTTATATTTTAGACATACAGTCTCGATAAATTCGGTCCCTTGTGGGTAAAAAGTATAAAAACGTTTGATACAGCAAATGTTAAAAAACTTGCATCGAATTCTTAATATATTTCCAATGGTATCGAAACGAACCGCATTGGTGAAGTCAACTGGGAGTCAGATAAGCCAAATGGCATAAATAAATGAGTTTGCTTTTGAATGAATATCATTAAATAAATGTTGGAGTCAGAGGTATTCGGAGATGGAATTCTTGAGGATTTCTGCTGTTACAACCAAATATGACTTGCTGCGAAATAGGTATGTTTCATTGTAAGTACAAGATGAAGTAGATGCTAGATAGTGGCAAGACTATATTATAAAGTTCTTGGAGTAGGTTGCAAAAAAACGGACATGTTAAAAACCGAAATAGGATTAAAGAAATGAAAAAATATGATTGTAGGTATAAAAATTGTCACAGATTAAAATATTATTTTGAGATTTTGACATCAGCAGCTGTTACATAATTAATTTTAAAGGACTTCGAAAGCTTTTTATTTTGCTAAAAGATACTAAATCTTAACATTTTCAATAAAAAATGGTATTGAAAGTAAAAGAGTCGACAAGTCCAAAGAAAGATACTTGTTTTCCTTCAAGTGATCTTGAGTTTTATTCTTACTTGTCTTTATTATTATATTTGTGTACTGAAAGATTTTATTCGGTTTCAATACATCTGATTATTTGGAGATAAGATACAGAGTATCTTGTAACGGTCTTTCTGAATAATATTCCTATACAAATACCAATTTAGGTTGCTTGTTCGGGATACATCGTAAATTGTTTCGCTGACCTGCGTAGTTTTTTATACGAGTATCTTATGTTTATTACTCAAACGTACTGACATTGATAAACTTTGATGAATTTGTTAAACAAGTATAATAAAACATGAATCAAATTAGAAAAGTTTTTACTATAAATTAGAGCACGTATCTTGGCTAAGGTTAAGCAAAACTCGATTTAATAATTTCGGTCAAATACATTTGCGTGAATATATAGTCTCTATTGTTGAGACCGTAAGGTTTCAGTTGTATTAACCTGTTTAAAAAGTACAATTGTACCTGACTACTATGACTATTCCATATGTTTTGCATATATTTTACAGTATCCGAATGTAGGTTTTAAGTTTAAGAAAAACATATTGAAACTGTAAATAATACTGTACCACCTTAAACAGCATGTTTTTTAACAAATAAATTTATTTTTATCTTTAATTGAAACGCAAATGTGATAAAAATAAATAAACAGATTCCTCATTCGTTTAATTATTTTTATTTTACTGCTCGAAGTTCTGGCGCATTTTCAGAAGCTATTGTCGCAAAGTAATTATAGGAATACGCGAATGCTTTTGACTTTTGGCAAAGCTTGGTTAAAAGGTGCGTATGCTTGCGCGCCTCCAGTAGCCAGTAAGCATGGTTCATTTAAGACCAAAAGTATATATAAACGTATGTATTAATGATGATTATTCACGTGGACGAATTCGATCTGAACGGCCACCGTCTGTGTGCTACAGTGGGTCGGGGAGGCCCCGATTTCATTATGTGATTTTTTTCCCATCTCCCTCGCCGTCCAATGAATCCCTATGGCGTTGGCGGGTTGATTATTAATTTAAGGACATGCAAGCCTACCAAAAAGTAGAGGTGACAATTCAATTTTTGTAAAATCCCACCCAGATTGGATTACATAGCGTGGGCAGTTGGTCAGCGGGAAGTTTATTAAACTTTAAAATTGGGATCCCACTATCATCCTTTATTTATATTGTAACCGGCCAAACTGACTTGATTGGAGCCAAATTGTTTTACGATCAAAAAATCCGGCCATTTAAATTGATCGCGATTTTCACTGAATATATTTTTCTTGCAAAGTCCGCTTTTATTTTCCGTAAAGCTAATAGCCAACAAACTTTTTACAACGAAAACATTAAAATAATTGTAATTCCTGGACCAATTTAATCTTTTTTTCGGATTACATCTGCGACAGTGCAGTCGCAATACAAGTTATTTACGACTTCAATAAAGTGAACCTTAAAATTGTTAATGAAAAGGTATTAAAACACAACGTCCCCTCGTAAATAACCCGGTGACAGTGCAGAGGAAAGAAAAATTTCGCCCGGATTTGAACAAATTGTACCCGGGTGGTACCGGCACAAGTAGATTGCTGCGATATGTTAAACCATGGCCCGCCTTCATATTAAAACCCTTGTCGCCAATTAAGGGTTAATTTTGATCCGGGTTAGCTAAAAAAAAACACCAATCTTGTTGTGTCGATCAAACAGAGATATTTATTGGGCTTGATAGATACAAATATTTCATCGATAAATGCAAAAAAATACAACGGCTAACAATATCAATTATGTAAAAAAATCTTACATATTTTCATTGTACTGTCAACACGCCGTTTTCAACGTCAATCCTTTAGTTAATTACGTAAAATCCATTACCCTTTTAAGGAAATATCGATTTAACCAGAAATCATTGAAATAACTACCATAAAATAAGCAAATACGACTATCAATCCTTTTAAAAAGAGGTTTTTGACATTGAAATAGGCCTGCAAACGCAATTTAAAACCAATCATTCTACCAATAACTCTTTAACTAAATTACACCATAACTTCGTCAAACAATCGATGCACTCAAAGTTACAATACGAATATAAATAGAGACGAAATAAAATTTATAGTTCCCATTTTATAGTCCTTGGTACCTACCACTATACCTTCGGGTAAGACTGTGGCAGACGAGAAAGAGAGACGCCGCTCTATGCCGTGTAGTGCGTTGTCTCGTTTTCACAGCTGTTAGGATTATTCTTTAGGATATCGTGGTAGGAGTCTGTCGTCTTACCTTTAAGAGTCGAGTGCTTTCAATATCCGATACTAAAGTCAATCCTTTTAAGATTAAATTAGATTAGACAGTTGAATCTAGAAATTTATTTCTTCTTTGTCTCAAAAATAGTAACTTATTTCTGTTTCTTAGTAAATTATAGTTTCATTCTCTCGAATGAGATATTATTTTTGCTTTTAGTTAATTGAATTACATTCTGAAGTACCTATGCTCTATTCAAGATAATTGTATTAAAGTAAGTTACTAACAATTTCAAATATAAAGTACCTACTAGGTACCTATAAGGTAATATACTGAATGTACTAATAATGTATGACTTATCGTATCAAATTCAATGAGCTATTTTAGATAAAATAAAAATAATAACAAAAATATTGTTTAAATTTGAACACTGAATGTTTCCCGTTGCCCCTAAATGATACCTGTATGTTTTTAAATGTTATCTGTACATTGAATAGCAGTAATTTTCAATAGACTGATAAATGTGCAGCATATTGACATTAACTTAAGCATCAGAAACAATTATCACATAAACCACATACTCATTTACACATATACCCAATCAAAAAGCATGGCCAAAAGTCAACCCGACGAAGCAGCTCTCCAAATTATGTGCTCCTAATAAAAATCCTGCTTAACCATGGGTATAATTTTATTATCACATATTAATGAAATAGACTAACCCACCCCGCATCTGCGTCACACCCTAAAGGGTAACCTCACTATGAATACTAAACGGTATTGATAACTGACCTTTTCGTGATTCAATTTGACCAAACGGATTCATAGAATTAATCGAATATTTCTTCAAGCAGCCGACAACCACCAGAATATAATCTAAAACTGTTGTAGTTGTGAAAGAGAGAGAGAGCACTCTACATTTCATAGAACGTCATCTCTTTTCCTCAATTGCGATAGTTTTACTTGAATAGATGGTGGTAGGTCGGTTGTTCGTATAATTGGAAGATGAGTATTCGACATTGAAAAGTTATTAACCTTCAAATATTATCAAAGTTTTGGGTTCGCGTTAAACTTTTTAATTATGCGCGAACTCTTATACGCCCCTGAACTTGTTTTGACATATACAGAGGGTCTGAGTAAACTATTAATGCGTTAACGTTTAATATAATGTTGAAATCGATTACAGTAATGACAAACGATGTTGTTTAATGTAAACTCAATATAAAGAGATAATAAATAAATGTTTAATCAAATTATAATCTATGTAAGACTCTTTAAAGAACAGTTAAAAAATATTATTGGAATATCATTACTTTATTAATAATGTCATTGTATAACGTTTTAGCTTGTGAAACTGTCTCTATATATAAAAAAAAAATGTCACAATGTTTGTTCCCGTACTTCTCCGAAACAGCTTGACCGATTGTCTTGATATTTTGCTATACCAAATTCTTTTTTTTTAACTTTCGCGGCAGTATTAATAACGCGTATGAAGTCGTGGGCAACAGCTAGTGATTATATTATAATCACAACCAATGTAATATGTATGACAGAGGAAATAAAAATTAGATACTAGCAAAACTCTACTATGAGTTCCAAAAAGCAATGACCATCCCAAAGATTAATAACCAGCAACAAACCAATCTGTACCCTCACATTACTCTCAAAACTAACTCCATCGTACCAAAAGAAAAATCCCTTAACATTTTTCACACGAATTTATATCCTACTGGTGTTTTTAAATTGTGAGAACGTTAATCGAAATCTTATTTCATATGGTAAATGTACCGTGAACTCTGCCAGGCCTCTCAATGTATCAGGAGATAGTGAGTTTGGTCACATACTTGTATGGGTCGCACGGATGAACACGTTTTCAATAATATACACCGTAGTTTGGATATAAAAGAGATATTGTTAGGAAGAGGCTTATTTTTTGGGCTTAAATGGATTTTGATATGTACTGTCATGTTTTTCAATAAGTATAAATGTATCTTGTTTCTAAAATTCTATAATGTTTAATTGTCATTGTCATCTGAATGTAATTTTTTTTGTAGCTAAGGTCTGTCTTAGTAAAAATAACGCTATAGAGCATCCGATGGTGAATTGTTAATTTAAATTAGCTTTTTAATATTATGACGAGAAAACAGCACAGGTTGCATGCGTTCCATTTTCGCATCATTTCTTTAAAGTTGTTTATTTATGCTTCTTATACAAATAATGTACAATTTCGGGTGTAATGTCTGAGGCATTCTCTATCAGTCAATCGGGTGGTGCAGAGAATACAAGAAGTAGATTGTAAGTAATTAATTAGTAATTATACTTATGGACGAGATAACAACAAGCCGCTGCAAGAAGTCTCTAGGCCTATTTGAAATACCGAGATGTGTATCTCTGCAATTGGAGAGCGCAAGAAAACAAATGAAGTAAAGAGATTGCTATAAGGCGTGGTCTTAAACATTATGTCACTAAGCTGGCGATTAATCCTCATTAATTCGGTCTTGTAATTTATGGACCAGAATTAGAAAACATTATGACAACACTCTATATAATTATATGACAATTGTAGAGTCTTGGTAGAGTATCGCATTAGTAGGACATTATAGATATTTTGGTATCAATTTATCACTGAAATCTCGTCCACAACCATTTTAGTTTTTTAACTTCCATTTTTATTTACCCTATTATGCTGTATTTTGCCATCTCTAATTAGAATACCAGACTAAACCCTCAGGGTAGTGATAAAACAAACCTATTTTTAGTAAAAACGAAAAAACGTATGCAAATTTTGTAAGCTACGAGACCGACGGACAGTCTGCATTGCATTCAAAACAATGTACTGGCGTTATCTATGAGTTTGTAAAAGTTGTTTTTACGTATTTAAAACTGGAAATATTTTGCTGCAGCTTAGCCTTAACATACCATATAATAAAAGTCGTATCAGACATTGAGACACGACATTTGTCTAGCCTATTTTAAGGCTTGTTAAGGATATGGCTACATTTTCCACGCCCCTACTGAAGCAATAAGTAGGAAAAAAGAACATTCAAGTGTCGGTACTAATCTTGTTAATACACACTAAGATTTTCCGATCATTAAAATTCGCTGACTGCTTTTTGTGCAATATGCAAAGACAAAAATGCTACCAATCTACAAATTGAGACTCTCTCTCTCTATCTCTACTTCACCAAGAGTGACAAGGATTGCGTTTGATTTAACGGCGTTTTTGCCACACGAACTCTACACCATCAGTTCATTGTTTTTCCAAGAGTCCTCAGTACCACACCGGAGTAAATAAAATAAAACTATTACCGAAAAACACGCACACATCGACGTTCACCCACTAACTCTCACATGGGCGGGTCTAATATATTCCGTGTCCATTCGTCCATCCTGTCTGTGTTCCACGGCATTCCACTCACGTTCCCTGTTTTTCTTTTTTACAGGGAAGTGAATGTGCCCAGACTAAAATTACAGTGTTTTCCGACGGTATTCGGCGATGTTTTGATTCCTCTATTGTATTAATTCTAGTCCTTTATCTGCGTTTCCCTGTTTGGAATTTTGATGCTTCGTTTTTTGAATGTTGTACTTTTAAAGTTTTGGGACCTTTTAGGGGGACATGTTGAAGTTTTTTCTTAAAAAATAAAAGATAGTTTTGAGAAGTAGTTGAAGCCTGACCTTACGTAAATTTTAGTGATCGAAACAGTCAAGAAGAAAAAAAAACTACATTGTTTTTGGAAATGTTTAAGAAAACAAACTATAAAAGCATAAGGGACAATTTATATTGTTTGCCATGGTCATTACTTTATTATGCACGCAATCTTTTTTGAAGTTTCGATATGAAATAATATTTTTTTATTGACAGGTTTCTTTTAACAAGATGTAATAAAAACAACTAGTATAAGCAGATTTAATAAAAATAACCTAACAGAAATAGCTCAATTTATTAATATAACCTATGATCATTATTGATCCTAAAGATGAGAGGTCTGTGTTCAGCAAGTCTTGACCTCTTGTCATACCAAGTCAAGATTACAACTTTACAGACTGACAACAATACTTATGTTTATAACTAGCCAATAAACTTTACAAACATCTGAACCCAGACAACATAAGTTTAATTTTAATAAAACATTAGATTTTACAGCCACGTTTATTGAAACTACTTTCGAAATTCGATTTTAAAACCGCTCGGTGGTTCAAACGCAAACAAATCGTAAACTTTGGATCATAAACAGCTAACACCTTAGTTGATACAAAAGGAAATTGCTTATTTTACGTCTATGTGTCGGGTTGTTTCGTCTCCTCTTATTATACCTTTGAAAATAAACTATTTTATGACGTCAAAGAAATTTCTGTCTCGGAATTGTCAGAATATGATTTGGTTCTGAACAGATTAGTTTAAGAGTCTCTCGGGTCTCGTCTGGTCTGTTTCGTTTATAATATGGCACCTGTGAATTGGCAGTTGTGGCAGAGTTTTAATGATTTTATGTGTAAATTATACTTTATTGCAAGTAAAGAGAAAATAGATATACATTTTCGTCATCGTCATCATTTTTATAACATGAGTGAATTAGAGTGCTATATAACGTAGTTTTGATAGTCCGTAATTGCTACTTAGTAGCCCTGTTTGAATATATTGATTTTGGTCACCAACGCCATCCTTTGAATCGTATTCTTCATTTTTTTTACGTCGATGGTTCTCTTTATTAATGTACTAATTAGTTGATCAATCGTTTGAATATCAAAAACTCCTGTAAATTAAAAAAAATCAGTAGAACGATATTTTTTTTTATTTTTAAGCAACAAAAAAGGTTAGTTTCGAATACTAAACTTTTAGTTCTTACAACTAATAACGAGAAGAGAATTACCACGTAAAGTTTCGAGTTGAAGAACTTGCCAAACAATTCTTAGTGTGGGAGCAAACAGGTGTTGTATAGAATAGTCCAGTGAATTTACTATAAGCTCTGTAAAGCTGGGCTAATACTGACGTGGAAAGGAGACGCCGATATACCCAGTGTAGAGCGCTCTCCCTCTCAAAGCCAACGGTCCGGTTAATGTCATAGTAATACAGTTCACTTATAAGTTTCTTGGTGCGTGAGACTTTATCTTAAAGTACTTTTGACTGATAGGTACAATGTCCAATGTAAGAGGATTCGTAGTATTTTATTTTGGTTTAATATAAATTTGAAGTGACATTTGCTTTAAAGGATAAGTAGAAAAAATCTCCAGAAGAAATAACAATCGCAATTGCAAAATGTTGTCTTCTTAAAGTAAATTTCGGCATTTCTTTTTAACTTAGTTTCGGATTATTCATTTTGTAATGTTTTTTTTTGTAGAGGACTGAAGTACGAGATCAATAAAAAACATAAGGTTTAGTGACATTTCAAATTGAGTTTTAGCAAGCTGTTTAATGCCACAATAAATGCTCAAATATATAAAACCCAGCAAAACTAACCGGTACCATAAAATAAACAAACAAAAGACACGAGACACTTAAATATACTGTATAAATACATTACAATCCTTAAACAACATTGTTCTAAAAACAATGTAAAACAAGAGTCTACCAGTAAAGACTAATTCGCTATTGTCTTTTTAATTGAACAAGCAGTATCTTCGTTATACTGCAGTATAAATGTATACAGTAATACAACTACGCCGTTTTAAAGAAATAAATGACTACAGCCGCGTGGTAAGTAACAGCGATAAGGCTATACCTAACAGCATTTTAATTACATGTTCATATCGTTTATTGCATTCCATAATGTACATTAGGTAGAGAATGTAAAATTACTGTCACAATTATGGACCCTGATGGGCACAGTAAGATAGTTAGCAGAGAAGAACATCAACAATACTCCAGTCGTCACCACGACACGCTCTCAACTGTATCATGCTACGGTTATGCCACGATCCAATAGCGTAGGCAAACTCGTGATGCACCCATTTGTACGAAGACTTCATACTGTCTTATATTATTATACTGTGGCTACACGCCACACAAAACATTTATCTACCTTGTCTTTATTTTTTGTTACCATAACTTCTTTTGTTTTCGATGTAACTTATAAATGATTTATTTTTTCTTGCGACTGAAATTAAGTAAACAATGGATGATAATCTGTGTACAGGGGGCTAACAAGGTAAATCTGTTGTGGAAGCGAGACGGCATGACAGGATGTAGAGTGGCATCTCTTTTCTACAAGCGACAGTTTTGCTTTGGTGTTAGGCCCCCAGGAGTATATTTGGGAGACAAAAGCCAAGAGAATCTTAAACCGAAGCGATTTATACTATATTTATCTTTAATTACTACACGGCTTTGGAGAAGAACAAAAAAAACCGGCCAAGGGCGAGTCGGATTCGCGCATGAAGGGTTCCGCATCTATAATAGAAAATCACGTTTGTTGTTATAGGTATACTATTTTTTCGTCTGTTAATCTACCTGTTTATTAAGGTCGAATAAAAAATTGTTGTCATAGCGCCAACAGAAATACATCATTTGTGAAAATTTCAGCTTTCTAGCTATCACGGTTTATAAGATGCAGTAGACAGACAGCGTAGGATTAGTAATAGGGTTCAGTTTTACCCTTTGAGTACGGAATCCTAAAAGGAAAGACCAAATTGTTCTTATCTACTGGGGTCTGTACATAAGAAAATAATTACGAACTGAGAGCGTCAGAACTTTTGTTTTATAGCTGTTTTTGTTGTTTTCCAATCAATCAAGTTAAGCCAGACATTAATCGTTGAACTTCAGGGCAAAGGCCTTTTTTGTGGTTCAAGAATGATTATGAAGCATTTTTCAAGATAGATCAGTTTTGAAAAATCAATCAATCCTTTTTATTTTGGTATTACTCTTACCAATCATGAACATCTCTCCCATTCTTTTTATTATAACGTACTCACAAATTACACAACATCAATCGTAGCTTCAAGATACATAAAAACTTTTTGGTTTAGATACATAATTTTCACAATATTTATCGTCAATGGTTTAGTAAAATTGAGTCTATATTGGGCTCTTTATTCTAAAACATATTATTCTAAAATAAGGCAAACCACCTAAAAGAGCCAAAAACCTACATTTCTAAATAAGTCAAACCAGTTTAGATCCTACCAAAAGTTATGTTTCTAAATCAAATATGTTTCATCATCTCGTAAGCTAAGGTATATTATGAAACTCCTTACGGAACCCAAAATAGAATAGTACCTCGGCCCGAATAATGACGTGATCCGCCGTTACGGAAGAAAACGCGAAAAACAAATAACGATTTTCTTTTGTTAGCTTATTATTCTCCCGAGCATTCATTATTCGGCCCACTGTGTACTCACGTTGGTGCGTTTCTAATGTGTTAGTATTGTATTAAGTTATATATTTACTATCGGTTATAGGTTATTTTCTTTTTTTTGATTAGGAAAAATAATCGTGAAGATTGTGGAGTGAGTTTGTTATAGAAAAGTATACATTTACATGACTTGTTGTCTATAGTTACAGAATTAATTGAGTATGTTATAACTTTTTATATTGTAATTGCTTATACCTGTAGATGTTTAAATGATAGAAGATTTATATCTGTTTTTACTGAATTAAATTTTAACTGAATTACAGTTTCAAACAGACATTTTACATGGAAATATTCTTATTATTCCTGCTCATAGTCTGGTATGAAAAGTTCTGAATCCAAAAAAAGTATCTCAAACTTCACTACCAATAATAAATTATCAAATCACGAATGGTAGTAACAGTCCCAGGCCTTTTCGTTCTTTCGTATGTTTAAACTAAATCCTTATGTCAGAGTTTAAACCGTTTAAATTTCTTTAATCACCCATCGAAAACCACACATCTTCAACAACCTAAAACGTCATCCCTCACCCATTAACTTACTATAATCTTAAACCATTCCCAGCTTCAATAAAACGTCGAAAACTCAAGGGTTGTTAAAATTTTACGAGTTCCATAGACAGTCGTGTGAAATTTAATTAGAAACGTGTCACAACTGTGATGTGGTATTTTAATAACGTCCTGCTGTCCCTTGGTGGCGATTTATGACTCTTAAGGACGTTCTATCGTTAAACCGTGAATGCGAATTAAAGTTTTAATTTGTTTGATGTTTGTGAGATGTTGAATTGAATGTTGTGTAGTATGTCTACGTTCATTATAATACCATAAATATATTTGTAGGCAGATATGAATTTGTGACAGTATTTTAGTGGTTGGCTGAAATAAGTAGTGATTTTTAATTTGCTAGAATTTTCAGTATTTTATAATATTCTACGGAGAATCGGAAATCACGCAGTAGTTGAGAGAATCTCGACTTTCTTTATGTTTTTATAATTCCATGGAGGTTCGAAGCGGGGCAAGATAGAAAATCTTGAAAGGACTTGAGGAAGGCCTTTGCCCAGCAGTGGGACAGTACAGGCCAAGGAAAATAAATTTGACCTCCGTTAAAACTCTATTTAATTACTGTCACATTTCGTTCTAATAAGGCCCTTCTCACTTGAGACATTGCAAGTTACCGAAACCCAACTTCATTCTTTAAAGTCAAAAGCACTTAGTATAATAAAGTACATACAAAACTCTGAGTACATACGTATAGACAAAAAGGCGTCAATTATTTAAAACATACATAGCGTCGTTTACAAAACTCTTTAAACCAAGAAGTTTCCAAGTATGTTCTAAAACAATTGCAACAAAGTTTCTCTTGATTGATTTTATATTAAGATACATCGCTATTATTCAGTCCCTAAGTTTAGATCTGATACGTAATAGACGCCAAAAGTTTTAATTAAGCAACGTGACTTAGAACCATTAGTTAATGTTAGGCACTTAATATAAGTTCTGTAATTTATATTATCAATATGAATGTTGGATAATGAGCTGGAGAGGGTTTCTAAGCGGTATTTTGTTGAATAATTTGATTGAAATGAATTTTCTATGACTTTATTTATAAGTTTGTCTATCGAATCTGACAAATTCTTTACAAAGGCAATTTAAATAAGAGTAACAATAGGAACACATAATTTTAATGAAACCTTTTTTTTTATTCGGGTTATATATAAACGTGTTGAAAAAAATTGTTAACTGTAACTATAACTAGAAGCTTAAAGGTACTGTTTGTTTATTAAATATATTTAGAACTCCACATTCCGCACATTTTCAGCAGGTAAACTGTTATCAGTTCGGTATTATCCATATAGCGGTGGCTGAAACGACAAAGTCGACATTCCTTCCGCTGGTCGTTTTCCACACGCAGTACTATGGCTAGATTACACGCAATTGTAATAATATGAAATCAAAATAGGAATAAAATGAAATGAAAAAATGAAAAAAAAAATATTAACATAATATTATTCGTCATACCCTATATCGTGTTTTTAAAAGATCACCAGTGAGATGAGTTTAGACATAAAAACTAGTAGGCCATGTTTAAACTATCTGTTTGCACACTATATCCGACTGGACTGATTTTGACGTGATTTTTATTGGCTGATGTAATAAAGAGTAACTACTTTTATTACAGAAAAAAATATTGTAGATAGTGAACTAATTAACAGTTGTGTTTAAATTACACGCGAATAAAGTCGCGGGTACATCCAGTTGGCATATGGTTCTTATATACTTGTGGAATAGGTTGCTGAAACTTAGGTTTTAGTAATGTTATAAACTTTGATTAAAACAACTACAAAACATTCCGAAAATAAATTAAAGGATTCTTTTGGTAACTATTTACCCAACAATCTTTACTTCAAATCTATCTTTTGGGATGCGTATCAATCACAGTCTTGACTGAACTTTATAGAAATAAATGATGTATACGTACTTACTTAAAACTTGCTACGTTTTCTAGTTAAGTTTCATGTATTTTTTTCGTAAAACCTTCAGTCATACCAAATTAACTCTCCTTCTCTATGTCATAACAATGATAATTTCCAAAAAATACTGCAAACGAAAATTCAACAAAAACATAACGCTAATGACAACATAAGTTTAACAACATCCTAAGTTACTAAAGGAACTTAATTTCGTAAAGTTAAAAACACACACATACTCAAAACACTAATAAAATTGTATGAAACAGCGAGAAGAATTTGTATGCAAGCAATACTACTACCATTGTCAGAGTGAGAGGATAGATACACGGCGTAGAGCGGCGTCTCAGTTCAACAGAGTTACTATAACAGTATTTCTATCGGCACTGAACTTATAATTACATTAAACTAGCTACAGTACCCGCCGTCTGAATTCCACATACCATAACCGTATACATTATAACGTGGTTTCATTAAAGCCTTAGGAAAATGTCTGGCGGGAGACGACGAGACAATGTAGACCTTTTGAGGCAAAGGTTTCTCATGTCAGTTGAGTTCAGATTAAATTAGTTGTGTCGAAATAAGGATGCATCTCAATTTTCCTATTGCTCGGCATTGTATGGATTCTTGGAATATGTTTTTGCAAGCGTATAGAGAATATACTGGCAAGTCGCAGTTTAAAAAGGACTATTTTTCATTTTGTGTATGATTGTCTAATCTTTGATTATAATTCATCAAACTTTTTGTTATAATTGTAGGTGACATATTGAAACAACATTAATCTATCGATATAACGGTTCCATGGATTAATATTTTGTTTAAAACCAAATTTAATGAAAGCTTGAATACACATTTTTATTTAAACAGTGAAAAGATGAGGCTATTAAACTATAAATGATTGCATTTATAAGACTCTGCCACAGTTTAAACATATACAGTAGTTTAAGACAGCTGTTTCTAAGAAAACACCTGTCACCTACCGCATTTTAATTACATAAACAACACGCCGTCCATTCGTCACTACGACACGCTCGCGACTATCATGGCATGGTAATGCCACGATATGATAGCATTATATGAAGACTTACTGTATATATTATTGTACTGTGACAACCATTACTCGTTTTCTTGAATTATGTTTTAATAAACCTAAGAGACAAAATCCTTAATCATACGCTATTAATTTTACCAAATCATAAAAGCCAAAGTAATACAATACCATATTTTATTAAACTATTCATATTTAATATATCCAGACTATATTTCATAAACATTAATTAAAATGGTTGCTCATTTATGGAATGTTTTTGTAATATTTTATTTATCTTCTAACAATCGTCTTGGGACCGTTTCTAATAAATAGTATATTATTACAGTTATGTATTTGTCGTGGCCATATCGTAAATTTAATCACTTCATACAATACTTGGGTATTTTGTGTAATGGTTGCATTTTATGATATGTTTGATAGTTTATTGGCCACACCATGATATGGTTTAAAATCGTTTCTCAATTTGGGTAACTAAATGCATATCCACTTTAGCAAGTATTATTTGGTCATATATGTAGTTAAATAGTTACATGTGTTACTGGTTTGTGATAGTTGGACAAACAATGCAATAAATAATTCAGAACATTTTAGTTAAAACCCAGAATATGATACCGTTCTTACCCTGGACTTTATCATATATTTTTTTATAGATATACGGTCAAACATGAATAACAAAATAGAGAAATGTTGACGATTTAATGATCTGATCAAATTGAGTTGTACACAGCATGAAATACACGATCATTTTATGTAGTCATCAAATTTACGATATGGCCACGACATATAGATTTATAAGAAGTGGCACAATGACGAGAACAGTTTGTTGTAAGTTTTCTATAATATGTATCCATTCTTTCTTTATTATTTCTAAAACATTTTAGATAATCAGTTAAAGAAACCATCGCGACATGGAGAATTTAGAATTCTGTCTAAATTTTGTGTCTTTTAGAAGAATACAAAATTATCTACGAAAATTTTGTTAATCGTCAATTTTCTTTCAAAAACATAAGTACAAGTGGTGGGTTTAAATAAAATATGAAAACAACTCCCAAGATTTTCATTATGTTTTTAAGAACCATCTAGTACTCTCAATATACTAGTTACAAGTGAACTTGAAAACTACATCTAAGATACGACTTACAATCTGCCTGAATCTTGACTGTAGTCTATACAAAGTCTAGAAGGTACATCATAAATAAATATGCAGAGTCCGTATATTCGAATGTCTAGCCGCGGTGTACCGCAATTGAGAAAAGCTAAATTGTTGGGTTCAAGAAGAGGTAGTCTCGTAAAATTAATATGTAGGGAGTGGTCCTGCTAAATGTGGATAGTATTAAAGCTGGGTACTAATAGGTGGAGGTTCCCTTACAACCGCAGACTGCATGCACAGTATGGATAAATACAGTAGTATGAATCGGCCGCTTCGAAAAAAATAAATACCTATCAGCTGCCCAGCGCGTAACAGCGATAAGGCTGCCCACTTACAGCGTTAAGAAATAAAAAATTACATCAACAACACACCGTTCTCATCGCCGCGACACTCTCGCGACTTTAGGATGCTAAATGGATGCTTTGATACGAGAGCGTAGACATAACTCGCGTTTCGCCGGTTTATATGAAGACGTCATACTGTATATAATTATACTGTATTTTATGTCCTTAGACCAGTCTAGAATTATTAATTAACCGAATGGTGATTGCATTCCAAGCTCGCGGTCTCAGTTATTTGACTTCATAAATTTGTAATAGTCCAAGATGACGGTTTTAGTTCGGTTAAGTGGTCATTTCTTATTTAGAGTTATTTGTGGTGCATTCTATTGTGTGAAGTGTTTTATACTTTATGAATTTGAAGTGGTTTAAAATAAGTGTTCAACTGTTCAAAGTTCTTGTTATGTTAATATTCAATAATTGTTATGGTAGTAGTTGCTTAAATTGGACTTCTTAAACTGTTTAGCTAAAGGAGTCGCAATATCTTTGAAAATTGTTCACTATGCACGTATTCTTTGCCGACACTTCTAATATTGTTGAATCAATATTGTCTTCTTAGTGAATAGCACTTACTTACTAACCACTTTTTTTTTGTGTGACTCGTGTGTTTTTGAAGAAAGCTTTCATATAATTATATAAAATATTCCATGTACACAAATTAACACCGAAAATAAGAACCATTTCTATTCAATACATTTAAATATAGAGATACTTATTACAACTCTAAGCAAGCAATAGAGACGAGAACAAAGAACAACAATCGCATTCATTTGACGTCTAATTTACATAAATATGAGATTTTCGCGAATAATCATGCTTAAACAGCGTTGATTCGGAATCGCGGTACAAAAGAGATTGCTTCCGTCCCGCTGCGCAATATGTCTACAGAAATTTGAATGTAAGTAATGCTGTATCTTGTTAAAATTAAGGATTTAAATTTAAATTTGTAAAGCGTCCTGGGGCGAATAGGTGAAACGAAATAAATATGAATATGAATGGGGAATCAGACAAGTACGAACCGGTTCGGAATTATTAACTTTTCGAGTGCACTCCGTTCCCGAGGTACCGTCGGTAGTTTAAGCTGGCTTCCTCGAGATCCTTAACAAGCTTGTCATTTTTAAACGTCAATCCTTCAAAGTATAAAGTAGGTATTAGTATGTTATGATATGTGGTATTGTGGAGCTCTCGAAGAAATGAGAACGTTGTGAACGTTGTTATTTAAACAAAAGAATGTAAGATATTAATTTTGTGCTTTCATAATTTTGATGTTTTGATTTTTGAATAAAATTGTCTAATATTAATTTTGCTAAATAATTTGGATAGAATTTAACTTTAAAGTTGTGTGTGAATTGTTTTACAGTACTCATGGCCTAAAATACTCATAGCTTGGAAGGAATTATCCTTACTGGACATTTTAGAAATCTGGTTGAAAAATCATTTTTAAATTAAGCTCGCCTGTGCACAAATTTTCAATGACTCTGTATTTTTTTGAAGTTCATCTCTAGTTATTTTGTCAATTAGGTAACTATTTTATATCTAATTGTAACCCAAAGATATTTACCGCATACTGAATTACTGGTGTGTAACAATCACACATTTAGCTTTTCAAAGATAACTGAATCTTACAAAACTACAACCATGGCATTGACAGCCAAAAATGCTTTTTAATACGCAATGATTAAAAACTATTTTAATGATATAACCCGTTTATGCAGACGGTAGTCAGACATCTCAAAATCAAGCAGATAGGCCAACGGAGACAATTTAGTCGCTACGTATAATTTGGGTTTCGGCTAAGGGTCGCGTTGACCGGCCGAGCGCCGAATTTCGAGAGCCCCTTTATACGACTAGTGCTGGTCTACTGTCGGCCTCTCTTTTACTTTTATTTTTTGTTTTTTGTAGGGTTGACAGTGGATAGAGAAGTATGGTTATTATTTTTACATTTATTTTATATAAAAATATTTTGAACTTGTGTTATAGCGTCGATGAAGTTACTGGAATTCTTAAAATACGAATAAACACGACTTAATAATTATTAAGTTTTTTTTTAAGGAGACGCTTTTGTAAAAGATTACATAAGGTTCTAAGAGTATGTAATAACAACTTCCTTAAACCGGTCTATCTTAAAATTTCATTGCATACTAATTCTAAATATACAGGGTGTAATGAAACGACTATAACGATCGTGACTATAACGCAAAAGGAGATACTTCAAGTATTCAACGCAGCACAAATAAAAGTAACCACACTTTAAAGCAAATCAGTATAATATCTACAAAACGTTTTGAAAGTCATATTGAAGCTTAAAAATCCGCCATTTTTATTCCCTTTTAATTGCTCGCGGTAACAAAGGAAGATCGAATGACGTAAATTAAAAGGAAACTGCTTTTTTTAGATCTATCCACGCATTGTCTGAATATTAAGCGTTTCGTTTCAATTAAATTTGTTTACTAACGTTGCGTTGTGGGGAGTCTAGTCTTTTGTTTGGGGATTAAAAAATACGTAATGATGCTTAATTTTTAATTCAAGTGAATTTTAGAATGGCTGTGTTTTTGTTTGTGTTTCGTATTCAGTTTATTATTGTAGACTATTTTATTCTGTGATAGCGGAAAATTAAACAATACAGTTTATATAGCTTAACTAAAATGATAAAACTAAACTTCACAGTACTTTTCTATCATGCACCTACTTCTTGTTTTCTCTGGTTCCTATGGTATAGAATGCCTTAGACATTAAGTCAGCCATTGCACATTATTTTGTATGAGAGACATAAATAAAATAAATTAAAGATTATCTTCATAAGTAGAAAAATAAAACTATACAGACATTTCTCCCCTATTTAAATATTTCACTATTCTACTCTATTTTATATCAGCACGTATTCACGATACCGTTGCAGCGAGTACCAGGCGGGCATAACCGAGAAGACATTATCCACCAGCTGCTCAGCTTTCAGTACGTGGCCCGAAGTTAATTAGAAGCCTTTGCGAGCCGCGGTCCGGCTGCGGTTTTAATAATACCAAGCGTCCAACGTAAGAGAATTGATATAAATGATTTTGTTGGACCCCCCCACTAATTTGAGACCGAAGTTTCGCCCGTACTTGGGATTAATGACTGTCTGAATAGCAACATGAGCTTAGTTTGGTACTAACTCATTTTGTTCGACGGCCGTTCACTTTGACGGACAAACAAATGTTTGGTGAGCACGTAACTTTGAGTAAAGATAAAAAGAAAAAATAACTTTTCAGTATTTATTTTGGTTTTCCTTTTTGACGTTGAGCTAAATTTTGTAGGAAAACTTATTGTCTTGTCTCTTATTGGGAACTAGCAGTTTTCCGTAGCGTGTTTTAAGACTGAAACCTAATTAATATCTTCGTCGTTTAGTTTTCAATTTAATGAACTAATAAAATATTCAAACAAAATAAAGTCTCAACACCAAGCTGTTTAGAATAATTTGTCTAAAATTATACTCATGCTCATTAAAAGTAATATCAAACTTAGAAGCGTCGTCTGCCATTCTGTAGAGAGCTCGCTCAAGCCTGCGTTGCACGCGCGTCAAACTTATCCTCAGTTATTAACTGGCATGTCAGTTTCTAATTACGCGATCCAGTTATCACCTGCGACTGACGGCTACATTTCTACCCAGTCTGCACCACCCCACGCGGGCCCCTTGTCTCGGCTCCTAAACACCAAACAAAATGACACGATGCACGAATAATGGGTCTTCTTATACTGGTCCTTCGATCCGCCTCCGAAGCTACGTGAAGTCGCGAAATATGTTCAGATGACAGCTCCATTATAGTAATGTGTCAAACAAGGGGTTTAAGGCATTATTAATGGTGGGAAAGGTAATAATTTTCTTTGTTTGTTCGCGCTCCGTTTTTGTTTTAACTCGTTAATGCTCACGTCTGGCGATGTGAGAATAATTGAAATATATTCGCAAATAAAGTTGTCAATTTGTAAATTTTTCCATGTCAATATACACCTTTGTGACGTCATGCGATGAGTACCAAAAAAATATCAGCAATGAACGGTATTTTGTTGCAGTGTAAAAATAACTTTAATCTGATACACAAAGAGAAAAATTAAAATGTAAGGTTAGTTTTCTTCTTTGTGTTAAAAAATATTAAATTAAATTTCCATCTAAATACTTTAATTATCGCTGCAAAATCAGTTCATACCCAACGGAGCCTTACAAACAGAAAATAAAACGCTAAGACGAATTTATAAGAAGATATAATGTAATCCAATAAACAGAGATATTTATTAAGGGCCTTATTTAAGACAAGGCCAATGAGTTCCGCTTCACTGGTCCTTAGATGCGCCTCATCCAATTTCACGCCCAACCCTCACACTCTTTAGTTAATTGTTAATTTGTAATAAGAAATTTTCCAAGATTTTTGATTAAGCTTCGTTCAATGCGATAAGATTTAAAAATACACCTTATCAGATTTCCAAGAAGTTGCGTAAATTGTATCGTTAAATGATTGAATTTAAATGAAATAGTTCTATATTTAATACAATACATTGTTTTTTATATAAAATGTTTTTGCATCATGCTATAATAATGTGGAATACAACATCATTTTCTAAATATACATCATAGTTAGCCTACATAACCAAAGCATTCAAAATCATTTTATATTTCCATCACAGCCCAAATACATCAGACCATTATATCAACAAACAGTTATCAATACGTCAGCTCTCAAAATGAGCTATATCTTCATATACAGGCTGCGTCAATACCTCGTCCCCTCGCAACGGCCACACACCGCCGTTTTAACTCCACCCTGTATACAGAAACATTCAAACTTTGCAGACAAATTCGATCTGTGCGGGGCGATTCGGACCATGCATATTGTAAATTTATTTACGCAATAACAGCCTCTATTAAAATGGAATACGGGGTATAATTGTGTGCAGTGTGAAGTATGGTGGGTGTAAAATCATAGAGATATGTTTACATAACTGTAACATGTAGCTGATGGCGGAATATGAACAAAAGCTTATTGGAGGCTTGTATGGAATTGATTCAGACAGAACTTTGTTATTATACTGTGCATATTTTTTTGTTACCTCAAAAAGAGAAAGTTCATTATTGTGCAACATGAATTTTAATAAATATTATTGTTTTTGAGTTACTCTTGATCAGAATCAACTAATATTTGTATTTTTTTTGTTTTTTGGTAATTATTTTCTAAAGTCATTAATAATTATGGCTTTCTCTTTGATCTAATAAAGATACGAAGGCTAATGAAGATTAGAATTTTGGGAAATCAATAAACATTTACGTTACAAACATTCGTTTACCAGCAAATACAAAACTTACCTGTTTGAGAAACTTCTGCCTCAAAAAATTCCTTAGCCTCATAAATCTTAACAATAGATATTTAATACCTATAATTCCGTATCTATTGTAGCTTCGATTATACGGGGGGTAAGCAGAGAACAAGGGGTAGTGAACCAGTTTGGGACCCCCTGAATAATCCGTCACACTTCACTTCCTTCGCTATTCTAAGAGTTTTATTGTTGATAATTAAGGAGCTGAAGATAACAGGATTATCTCACGGTATCTTAATTGCAGACTATTTTTAATATTATTATGTAACTAGTTGTTGCCAGCAATGACGTCCTTGTTAATGTCGGTTATACCTGCAAAGAAGAGTCTTTGCAGGTATCTGACGAAGTCCCTTAAAAAGCAGCCTATATGTAATCCAGGGTGCCAGGTGACTAAATACTCCAGCCAGTCACGCAGAGCATGCGCGAGCGATCCCGTGTTTTTAGTAGGTGGTAGACCGACATATTATCACACTGTGCTCTCAGCGTGAATTAAAGTCATTAGGCGTTTTGCACCAAAATAAAAGTGGCTAAATACTAAATTTAATCAAAATTTTATAAGTCATTTGAACGGGAAAGATTAAAAAACATCAACCCGTTCATCCACCCATCCATACTTACAAACTATCGCGTTTATTACGCTTTTAATTTATTTATACTACTACTACTACTAGAATTTGTATTTTTTTTATGTACTAAACACTAAAAAAAATATAAATTCTTCGAAAATTAAACCTTATGTACACATGCGAGCTTAATTCAAAATTAATTTTCTACCAGCAAACCTTAGACTGATAAAGAAACTGGATAGTAAATATAATTATATTTTGGTCCCTTGTTACCCTATAACTTTAGTTTAATTTTTTTTATTTCTATTATAATATAGATTTCTTTGTCTCTACTAAACAAAGAGATATTTTTATTATTTTGATACGCGTGATTCTACACAATTTCATAATATTTTTCTGGTTAAGCAAAGGGGTAAAAATATAAATGTCAAGCACACACGTTACTTAGTTTTTTTTTATCTTTAGAGTCTTTAGAACTTCACTTATTATCTTATTGTTTTAAAATAACACTTTAGAATCAGAATCCAAAAGGACTAAAATAGTAACCACCTCTACATCTGAGCTAATTAAGTTATTTCTACATCAAAAAAGCAAGACAAGAATCCAATTATTTTATAATAGGATTAGAGGAGGTATCAAATTTTGCACCACCTACACAAACAATATTCTCGCAATCAGATTGTATTTCAAAATCTTCAAAGTTAATTTTCACCATTATGCAATTATATACGACACTACGGCATAAGTTCAAATTTAGAAAAAGTACAAATGAAAACGTTCTATCGCCCTACGTTTTAAATACAATTATAAACATAATAAAAAAACAACAAATGGTTGGCTTTCTGATCCCAAGATATACTTATCGGAGAGGTGGTATATGTCGGAAAGGTCGAATACCTATCGCACCTGCGTGCTGTAAGGCCGATGACGACAATATGAGATTGTTTGTGGAACGTCAAGTATGACAGTCGTGGAACTGGATTGCTTGGGTGAGGTCTGTACTGCGCCGTGCAGAGGATTCTGGAAGGTGAACCCTGATGAGAGCAAATTGGCAGATGCCTGAGGCGAGCGGATGGAAGTACAGAACTCGCCGCATTTCACAAAGGAATCTGTTAGCATCTTCCACGTGTTATTACATTTTGTTAAACTAGTCATGTAATCGTAATAAACAATCAAGCGATGTAACGAAGACTTTATTTCAACAAGACATTCAGTATGGCTGATGAAGACTATCTAAACGCTCCGCCAATACCTATCCAGTCCGTCTCATCCTACATACTTATATCATTAAAAACATAAAAATGGTTTTTTTTCTCGATATAACTATAATTCTAGGTATCCGTTGTTTCACTTTTACAAATTGTACTTTATTTTACAAATTACTTCAAGATCTAGACTTTCCGAATTGATTATCGAAATCAAATTCTATAAGTTTTTATTTCTAGTAGGCAAAAAATGCACTCTAGAAACTATTAAATTATTTTATTGTACTTTATTTTCCATAATTTAATAGATTTAAATGTTCTCTAGTCCATAAATGATTGTTTTAGAGAGAAAGTGGTTTGAGATATCAAGCGTTTGCGGCGTAGAACACTTAGTCAAGTGACTAATCCCAGAGGCGCGTTGAATCCCAGTGTTCGTTAAGTTTTCGACTGCTGAATAATATATTACTGCCAAGATTTAATCGTATTTTTAATAGAAATTAATGTGTAACAACTTTTATGGTTACAAATACTATTTCTATTTTAATTGTAAATGTGACTAGTAGACGATGTGTAGACGAAAAATAACCATTTAATATTAGTGCTAATACTTGATGCCTTAAAAATGTCTGTTTGGCGCAGCATAAAATCTCTTTTCTATTACAGATTTGCTACTTGTTATCTCTGCACCACCCTATGGTTGAGAATGCATCAGTCATAAATTTCGTCTTCGTACATTGTTTGTATAAGATACTTCTTCTGAATAAATAAACAAAGTTTTTTATATGGCATTTCTTATATTTCTATAGATGCTCAACATAATTTTCTTGTAACACCACCAAGACAGACCAGGCCTCAGATTTGTCCCAAAAAGCCATTTCTCAATCTTCAAATCGATACAAAGGTTTGAAATAGCTCTCTAAAGCCCAGTATTCATTCAGCAAAGCTAATTACCAACAGGAAGGAGAGGTGACAGGCAAGAAGAGCGGTATTGATTCACTTTCACTATCGTTCGGGGTCAGTTGCGCGCGACTGCACTAGGCCACTGGAGCATCACTGCAGCATAGTTCACTCCTTGCTGCCTATTGAAACTCACGTCGTGTTCTTATAATTTTACCATATTTTAAAATATGATAAAATCATCCTTAAAGTGTTATAGTGATTAAAATGAGCGCGAGCAACGAGCATAAAATGGGGAAAATTGAGAGTCCAGAAAAATTGGTCCTAATTTTCTGTAGGTGCGGAACAAAGGACCAGAGTTTAGTGTTTGGAATATTTGTGTTGAAATTGTGTGATTGAGTGATAATGTTTCTTTGGTTCTTGATATAATGAGAGTGTTAAGTGATACAATGTGCGCAGTTGGTCCGAGGAGTCTGGTAAAGTATTTGGGGTATGCCGTAAAAGGGTGGGGCACCAGAACATAAAGTCTTCTTTTACATTCACATACTGTAAGTTTTTTTGTAAGTATGCATTTCAATGTTGTTTAAGATGTAAGAAGAGAAAAAAACAGAAAAAAGATTCTGGAAAAAGGTTAAATTAAAATCTAGTTTACAATTATCTCCGGTTAAAGAAATTAATATCTAAGGTCCTTTCATAATTGGTTAAAATACAATCTTACTACAAAACTTCTAACATCCACAAAGGACCAAAACTTCAAAGTGACACAAACATAAATAGATTCCTAAAACATGTATTGTAAACTGTAAATCTATGTTTACAAACACTTTTCCATTTTTCTTGTAAAACTAGTTTCGCTTATCGGATCGTCTCGCTTGCCGTCACACAATCTTCTAGACATTTCTTTGAGGCGTAAATACGATTCGCTGTACTGCATCCAATGAAAAGTGGAAAAAGATTAGAACAGGGTTGTTGGGGTATGGGCTTATAAACAGCGGAAATTTAAGGGGAAAATGTGTTAAGAAGTTATTCGTACTGAAATAAATAGTTTTCTCCTAATTTTGTAACCTGAAGTCCAAAAGTTACAGTTTAATGGAAATTTAATTAAATGAATATTATTTTCGTTTTCAGTTTTAGAATTAGGATTAATGGTAAAAAGCTGAAGTTAACACTTAAAATAGAAATACATTTTCTAAATGAGAGAGAAATTATATTTATTTTTTTGCGTTATTTTCACAGTCAGTTTTTGCACGTTCGGGGTTTAACTTTATACCAAAATTATTTTATCACCTAACTTCTAGCAATAAAACATGAAACAAAACACATAAATAATAAACAAAGTTTAAAAGGACCATTTCTATTCAACGCTTGCCCGCTGGCACTAAAGACCCGCATAATCACAGCTCCAAGATTTAAGAATTGCCACGTCCTTATTCAGATTCAAACGGCTTAACCCTTTTGTACTGACATATATTATCCTGTACTATATATTAGTGGAAATGTAATATAAGAAGTCCTTTTAGATTGGTTCGAACCCCTCAGCTTATCCAGTAATAATGTTTATCTTCCATCAAGGGTGCCTCCTGAACATACGGATAGGGATTTTTAAAATAATTTTGGTCTTTTGACACCTTAGATCGAGAGACTTTGGAGATGTTGTGGCTAAGATCCGCAAATCCAATTACAGCACGGTACCAATGTTTGTTTAGCCTTCTAATGTTTGAACTGAATGCTTAGTGTTGGGTTTCAAGATGTTGTAATCGTTTTAGTTTATAGCTCCTGGAGATAACACTTATAAAAGGTATTGCGTAATATTAAAAACTGAAGAACTCGTCAGTATTTAAAACGTAAAAACTATGACTCTGATCGGGAAGTTCTTTCAGAGTATTTCCAAGAAAGTTTCTACAACAAAACCTGATATTGTTCTTTTGGCACCTTTTACCATTACTATGTCGTCCTAGAGCAAATAGATTGACCATGAAGAATAACTAATTCCAAACGGTATTAATAAAAAATGACTTATACAAAGCTTACATTTTTCAATTGCGAGGATCTTAGCCATGTTGAGATTAGTAGTTTTACATTATTACGATAAATGCACGTTAAGTATATGAATAAATTCTCATAATAAATCTGCTATATTAGATCTTTGATAATAAAAATCTAAGCAATAATCTACATGAACAGCTCTCATTATTACTAACACACCTTTAAATCCACAGTAACGGTTTAGTTGTATCTACTTTCCCTCGTTCCACAATCATTTGCTCAATCCAGAACTTTCCTTAGGGATTAATACCGCTCCATCTATGTCGTCTGCAATCCTGTTTACTAGTAATTAAATAAAGAAGTCTTAATTAGTCGCTCAAATACTAAACACTGTTTCAAAGCTGGCATTTGTTTTATTTGAATACTTGTAGTTGAATAATCCGAAATTTGCTTGGAAAAGTAAACGCTTATTACAATTGGTTTTCTATTTTATGCTATGCCAGAGCAACTATAAATCAAGGGTTTCATTCATTATGTAAACAAAAAAAAATTACTTATTGTAAGCAAATTGATCATTACTTTTATCATGTAAGTATGACGTGAAAAATAAAATACAAGAAAAAGCAGACACACGGTCGAATAGAGAAACGTCCCCCTTTTTGAAGTCGATTAATTAAACATTATTTAATATACCAACTTCACCACAAAATGAACACGACAAAGCAGAATTTAATAACATAATAACAACATATCATCCTAATTAAACAGAGCAATGACCGTTCCACAAAGTTTCCATGACAAACTGACTACTAAAACAAAACACAACACTAAAATGAATAAACAGTACATTTACAAACAGACATATTTAATACAAAGTGGACTTAAAATGTCTCCTAAGTTTGCATACAGAGATACATCAAAAACACGAGCTGATCTAATAAATAGTAGTGTAAATGCAAGTTCGCATCATATATCATAGGAGATTATCTCGACCGTCTTCTGCGCATCTTTTGCCATGCGCATGCATAATTTATATGCGCACTTATCGTAGAATTGCGGTTGAAATAGTTTATTTCGTAAAAATATGCAATGTGCGGGATTTATTTTGAGATGCAAATCGGATTACACGCTAATAAGCTGTTTTGAACGTTAGAAGAGACCATTGTAAGTTTTTTCTTTGTGGTTAAGAAAAATAAAATTTTGAAGATCAGTATGAAAATTAAACTGTGAAACAATATTTTATACCCTTGTTTATGATTTTTAAACGACTAACAATCAGTTCATATTTTATTTTTCACAATAATCTTAATTAATTATGTTTTTTCCAACAGCTGATGATAATATTAAGGTAAGGAGACGCGTTTTCAGCGCAACCCATCTAAGAAGATGGACCAGAGATGTTTACCTGACTTCAAACTACCCAAAAAAGGTAAGTACAAAACTTTTCCTTAAGCTAAACACTTTCTACTACAAAATTACACAAATAATATTTACAACTCCATAAATTATCTATTAAACCAACAATGAACATGATATTGTAGCTCTTAAATACACCATAAATTGATGTTTAACTCATAAGCGAGATTTATCTCGGTGCAAGTCCATTTGATAGCGCGCCCAGTTTGTAAGCCTAAATTTATGGGCACTGACAAGCTGATAAATTTTTTATCGTTCCTCCTGTTTCTGTTTGTCCCAAATGTTTTCGCGTTTTATGTGGATCGGATTTTGCTGACGACAATAAATTTGTACGTAACTGTGTTTGTATATGGCTGGGTATTTTAAAGTATTCAAACAGTTTTAGAGGCCCAAACTTTACAAAAAATGTGGAGTGTTCTATACATCATTTTGTATATAAATTAAGACATTAAAACTAATATGGACGTGTTCTATATCACTTATTTTTATGTTTCACATTAAAACAAAAATATTTTACTTTCTTTTACCTTTACTTGTGATGTATTAAATCACATTAGTATCTATTGCAAAGGGTTAAAACTTGCAACGTCGTTTAAAACCACGTCTGTCTACATAAGAAATATTTGATTTCATTTAATTTAATTCAGCCACTATTTAATATTCAGTAAACAGAAAATCCGTGGAAGGAATCCGTGCACATTCAAAAGCTTTTGGGGTAGCCTGGATTAATTAGAGGCAGAATTGAAGGTATCACGTTTATGCACAAGCCCGGGATAATTTTCACGTTTTCTAGGGATTTCCAATGCGGCCCGCAGTCTGCGGCTAGGCACGATTGGAATTTTTTCGAGTGGAAGCGACAGGGCTTACTCGGCACTGCGATGCAAAAAGACTAGAAGCGATAGGACGAATTTGAGGTTTTACTGGTGAAAATAAGCATATACCTTAACTATTTGAGAAGGTTTTTCGATGCCCACATCTATTTTTTTTAGTTTGATATTGGTATTCTGCCTGAAAACAGTTATTTCAGACAGATAACTGTAAAAGCTACACCAATATCCTTAAATTAGATTATACTTGAGTTACGTGAAGTAAAAAAACCAAGGAAACCCAAACTCTTTTGACAAGAATTGCCAGATATGCTCATAAAACCCATACATATTGCAACCCTGAACACTTTATACAAAAAATATAACTCTAAAACATACAAACGACGTATCCAGTAAAACCAGTAAACACTAATACTTTGGGTTCAATAAATAAACTGTTGAGACACACCACCGCTGTCTACTGTACGGGCAATTGAAATTTTATCCCGGCTTTATACGCGATGGCTCCAATAAAATTGAATAAAATAAACAAAATATCGCCACACGTATGGGCGGTGATTTTAAATCATAATCTTCCTAAGTTATAGATCGGATTTCAAAGTAATATGGAACTTGTTCCAAAATGGATTTGTTTTCTATTTCGAGATAGTTTTTTTTAAGATATTTTGCTGTAATATGACATTTATTTGTATGAGATAAACTGTGTTTTTTGTTACAGAATTAGGATCTTATTATCACTTGTGAATTATATGTTATTATATTTTCTATTACACTCAATTTTGTTGTTATAAATAGCACTATATTTACACAAAGTTGAAATACTTAGCATTCCTTTAAAGAGACTCATTTTTGACTGTATTTGTTTTGTGCACCATTTTATACTTTAATCCAATACCAACCCAACAAAACTAAGGTGTTTTAAAAAAAAAACCTTTAAATTCCAAGTCAAAAAAGAAACGTTATTACATTAAATTCATTCAAGAGTTAAAACAGTTTTACCTGAACATTTATAATTAACTTCACGCACACATTGCTAAGCCTTTTCTAGATTTATTTAAAATGGATTCCTATTCTAAACTCAGAATTACATTCGTAAATATACTAAATATATTAATAAAATTCCAAAGTTTTGCGCTCGTGTTGGTCTTTCGTTGTGCTCAAATATTTAAATATATAAATTGCATTTATTAAAGTTTGTATGGTTGGATGCTTGTGCCTTTAAATTAAACTAACTGATTAGCGTAACTTTATATTAGGTTAACGTTTAGCTTACCTTGCTTTTCAATTCTTCTTTCGTAATTTTGTAACGAGAAAATTTTAATTTTACACTTAACAGTGACACAATATATTTTTTCTTAGTATTTTTTTTCGGAAGATATCGCTTTTGCCAAATGAGGTTTTCAGTCATTGAATTAACTAATCTATGGTTTTTAAGGTATAGTTGATGTGAATAATTGTACAAACAAATTTCCCAAAAAGACAGCATTTTTAATAACGCCAAGGATCGAACGTGGTCTAAATAAAGAAATCAGCTTTCTATGTTACATTACAGTACAGTTCCATGTTTTCACCTAAAAGCTTTTAAACCATTCCAATCACGTTGTCCGCATACAATATCCGTACAATACTTTGCATGGTTGCCCCCCAGAGGCCACATCAACAGTTTATCATCCCCATAAAGCACATGCGGTTAAAAAATATTGGTTACCAGTAACCATGGCTGCAATATCCATTAGGAACGACTCAATATTGGAAGGGCAGGCCCTCTGGCTGAATGCAAACGGCGCCATTGCCCCATTCATAAAGTAATACCTCATTTCGAAAACCTTTGCGGCCTTCTGATGTTATCACTCAATAATGTTTGGCTTTTTAAAAAGCCTTTTTATTTTATGGCTTAATTTCGAGGGTTTCTGATTAGATTTAAGCAGACATGTTTTTTTAGGACGCTTTTAGTGTTTGTGCATACAATTTGTTATAGGTATATGTAAATGAAGATGTTTTACGATTTTGTAAATTTTGGTTGAGACTTATTTATTAGATGGTCATTTTAAAATAACGAATATTCTAGAAATAATCTACTAGGAAATTCTAAATGAGTAGATTCTAAATAAGTCGATAAGTTCAATAATTTTCAGAATAAAATATTTTTTTTCTGTCGTGTAACGCAAATAACCAATAAACACAACCACAGACTAAACCAGTCAAAACTTAAAAACAAAACCATCATGTCTACATACGACACAGCATTCTAAAACAAGACTATTTTATTACTATCTCCATAAATTCGCACTCAAATAACTGTCGTGAACAAGTCTAAACAAGGTCCTAAGATGCACTTAAGGTGAGCTCTCATAAATCATAGCACATTATCTCGTGCACTGACTGAGACTGACGCATGAATTATTTATGCTTGACGCCTTTTTGATCCTAAAAAATGAAGTTGGATAGTTAGTTTTATGGTAGGGAAATAACTTTGGTATAAATAGGAGTACCATTAGACATCAGTCAGAATGATAGGCTTAGTAAGTTTTGCATGACGTTAAAGTATGATAACTTAGATCTGTGTTGTAACCACGAGCTTTTTTATTTATTTACATATTTATATGGATCTCCAACAAAAGATGTACTCAGAACAACATAAAGAAAATATAAGATAGAAACAGATGTAAAGCAGGTGTAATCCCTCACTTACAGGAAACCACAGCATTCATATAAAAATAGTACAACTAAGTTAACAATGTTACTTTAAAGATATTAAAATGAAAACAATATAAAACTTAAATAATTAATAAACTAGGTAAAAAACAGATCGGGTTAATATGAGTAGTCTCATACTGATTATTATCAAGAACTACATTTCTACAAGCTCTTTAAAACTTCAGGATGGTATGTGACAATCAATTCTATTGCTTAATTTACATTGAATAACATTAATAACTCTTCCATTGTTTCCCAGTTGTTTCTCCTTTAGGCCTCTAAGCGCAGTGCTTTTCGCCGTCGGACTTTCACAACGCCAATAGGCCTAATGCAAAAGCTCAAAGTACTGACAGATATTGATCTATTATGAACCGTATATTGACTATAGTTTTTTATACATGTTAGTAATATTATAAACCCGAAAGTTTGTAAGTATGGATGCGTGTTACTTTTTCACGCTGAAACGGCTCGATAAATTTTGATGAAATCTGGCATAGAGTTAGGTGACACTTTGGTTTAATGCATAGGCTATATTTTAACCGACTGCGTCAGAGGGGAGTTATAGTTTTGCAGCTATAACCGACATTCGCGCGGGTAACAGCAAATTAGCATTTATATTTTTTTATAACTTCTAAAGCAGCATTTTTTATCAAGGTTTGAAATAAAACAGTCGAAATTCTAAAGAAATAAATCATTACATTAATCTTCAAAATACAAAGCCGAGCTATACCAATTCTCATCTATTCAAAAAAAGGTTATTCAAGCATAAAATATAATTGGGAATAGTCTGATTCAGTATCCATTATAATCTAATTTTCTTCGTTCACAGTCAAACGATTTCAATACATTACTTAAAGATAAAAATAAACAAAATATAAATCAGTAGAGATGGGTATTGGCAAGTAATCGTATTTTTTATTCTTCGTTACTGCAAAAGCATTCATATAGAAATTGCTTATTTATTATGATTCATGAATATGCAAAATAAATTGGATATTGACATAAATCCATTTTACTTTCATAATAGAGCCAATTTACACTAATGAGATCGAAAGATTTAAAACCATTTTGGTTTTTGAACTTTGAGAGCACTTTATTTTATTAACAGACTTTGATTTAAGTATCTAATAATATTATTTAGCTTTTACTCTATTTATATTAAACTATTAACGACCCACCTCAGCTTCGCACGGGTGAAAGACTGGTGTATTTTATACATATAAACCAACCTCTTGAAACATTTTTATTAAAAAAATGCATTTAAAATCCATTTCGGATTTTTAAAGATCTAAACATACATAGGGCTAGACAGCTAGAGAGCAGGAAACGACTTAGTTCTATACTGTATAGCAAAGTGAAAAACAATTTTTCCTACAAAAAAAAACAATTTAGAAGCGACTAAGCGTTTAATGTGAAAAAACAAGCATCCAAAATGTGCACCTCCTTCTTTTTTAAAAGCCGGTTAAAAAAAAGGTTTTAAGTACACATAGTAGTATCAATCACCAACATTATTACAAACGGGAAACTCACAACGGCAAATTTCCATATTGAAATCACTATCGCAAGTCTATTACTGCACTATTGTGCACATGATGTATACTTTCCAAAAATCTCGTGATCTCGCCTCTGACGTCTGACAGAAGGGGCCCGGAAAAGGGGGGAGAAGCAAAATGGCGGAGTGACGAGAATGCTCGCAGTAAACTATTCGCTAAGGTAAGTGATTGATGGAATGTTGTTGAGTTTTTAGGTGTTATTTACTTGAAAATAATTTTCTGATAAGAAAGAAAATGTTTGTATATTATCAGAATAGGGAAAGGTTAACGTTGGATTAAATGCGCCATGGAAAAAACGTCTCTGTTTAGCCGTGTGATATGCATAATTATGCTGGTAAAAATATGTAGCATTTTGATTTACAATCGCACGCATTTGAAAAAAAAGGGCATACGGTTATATACTGTGCCTTTGATACACAGTTACAATGACTTAACCCATATTTTATAATTACAACAGTTTTCAAAATATTATCTACTATTAACGTTACTTTTCACTAACCCTCCACTAATATTTAAACTCCTATCACTTAAAATCATTCAGGCAACCATAATTACACCTTTAATCAAAACTTTAGCTTACAAAGGTGCTACAAATTCGTTACCAACGAAATCTCGGCGAAAAACACGGATATTAACATCCATCACATTATTATATTATGACTAACTGTTATTTTACGAGCTTCTAATGGCCCGATAACGGTATTTTATTATTCCCTAATGGCGAATACCTGTCTTGAAACGTTACAGGGACGATGCGTTATGACCATACATTGAGCGCCAATTTCGCATAATGGAGCTATCTTTATTGTCTTTTCGAGTATTAAAAGCCTTTATAAATCTGATAGTTTGGGTGTTTTTACGCCTTGTTTTGATAGTGATGTGTTTTGGATTTGATTGGGTAATATAATTGGTAAGCATTTGGTATTTGTTAGGCGAATAAAGTATTAAGTGTTGGTTAAGAAAGAGTTAAGCACTAAGCATTTTTTAAGTGGATTAATTTAACAATTAATATGTGAAATACCCCATTTTCTACATAAGGCTGTCAGTTGCTAATATTTTTTTATGTAGCTTCTGTTAGAACTAGGTATTCTCATTTTTTTTTAAACGGTTAGCAATTTCTGGCCAAATGCATTTCTTTCATCTAACTAGATTATCACACCACCTTCGCGGCGGACAAATATTAATCAATTATTAATAAAGTTTCATTTCAAGTTAATAATTACGAGCGTTGTAAGTAATTAATACCTGAACATAATGATATTTTCTAAGCCCCTTATGTTTACGAAGATATTTAATGATATCGTAAAGGGTTTCGTAGAATATTTTCACCCTCTCAAAACACCTTTTCCACGCATCTGAAAACAGACTTCAAAGATTTTCTACGCAGTTTAATGACCTATATATCTGACCTCAAAACCCTTACAATAAGGTCCTTTATTGTATTGTATGTATTGAATGGAATATAATAAGTTCCGAAGCTTCATTCAAACCTTGATATAATTCATTAAAACTTAGCATTAATCCTTACTTACAATATAAAGTTTTAAACCACTCAATAATTTCCTTTCTATTGAAATACTTGAAAGTTCTTGATCATTATTTATTTGAAGAATCCGGCTTTATATATCAATTTTCTTGTTTTTTCGCCTGTTATGTACGTAATTAAAATACTGAATTGTTAATTAATTTTCTGACGCAATAAAATAAAAAGTACCGACTAAAAGACGTAACAGGATAAAAATTGCAAGAAAAAGATGCGTACTTACATCGAATCACGAATTATATGACTAATATAGTCTTAACGAAATGCGTTGATATTATAAATAACTCTTTCATTTGCATTAGTTTGAAATAAAATATAAGAAAAACGCTTCTTGTTAGAAATTACACCTATGATTTTCCTGAAATCCTTTCTATGATTGTCTCCTAAACATCACATCACCACGTACCTATAAAAAATGTTTCAGGTTCAATACATAGGTATATAGTCTCTTAATTCTTTATCCAAAACTACAAAATACATTTTATCTCTAACAATGACTCATACTTAATCAGCTCATGCTATACGCAGCGTACGTAATATGATCCGAAATCAAACAAATTGCTCAAAGGATAATACTTCATTCATTTGGTAGGCCGTCCGTCCAGTATGAAAGGGAATTAATTAAAAACTTTGCGTTCAAAGCTAGAATACATATGCATCCAGATTGCGAGGGTAGCTAGATACTAGCTAGGGGAACGACGCAAAGGGTCAGCTGTACAGATCACCTAACATTACAACCAAAAACAAATATAAACTAAACCTTATTCTGAAAAGACCAAGGTTGATTTTTGATGTTAACTGTGGGTAATTTTGTGGTTGATTGTTCTAGTACATAGCTATAACTATAACCCTTTATGAGTGTATTTTCATCCGAAGCTAATATTGAATGTTACTCTGATTTTCACTTCGCAAAAATACCGCTTATTTATTGCCGAAAATTTTAAACTAAATTGCTTTTAAGGTTTGTGTATTGTTTTAGAACAATAATTTATTAGTTAGCTTGATATATTATGGTTTTGTTTAAATGTAAGTTAGCTTTGAAAATTTATTTTAAGTTTTTTAATTCGGGTTTTTGTTACACAATAGGTTGCGTTATGAATTACGACAAGTCAATTGCCTAGGTGGCCTTTTTTAGTATCGAAACGTACTTACTTCGAGGGAATATATTTTGAGATTAAAATTAAAATAGTTCGAAGCCTTTTTCTTAAACAACAGACGCTTAACTTTAAAATGTTAGTTCAAACAATTAATTGCAACTATCAGTAACAGCTACTAGAAAGTAACGATCAATATACAAGATAATTAGACGTCACAAAAACGTCTTACAATTAAAATACAACCTTACTCTCCCAAGCTTATAAAAGAAATAATAAAAAATACACCAATGAGTATTTTATTTAAATTAGCCAGAAGGCAAATTAAGAAGTACGATAGTATTAAAAGAGTTCATCTCGAGCGAGCAATTTCTTACAAGTTAACTAGCGTCTTGGGAAGTTTAGAGACCGCGTTTAAATAAAATAATACTACGTGTTCAAACTATCTGTAAAGGTATTTTAAAAAGAAATAGAGTATAAATCGGTACTTCGATCTCACCTGAAATTCGAAGAATTTTCTTAGTAATGGAATTCTCTAGACTTTGATCGTTTGTTCTCAGAATTCAATACTAAAGATGCGAAATTAGTTTATTTCGTTGTTGTGAAATTGTTTTAAATGGTATTTTTGTAATTACAGTGTATTTAAAATTTAGAATTAACCTAAAATAATTTTCAATACGAGCATAAATGAAGGTAAAATGCGATGCCCCAATAATACAATTTGTCAGGTATTTCGATCGCAAAAAAAAATCACCTAAAAATTTATTATACAGGGTGTTTTTGCAAATTCATTATTAACATGTTATGACTTTACAAATTGGTTATTAATTTGCATCCTAACACAAAACCATCCAATCTAAAAAAAAACTTACATAACCACTATAACTACTTGTATTCGAGTCTGTTACATAAAAGTTAAAACCGTAACCGGGTATCGCAGACAAAGTGTCGTTCCGGCTCGGTCACGGCCCGTGTCGCGGCGCATAAATATTACGGAGCAATCACTGTAAATACTGCTATACAAACAGGTACATCTGCCGTCTGACGGTGCCGTAAACGGGAAACTTTCAGATGTTTTTCAGGAGTATTTTTCGTGTTTTGAAATAAAATGATAGCAGTTTTTTGTTTTGTGGAATGGTGGATTCATCACGTATATATCTCTTACTTATATACCGCTGAAATAAATACCAGCCAGAAAAAAGGACTTATAAATTAATGTATCGTAATAGTAAGAACACAATTTATCAAAATCAAAAGGTTTTTATTTCGAGTATGCCTTTTCAGGGACTTCAAAACGTTGCTGACTCCAAAAACTGCGTGGTTCCAAAAAATGACATTCTTAAGTTACTCTTTTAAAAACAGAAAAATACAGTTCATGCATACAATAAGTAGTACATTAAAAAATATTGAGATGCTAACAACAGCAAAAACACGGATTTTTCCGGAAATTTTCTTTAGAAAAACATGTTTCAATTAAATTAGTGAAGTTGCTAACGTTTCTTCAAGCAAGCATTTGTTTTTAAGACTATCCAGAAGTTTCCGTTGAATTTTAAACAAATGAAACTCATTTCTTAGAAGTTTTAGTATTCAAATATTTGGGTAAATAGAACCCTAAGTTACAAGTAAGTATTATTATTATAGGTCCAATTGATTGATTCAACAGCACTCAGACCTCCTTTGACAGAACTCTTTTAAGTAAATATGTTGCATACAAACTTTTTTTTCAAGAGTCTTAAAGTTTTAGATCTTTACGATAACACGCATTACTCTTGTGTAAAAAGCTTCGCGCATATGTTATTTAAATTCAAAAACACTTGTACTAAGATATACAAATAGATTTAAAAGTTCGGTTTTATATACTGAAAAGACTTAAATATGATCTTTATTTAACATTAACTTTGAATTTTCTTTTGCATTTTATCTTAAGAATCGAAAGAATAATTTAGCAATTCTTTCGAGTACTGTATTAAAATAACTCGCAAATATCACATCATTTGATATTTTTAACGAAACTCATTATAATATTTATTTAACGTATATTATATCTGTAATATGAAGAATATTCGACACATTTAATATTTTTTAATTGTATACAACGTTGAATTTCATTTAAGGTACGTCTTTAATGTTTCTGTATTTTTTTTATTTTACAATTTAAATATTTTAATTTCTTCATACATTTATTGCTTTCTGTTTACTGAAATATTTAACATTCGTTTCCTTTTTATAAAACTATAAATTCATGACAAAAAAACTGATAAAATATGGCCATTCATTGGGACCTCCTCATTAGCCCGTAACGTGGCCCAAATCTTCAATCAATATATTCGACAGCATCAATTTCGGCTTTAACTTTAGCTTGTTACATCACTAAAACTAGCTTATCTGCAAGCAAAGCTACGAGTATCTACCACACGTACCTACACATAGGAGCGAGTTTTCCGCACTGCGCTGGTGTATCGCATTATTTTGCATATACGTCCATGCAGACGCTATCGATTTTGTCTGTGTTAGGGGGACAGCCTGATAATCATATTATATTGTGTTTTAAATATATTCGGCTAGGGTTCCCTGCGATACGCAACTACCTAGCTACGAGTATAACTGTATACTTGAATGTGGGTACATTTTGACCTTGAAGCGAGATCCCCTCGCGAATGCATGTAACCCTTTAAAACTTTTCATTATTCGCGTTATACCGTCCTTTGTATGGGTTGTAATGGATGTTTATTATTACTCTGACATTGGAGCTGTTTTGTGAATATCCCTCGAGCTCAAAGGGCTGCTAACAAGGTTTTTGGTTCATTATCAACGAGTACTATAGGGAACTAAGATTAAATATGGCTACTCTAAAGAGTATGATTAAAAAACGTGAGTCATGTTTTGGAGCGCTTTTAAGTACGTTTTTAATATGTTCTATACAGATTTTAGTAGCAATAATTGGACATTTAAAAGCATCGGTAAATCCTTTTCCATTCAGTAACAGCTATCGATCCTTAAGTATTTTTAGGCCTCGATATAAATTCTGGATTATGATTTTAATTTTTGACTTTGATCTTTAGTTTAAAACCGTAAAACTAAGAAGTATAAAAGCAAAATCTTACAAAAACTGAAGAACCACTCATAAGTCTTAAATAAAACTTAAAACAAAATAAAAACAATAAACTTGTCGAAGCGCGAAATTTTCCTTTAAATAAAACTTTGTAGCGCTCTCGTAAGACGCGCTCTTAAGTGCCTGCTAAAGCCTTAAGATGTGCTCAAGACTTTTGAGTTCCCCGCCACCTGCATTTTGTATAAGACGGGAACATTTTAGATTAACTTGCTTTAATTATAGTCTAGGTAAACACGGTAACGCGACGCGTGTGTAATCACGATTAGTAATTAGGGATATAGCGACGAGGGATTCTCGTTTGCGTGTGGCGTCAGTTCTAGCGGAAAGCGGTTTGATTTTATTTGTTTAGTGTTGAAATCTTACTAGTTTACGTAAAATATTAAGGATATAAGATTATATTTGTTGATTCTTAGAAAGATTCTAATAAGAATCGTGTATAATAGAGACAAGTACAAGAAAAACGTCAAATTTTTTTTAGAGAACAATTTTTACACAGTTAAAGTACATAATACCTTGTACCTAATTATTTTGTGTTTTTTTTTTAATTAATGAGTTAAAACACTTGCTACAATATAGATACTAACCTTGTAAGTATTTGAAAACGCAATAGGATTATGTAAAAACTGTCAGAACTTTCGTGTGCTGCGACCCGTTTAAATGCAAAGATTGAACTCATTGCTTTAATTACATTTCTTTTACTTTTTGCTTAACATCACTAACACATTTCTTAGCTCACATAACAGTACATGTATCACATAGCATAACACTCATTCCACATCACTGCACATAAGATTTTTTTTAATAATCTTAATAACATACATTTTACAAGAGTAATAATTTCCGGTACTTTCGCAAATGACATTGTCATGGTCGACTCAAAAATGTTCCCATTTATCCCAATAGGTAGCTTATTGGACCAATCAGATTGCGAATATCAGCCCCTTTTGCAAATGGATTCCAACCAGGTGCATAATAATAATACAGTGAAACTTTTATAGTACTGTAATTTCGTATGTGAGAACAATTTTTTGTGTATAAAGTTACAAAAGGGGTTGTTGCAAAAGCTGATTTAAAAAAAATCTTTGATAATATGGACGATATTTTTTTGTTATGTGACCTTTCCAGTAGATTAATAAATATTTTTGAATACGTATTTATTCTAGTAAGACTATTGTATATGAAATAACCAGAGTTCCTTGTTTTTTTAACAATAACTCGATTTTGGCATTTGTTTTGTTCTCATAAGAAAAAACAGACGTTATCCAACTACTTTTTCATAACCTCTTTACTATCGAATTCAAACCCACGCTTATATACGTATCTGTATTTAAAACTAAGGGCTCGGAACAAGAGTTGTCAGTAGCACTCGCTGAAACAGCGCCCACACATTACTTACGCAGAATCACGACAAGTCAAGAACACATGTTTAAGAAACTTTGTAATATTAATATTTAATGTATATGCGAAAATGGCGTTGATTTGTAGGCACTTTGCGTTTAATTTCCAACGCTGTGTAGCCGCTCATTCAATTATTTGACAAGTATGCTGTAGATGGGTTGACTAGCTAATGTTATTAACATATTGGGTTTATAAACATTGAAACTGAAAGCTTTGTGTGTGGTTTTGAATTTAATACACTTTGCTCAAGTATTTATAATGTTGAACTTTAATGACTGATATTTTCAATTAAGTTAGATTGTGTGGCTGTGACAGGGTTCACGAGTCGAGTGTAAAAGTTGATTGTATCGTGTAAAACTGACTTGACTTAGGCCTCAAATATCTCTTTAAAGTGAAATAAATTAGTTTTTCGCTTATGACTTACTTATGTGTGCTTAAATATTAATTACGATAAAGCCCAGTAACGCATAGTGTTTTTTTTTTTCTTTTCAATAATTGAATTGATCTACTACTGCATTTTTGTCTTTGTTCTTGTCTAGCGAGTACTGACCGATACAAAAATTAAAAAACACATTAAAAGAAAATACAAATTATTCATGACTGTAGTTTCTCTTTCTACGAAGTATTCACAACAGAACTTCACAAATTCAAAACCAAATCTTAATCTCTAAAATCAATACAAAAATAATCCTTATATGAAACTAGAGATTTACGCAAACCGCAGGCAATTACGTCTCGTGACAGATACTAGAACATAATTAAGGTGTATTTATAGGAGCGAGAACGTTGATACGAAATTAAATTAAAGTAAATCACATCACCAAGAGATTTACTGCGATAACTATAAGCGTTGAACGTGAAATCGAATCAGTGTTTCGCTTTAGCGGTTTTCTCTAAGGGAGTAACGTGTATCTGTGAAGCTGTGTATGGGATGTAATAAATTAAAGCGCTGCACAGATTTTAAAGCGTTTTAGATTAAATTTGAACAGTGATTGTAATAAAGGTTTGTGTCACTGTAAAATTGTTTTGTAGTATCAAAATTAGTTACAAAGGTAGTGTATGCGTTTTTTCTTGTATCCTAGATTCATACTCAAAGATATATTTTTTCTCCATATACTAAATGATGACTCACTAGGCACGATAACTTTTTTATGTCCCTCATACGGTTTAATAAATAATATTGGATATGTGTTTTAGGTTTGTCCAGAAATTGTGCCAAAAATTTACCAATGATCAGTCTAAAAATTTACCCATGTAAGCACAAAAAAAATATTAGAAAACTCTTCAAAACACCAATAAATCGCAGGCAATCCAACCACAACCAGAAAAGGATTACTTAAGGACAAGATAACATCACAAAATCCACGGAATGTTATTAAAGGTACCCCTGTTTATCTATCCTACTGTTCAGAGCATTTTTATGAAGAACCGGGCAAATACACGGCACAAACATTAATCTGCTTTGAACAACAGACAAGATGTAAAGGGACTCTAATGTCAATATTGTGTTAGGGGACAAAACTCCGTATCTCTTCGCGACAATTAGAGCGTGCGATCATTTTTATGTAAACTTAATTTACTTTATTCTTACTGGCTGGTATTAGAAAATGTTGAGAAAAGTTGGTATTCTTTAATTGGAAAAAATATTTAAATTGATATTTGTATAAAAGTGTGTTTATAAAGTGTTAAAAAAAGAGATTTTTACTCACTGGATTCATGTTTTTTGGAGATTAAATCAAATCATATTTTTTCAGAATGAACTTTTAGATAAACTTATATTTTTTGTGTTTTATTCAACAAATACATATAATATGTGATCAAGCCACTTTTCCTTCTTTTTACTAAAGCAGCAACTTCATATACGTAAAATTAATTCATTCAATAAACCTCCTCGAATACCAAACTCCTTGAGAAGGTAAAACTAAACAAGTTTCACAAATCAAATTATTTGTTCAAAACTACAACCTGAAACTTTAATACATTCAATACAAGCGAAGTTTGCAACATTAATTATCTTAATTAAAATCCAGTCCAAACAATATCGTTACTGCTAAGTAATATAAATTTTGTAAATCCCTGCTTTAACGTTCACGAACTAAATCTTTCAACCCTTTAATACGAGATCGCGTTCACAATTCTATTATAATTTGTGAATGTCGTTAAACAATCGATGCGTGTCTTTATTATTAAATTCTGGGACCTACCACTATCTCTAAAAGTGAGTTTGTTGCAAATGTGGAAAAGGGATAGCACTCTACACGTCATAGAGCGTCGTCTCTCTTCCACAACTACAAGAATATTCACGTATTTAAGAGGTGCCGGTTTCCCTGATGTAGTTTAAAATGTGGTTCGCATAACTGTTATTTATAACCGCGGTTAACGGGTTGATTTATTGGCTGTGCGTCAAGGGGTAGAGTTGTGTTGACTCCGCGTTTTATAATGCCTTCAACTGTTTCCTTAGATGTGGTATATAGAGGTTGTTCTAAACTTGGTTATTATTCTGTCATAAAGATAGATTTTTGTGTCACTTTTTCTTAAAATTTTGTCTCTCTTTAAAAAAGGGTATCTTGTTGAATGCTGTGTGTGTCATGTCATTTCTATTCTTGTGTGTGTCTATGTATCTTCTTATTTATCATTCGTCTATTTTTGCAGTTTAAAATTTCATAAAATTTTCATAGCCGGCAGTTTTTAGTATTGTAAGTAACTACTCTGACAAGCGAAAGAGCAACTAATAATGTGTATAAACAATTTTAGTAATTAATCTTGAAATTAATTTCTCCAATGAATAATTTAATAACATAAATTGGGTATAACTTAATATTAGTAATATATTTAACCTTTTAAAGTCATATAGTCTACACATTTGCGTTGTGAATTATTCAATGTTATTATAACATTGTAAATCAGATCAGAAAATCAGAATTTCAATGTATACTTTAAACATAACTTTAGTTTAAAAACACAAGTGTGATATTTCAAGTTTGAAACTAATAAAAATGCGACGTTAAAAAGTTATATTTTTTTAAACTTACTTCAAAAAACACTTGAAGGTAGAAAGTGCGTATAGAAAATGAATTCTTAAAACGTTAAATAATTTTACAGCGTTTTGAATGTAAACACCCTGTAGAACCATTTTAGGGCACTGGAGGTCTGAGAAAGTTTGAATTTCAATTAATTAAGCGGATTATTAATTTTGAATAATGAACTTAGTTCTTACCTCTAAATTTAACACGCATCGATAAATAAAATTCCCGTTGAAGCAAACGACCCGGCCGTAATTCATTTAGTATAAAACTAACTGCATTTCGAACTACGAGTATCTTTAAATTAAAATTCAAATCTAGTGTAAAAGTTTGATTTATATTCTAATTTATTATCCACTGGACTTTATAAAAAGTTGAATTTTAATTGCTTGCAAACTTTTCTGTGAAAAATGAAATTGTAATTCGATACTCCAAAATAGAGACCGTTTTCTAAAGTTTAATATGAAAATTGAAAATAGAACTCGAAATTCAAATAAGGTGAACGATAGAAAAAAATATATTTAAAAAGTTTAAAAATCATTCTACAACTAAAAAGGCCGGTAAAGAAAAGTCATTTGAAGTCGGTACACCCATTTACGTATTTAAATTATAAACGCCCAGTTCGCAAGATTACCGGGACTTTGGCAACTAAAGCTAATTGCAGTTGTTGGAGTTAGCGGGATCCGGCCAGATCTGTTAAACCCTGAATGAGTGTTAAAAGATTTATATCAGAGGATAAGGACGATTCAAGATCTTAATCCCGACGTCCGCGGCAGGAAATTAACGCGTTTACGAGATCTTCTCGCGTTTACCGTGATTTGATGCGAAATATATCGAATTTTCGAAGCTTTATACTATTTAATATAAAGATTATTAACCGATTATGTTATTAAAAAGGGTAGTACTTATTTTTACTTAAAGGCAAAATCAATATGAAAGGTTTTTATTTTGCATAGGCCTTTTCAGGCAATTTCAAAACGTTACTGACTCTAGTTGCGCGGTTCAAATGGTCACAAGGTTGATGTATTTAAATGTATGATAGAAACTATAGTAACAACAAAATATTGAATCTACGTTTAAAAATAAACTTCTATACGAGTAGGTAGGTACCTATGAGGTGATTAAAACATACCGTAAAAACATCATCTCATACAGTTTTCAATTAGCGTGAGATATGAAACCAACTTTCAATTTCTTTACCGAAATAAATTGAGACTTGGTTTTAAATTAAATGTGTCAAAAAACATTGTGATATATCGTCGAAAAAAGGTGTTAAACCATTTTCTACGCAGAAATATAATATCTTCGCCGTTAGCAAGAATATTTTTTATTAAACGAACCTTGAAATAGAAATAGATAATATTAGTTTTGTAAATCCCCGCCAATTTGCCGGTGGTTGCGTTAAACCTTAAAGGTTAACGTCGTGTAAATTGAAACTGTCTCCTAATCGAAAACATTCAAATCTTCGTATTTTATATAAAAAGTATTTCTTTATATTTACAAAGAAACCACTAGACTGTTGATAACGCTTTTTTCGGTACTTATGAATTGAAAGGTATATTTGCAGTTTCTTCAAAATTCGTCTTACGCAGCTTTTTTAGATATTTTTTGAAGAACAATGATATTTTGAGGTTTTATTAATATTCATGCACGAAAAATTTTACTTTGTCGTTTATTTTGATGTATTTTATTTAGTTTCAAATATAAATTTTAAATTTAAGTGGAAATTTATTTCTTAGCAATAAAAGTCATAAAAATGATAACAACACACACTCACTCTTAAAAGCACAATTTTTTCTCAGCACGGGAACAAACGTTAGAAATGAGCTGTAATTTTTATCTCCAGATTAATCTAATATTTGTATAATATACTCGTGTCACTGTGTACGTAATTGAACTCCTCCGAAACGGTTCCACCGATTTTTTTCAAATTTTGTATACCTAATATGCATTCAGTAGATCTGCGCAAATAGGCGAACAACTATTTTTGCCCCCATTTTCTTTTTTTCGCATAAGAAGTTGCGGGAGACAGCTAGTTATGAAAAAAAAACTTGCGGTAATTAATTATAAGTCCCCTTTTTTAATAAAACTAAATAAAATAGCCTTAGAAATAATATTTCTAAACAATTAAAAAAACCTCATACAACAATTCCTCAGCCGTCCAATTTCACCGTCTAACAATATTGGAAATACCAGGGAATCATAAGAGATTTGGAGTGCACGGGAACAAACACTAGACGAGCCGTAATCTCTGTCTCCGGATTTTAATTACTTATTGGAAACTTGTGGCCGGCGGCTGTTGGGGCCGTCTCAGCTTTATTGCGAGATTTCGAAACTTGACAACGAATTACATGTAGGGATATAGGTGCTATTGTTTTCCGGTTCCGTGTGAGGTTGTACATGTGTGTTACGTAGTCATGAAGATTTCGTTTGTATTGGTAGGTATTTTGTATTGGTAGAACGTTTATTTTTTTACTAGCCTATGTAATATCCTACTGCTAGGTGCAGGCCTCCGATTCTTCTTCCAAACTACTCTGCCTAATGCGATTGCTGGCCACGTTTAATGTTATTTGCAAAAAAATAATAGTTGGAAGAACAAAATTTGTGCAGCAGTAAAGTATTGTAAAGGTTGTAAAGTATTTAAATTAAAGGTCGAAAGGAGAAACCTCCTCTTTGTTTGAGGGTGGCTTTTATTACAAAAAAATAACTCTTCCAATGTCCTTAAACTTCAAATTATTGGTATTATTTTTGGGAAATATTAATCTTCTATTTACTCTCCTATAAAAGAAATAAATAGGAGATCACGTCAAATAAATAGGAGGTATTTATTCGACGTGAAATCTCAATACACCTCCGTGACAACTTCCACACAACTAATACGCCGTTCGTGTCAATATTACACAGGATGCGATTTCGTCGGCACGCGTCAACGGTATCAAACTTCAGCGTATAAGGCATTGCTGCTTATAAAAGGATTCCCAGACGTTGACATCAAATAGATGCGTAGGAAGTTAGACTGTATTGGATACGGGCCTTTATTTGGTAGATATCTACCTACATTTAGTACCTACATTTGGAAATTAAAAAATACAATAAACTTTGAAGCGTAGGTATACCAGAGATTTACAACAAACCGTTGTGGAATACCGTTGTCTGTGGTAGCTTAATGTTTTGACAACTCATCAGGGTAGAAAGGTGATGATGAGTTGATGAGTCCCATTTTACTGAGGGTCGGCGCAAGAATTTTTCGTCCATTTTAAATTTTCTGACAACTACTTTTGCTTTTTATTTCGTTTGACAATCTAATAGTTTTTTTTAATATTACAGGTTGTACTTTATACATACCTTACACATATAATATAATATATACCATAGTAACTATGTACATATATAATAGAGAACATTTACACCTAATCAATTAATTTTCACTGTTTACCTTCTTGCGTGTCACAGTATACACACAGCGCTGTGAGTGTCTAGTGCCAATGACTTCTTTCAATACACGTTTGCAAATATTAACATTGGGCGCTTTGATCTTAAGCCGACGCTCATTTTGTTACAAACGTGTGCTCTTAATTAAGTTCAAACAAGACGTGCTAATCGAAGCGAGTATGTCGTGGTGTTAACTGAAATAAGGAGTTTAAAGATCTTACTAATGTTATGTACTAAAAATCAATTTGGTTGTTTTGAGATTTTCTTTTGTTTAATACAATACAATCGCTATACAGGAAGAGGCCTGTGACCAGGAGTGGGATTAATAGGCTGGTATATTTATTTATTTATTTAGTACTACAATGTTAAACAATTTTTCTAAAGAATTAATTAGTTTTTAATTTAGATACGAGTATGTTTTGGGAATGTTACTAGATTTTAATTGTTTTATTTTAAATATAATATTCTTTGTTACTTGTAAATTATAATGAGGCTTGTTAGTCTGTTACTAAAAAAATTGTGATTGTGTTACTAAAAAATGATTTTTTAAATATATTAAATATATTTTCAGTAGACTTTTGAACATACTAAGAGTCAGAAATACTCTTGTTTAATTATAATACCGACATTACTATTTTATGATATTGTTTTCAATGTTCACTTTCATAACATTACAAGTCTAGTTTTTTGTCAAAAATCACTTTATCAAAGGGATTATTTACGGCACATTTGTGTACAATTTCCACTGTTTTCTGTATTCCCTAACTATCACAGTCCGAAGGGTCAGTAATCCGGCACTAAAGGGGAAAAACTAGGGACTAAACCTACAGCTTTATTGTCTTATAGAGATCAGAAAAGTGTTAATAAACGAACTATTCAATTAGTATATTTGCACGAAATATCTTATGATGTAAATAAAATGTCATAAAATACAATCAATATATTTATTTATTTTATTTTATGCACACAAAACTAGGAACTTAGGAACTTTATGTATCGTTCTTACAACCGCCATAGTGAAATGATAAATAGTAAAAAAGGCATTTTCATAACACCGTTTTGTGTAAACTGTATGCCTAAATTAAGATTTTACATTTTATTCCTCATTTAATTTTCTAGACAGTTAACCAAATACCCGATTCCTCATTCGTCGATAACAAATCATAACTTATAGGTTGCCTACCTTAGTATATTTACATCAAAGACTTAAGTAATACAACATACAAACAAGGTTTTGTTTACAAACTTAATTAAGTGTTAATTTGTAATGTCTACAATAACTTGGTATCACCAATTATCAAATTATAATATTTTGCAACACTATTAACTTATTATTAAACCACAAACCAGTGATAATTTATCCGTAGTTTAAATTTAACCATTTAGTAATCCGATGATCGAGTTAACTCCGTATTCGTATCAACAACAATTAGTTAATTTAAATTGGTGTGCTAATTATAAATTATTGCGCCGTGTGATATTGAATCTGTTAAATTATTGTTTTCATATTTCTGGACCTATCTGGGTCCAGAAATATGAAAACAATAATTTAACAATATAGTTAGCTACTCATGCTTGTTTAATAAAGACCTAATGCTAAACTTTGTTTAATAAAAATAAAACTTTAACACAATTCTTATTACAAGACTTATTAGACAGCAATCTCTAACTGTCCACTACAAACCAAATTGATCTCAAATACCTTACTTAGTCAAACACGACCTCTTACATAAACTCAAGACATCCGCAGTCCTTAAGCAATTAAATCTGGAAATCCTTTCAAGCAGTATAAATACAACTGAATCAATAATGGCTATTCAATCAGCTGATCCCAAGGCCAGGGGTAGCCAACCGTCTGATTGCCAATTAGGAGCCAGGCCAGGTGTCTGCAACCTAGCCTCTTTGTCTAATGCAATGCTCTATCAGCATTTACTAAACAGCTCTCGAACCAAATCGAAAAATAGATAGGTTTTCTGTTTTTTGCTATCCCTAAGTACCATTACAAAAAAAAAAACAATTTATCGAGGATTAAGACACAGCGTGCCTTGCAAAAAAGGTGATTTGAAATGTATAGAAGTACTTATAATATGTTTTTTAAGTCTAGACGCGAAAAGCGATTCGTAAATTCAATGCAGAATTAGGAACAGTTTAATGCGATTTCTAAATGGATTCTGTAAAAGTTGAAATTATATTCGAAACGAATCGTTTTGAAAGAAATTAATATACAATTTTTAATGTGGATGAGAATGAAAAAAGGTAAGCTTTAGGCTTTCAAACCTTGTAAAAATGTACTTGAACATTTTGATGAAAAACTTTGAAAGTAATGCCTAAGTAATATGAATGCCGATACCGAATATAATATCACAAGTTCTTTCATAGAATTCATTTTAATAATTGAGACGTGTTCTGATATTAGTTTATTAAAACCAGTTAATCTTTTAAACAAATTTGTTTAGGCCCTTTTAAGCAATGTAAGCCTTTCCAAGACTTACGAGTCTCTATAGGACCGTAAATACTGTGTGACAACTTGTATAGAACGCATATCAAAAAACTTAATGAAACTTAAAAAAAGTTGAATTCATAATTTAAATCACAATTTTAAAGACTAACACAATGACTTTATCCAATAAACATCTATTTTAATTCTAAAAACGTCCAAAATTACCGAATTGTTACTGAAAACTAAACTTAATACGCCTAATGAAAATTGGAAGCTGAAAATAGCAATGAAATCGAAACCGGTCCGGTAGAGCTGTCAACGCTAAAGTGACCAGTTGTGCTCTTTTAAATGCTTCACAAAACAAAAAGCGAGCGAAATTAATTCTATCGAGGATTTCAAACATGGTATAATAACAGCCTATATCACTACACAATATTATAAAACAAACAATAGTTGTTGGAAATGTTTATTTTGGACACACGGAAGCTGTAGTATTTATTTCGAAAACGCAGATATCATTCGAAGAGTCAGTGTGCGCTTGGAGACTTTTGACTTCTTCTAGGCTATCATAGTTTCAAATAAAATGGACTCACTATAAAGCCGTGTATCACAAGTAAGTCTCCTCTTTTATCTACTGTCACGCAATAACAACCTTATCGCTACACTCTCACCAACCTTTATCTATTCTAATAGGCCTGAAAGGTATTAAACCTACACATATTGCTCTACCAATACATAAGGAGAGGTAGAGCCACTCACAATTACTACGAAACATATTAATACGTAAGCCTTTGTTCGATAAGATTTTGGGCAATTATCTTAATCGGATTACGTAGGGGTAGTGACGTCACTTAGCAACCGCCACTAAAGTAATCTCCCTGTAGTTAATTGCCTCCATTTTAAGGTATGCCCCAATAAATATATTGCGTTTATTATTGACCCAGAAAATTGCGGTATATGTTAGCTACTGCTCCTTGTAAGACGCACGTGGATTGATGACGTCATTTCTTTTGCCTTCCGCTCCAAATTTATTTGACCTAGTTCGAATGTTTATTTTTAACAGATTTTGTTTTGAAAAACATTTGAATAGCGACACCTATTCGAATGTTTCTTTATAAAGACTTCGTAATATAGGGCGCTCGTGTGTTTATTGGTTAACAGATTGAATTAAGCATTTTTTAAAAGAAATCAAGATTCTATATAGTATAGAACAAAGTCGCTTCCCGCTATCTGTATGTGTCTATGTATAGTATGTATGTGTAGATCTTTAGAACAACTCAATTTATATGGATTCTGTTTTTTTATACTTAAAATGCTTCAAGAGTCGTGTGGAACTAGGGCGAGTAGCTTTTCATAAATATGATCTACTATATTATTATTGGCATTTTAATTGCTAGATTCATAGTTTGATTTGTCTCTACATTTTTTATCAAATCTTGGTACAAAATTATCTGACACAATAACTACAGCCTCGAAAAGTATACGTTACTTTTTTTTAAATACACACAATGCCATCTAACCTCAAATTAAGTATATGATCGTAACTTGTGTTATGTGTTGTTATGTGTACTAGACAACTGATAAACATACTTATATCACACAAACATTTGTTCTGAGTCGGAATCGAACCCAGGACCTCTGATATAGCAGTCAGGGTCGCTAACCACGAGACCAAGGGGTCAGCCAAATATGGTTACAACACATTAATCCATCGTCTCATCAATATCAAATACCCTAATATTTTAGCTTAAAATGTAATTACCTTTAAGATCAATACATTAACCTTTTAAAAGGGCAGGGCGTTCAGTTGTTGACATGTCGTTGACATCGATGCCATGAGCCTAGCTTATACGTCTTATGTTTTCAATATGCGAAATAATCCTTAGATCAGAATAATAGAATATGTTTATTCTTATCCTTTATCCTTTACTACGACATCTTTTAGTAAGATTAATACGCTTGTGGAAACGAGAAAGTGCTCTATAGCGTATAAAGGTGTGTTGAAGCTGTAATAGCCCAGTGGTAAGACTATAGGACTGCCAAGATCTCGAGTTCAATCTTCACAGCACACAGACTTTTCGAATGTTGTGTGCGATTTAGACATAAATATCACAGCTTCCGTATTTCGGCAGACACGTAAAAATGTGGATCCTGCGCCTGATTTCTTTTCGGTAGTGTCGGATTGCCGTCCCATATGAGAGTTAAGGAATAGAGAGTGCACCTGTGTTTGTGCACACGCTTGTGCAATATAGTATGTTCCGCGAAGCTGGCTGGTGTCATAGTAACAGTAGCCACCATGGCCGAAATTTGTTCGGACATTATTATTATAACTGTATAGAGTGCTGTCTCGTTTGCACAATTGAAAAGGTTTTAGTTTCAAAGCTGGTGGTAGGTTTAAACCTTTTTGGATATATAAATGTACTGTTGATACTCTTTCGTTGATTGTATTGTAGATATGTCTTATTCGGTTTGTAGATTTGAATGATAGATGGATTGATAAAATTGTATGGATAGGTTTTAGAAATGATGAGTTATTTGATATTTGTTATGCTAGTACGCTAGTATTAACATATTGGTTACAACTTCATACTCGAACAAAAAAAATGAATTTTTATTTTAATGGGAAACTGCTAAATAGGTAGGTATATCAAGCGATAATCGAGCCACAAGATACAAGCTCTGCTTAGTTTGTGGATCTAATGAAATGTGTCCAAATACTTATATTTAATTAAATAAACACAAATTTTTCAGGACACCATCAGATATTCTTTCAGTCAGTGCCATTTAGGACAGTTAATATGATGATGTAATATCTCTACGTTCCCTTGCTTATGTAGTGATTCCCCTGTGTTTCCTTGCTCTAATTACGCTCGATACTAATTTCAAATGCACAAAGGTGAGTCAAAGAGACTCAAAACAAATATTTAGTATCTCTAAAATAACAGTTTCTCATGAGATTAGACCAGCGTTGACTACCTGAACTAAATAACAATATTAACATACTAGCTTCGCTCACGACTATAAAACCATAGCCAAAACTTTAAGCAACACGTCTAGAAGACGTGTTGCGCCGACCCCAAATAATAATAATTGGAATAAGGGCAGGGGAATGATGATAGCTTCGCCCACGTGAAAGTTGGTTATGGTACCTATATTAAGCTGCAAAACATAAACCTTTCTTTTTGCAGTCAGGTAAAAGGTTGCTCATGTGTTAATCTAGTGTGTCAGCTAACTCCACATTAAATATCATCCAAATCGACTGAGCTGATGAGCGTGAAAGAGTAACCAACATCCATCTTATTATACCCTCAAACTTTCGCGTTTATAATATTACTAGGAATCTTTCATGTGATACACTGTTATTCCTCTGTTTCCTTGCTTCTATTACTCTTAATTACTACTTACTAATTTTAAATTCACAAACGCGGTCAAAGAGCTTTAAAGTAGCGGAGCGTTGACTACCTGTATTAAGTAACAATAATTACATATGTACCGTAGAATCTGTCTTAATGCCTTAATTTATATAGCTACTCATAATAAACTAAATTTTGTTCAGCAAACAGGTAATAATTTGATCCCCAAGTAAACTGAGTAAAATAATATTTTCTTTAGGATTCTATCTAAATCTATTGAATTCAAATCCATTTTTGTAATTTAACAATTTAAATCGTATTTTTAGACCGTAAAACCCCAATTAATCAACGAAATAATACCGAATGTGATTTAAAATTAATTTTCATTCCACGCGACATAAATTTAACGATTTAAAATTTCAATGATTGTAACTGTTCGTAATTTTATATTTACAAAAGGTTAAAGTATTGTTGTAATTTAAAAAATGATGTATCGAATTGCTTTTTTAGGTTTTATGTGCCTATTACATTAATTCAATCTATTTGCAGACCGCTTTGTATTACAAAGATAACAGCTAAACCGAAAAATAAAATATTTTATATATTGCTGTAAACATTTATTCAACATTCCAACCACAATATTTTACAAATTCAAGTACCTTCAAAGTCAATTAATAATAAAAAATATGAAAATCCATTTCAAATTTCTGACACTATCTCAAACTCGATCTTCAGACCAAAACTTCAAAAGCAGACCCGATCATTATCAGTACAAAACTTACTGATATGTACATCACAAAGACTTTACAAATATACCCGAAAATACAGAAATATAGAAAGCAACAGATGAAATATCCAGGCCTATATTGATAAAATGACAAAACCAAACCCGTAAAGACTTAACCCTCACGAATTATACACGGTTCATTGGTTTCTTAAGAGGTGATGGAACTGATTGGCCGGCTCTGCCTAACAATATACCCTTTAGACACATAAAAACGTAACCACCCTCTTTTCTACACAGCAAAAAGCAACCCTAAAGTTATGGACATAGAGTTGATGATCCCTTGGTGATGTTACCATGGTATTTGGAGTAATGACAAAGAATCATCGCATCTGCTTAGCCGGATTTCATGTTTCATTGATTGGCATTGTTGAGACCGCGGGAGACCCTCTCGAATGTTTATCGGAAGATTTTCGGTAAATAGACACAATTATTTGATAAGACTCATTTTTGACAAGGGTTTTATCGAGAGCCCTTGTGTGTACTTGAAAAATCAAAATCGGTTCGTGTGTTCCATACTGTTTGTTACTTGTAACTGATGTGTTGTTTGTGATGATGTAACTGCTAAGGAAAAAAGCTTTGTCAAATGTCAATAAGTGATGCGCCTGTGATATTTTATCTTTTTTTTTGTAACGACTCGCGCACTAAGGAATTTAATCCTTGTGTCACGGGGGGTTTTACAGGCATTCAATTTACATGCACAGACACACCCAGACTCAGAAGAAGCATTTGTGGAACGCACAAATTCTTGTCCTACGCGAGGATCGAACTCGATACACGTCGCGCACAGTGTTAATTGGCGTGGTGACCTATATCATTCGGCTATCCATGCAGTCAATCATTGAGAATACAAATTGGCAACAAACCAACTGATAAATCTCAGCTTATTACCACACATTTACGCGAAGTATTAACTATAACCAATTATTAAAAAATCCAATGACGTGTAAAACAGTCAACCAATTACATTCTGACAATCCATATCTGGTTTAAAATGTAAATTCTAGTATCAGACGAACGACATAATGTAATCCACTGAATGTTTTGACCGACCGAGCTCCGGTGTCTGCGGGCGAGGCAGGGGGCGGGGGTGCGGGCGCGGGGGGATGATTTGACACACGATGGACATGCCCTGTCCGCCACAGTTTCAAGCTCTCTCCTATAAGTTATGAATGCCTGGTACTTTCAAGCTCTATATTTAGATCAATGTAGCGGTTTTCGATAAATAAAGTTTTGTTTTTACTACTGGAACTATTTCTGTGGTTATTTTGTTTAGTAACAAAATTTTTATTTTTCAATTCGGCTAGCTAAATGACATATTCAATAATTAGCATATTTTAAGTTAGTAATGTAAGGGTAGATAATGTAAATGCAAGAGCGCTATCATCGCCAGTAAACTGTCTTACAGTTTGCCGAGCTTTTTGATAATTGTAAACTGTTTCTACATTTTTTGATATAAATAAATGTACTTACTTTAAAACAACCTTTTGATAATATTAACGAATATATAATTTACCAGTTCAGCTGAATACTTACTATTTTAGTGTAAAAAAACAAAAGACGCTTCACGCACAACTTCTATCAAACGATTCCTTCTTATGATTCAAATCCATACAATGGATACTAAAACCAAATAAAACATCCTATTCTCCTTATAAACACGGCTAATAAAAGCCTGGACAATAACAACTTCCAAATGTAACATGATGCTTACACTCCCTACGACACATGTGGACAATCGCGCGGAAAATAATAACAATGTTCTGTCCTGTATTTAATATACGAATATAATACAGACCGCCTATTATCCTGACCTTATTGTAATTGTATTTTGTTTATGAAGGTACTTGTGTGTGAGAAATGGTGTTCTTTTTCTTAGTCTCCTTTTATGTTTAAACTTGGGGTAGATACTGGTATTGTCGTTTAATAAGAGATTAACCTGTTTTTGATACAATCGCTCGGTTAAACTGGTTCACAATCACAATAAATGTTCGGGAAGAACGTAATTAGGCGATCGGAATATGATAAGGGTCGACGGATTGGAGAATAAGACGAGTATTATAACGAACACAACCTTGAATAATCTGGGATTAGTGTCCTTTTTTGGATAAAATATTGCAACATATTTTTTTTACAATAACGCCATTTGCATTTCAAATAAATAAGTCCCATTCAAAAGCTAAACTGATAATATGATTTTTTGAGTAATAACACTTTTTAAAATCAGTTTAATACACCTTCCCGTTTAATACATAGTTTAATATTCCTTTCACTATCACACCACGAGCACATAATATCACTGGACGTCCATAGCATCCAATTAAAATTTTCCACCCTAGTAAGTACACATGCACTGACCATCCCCCAAATTCACTTTCACTGTGACCTGTCCACTTCCATTACTTTCCCCTAAAAGACTAACAGCTCTCAGCTCCAAGCTTCAAAAGCCAATAAGTCTACCATACAGTGTACTAAGCTAATTACCAAATAATGGACAAACGCTATCGATGAGGAACAGTGCAAATTAATTGTATTTAAAGTCACCTTTGTTACTAGGGAGGGGCAATACAATTACGCCAATAAGCCGCTGGGCGCTGGCCCTAGCCTTCTAATGGAAACACCGTGTACATTTTGCAAATAGCCTGTTAGATAACTACGTCAGTAATTTTTACTCGTATATGTAACAGGCTGCTTAAATAAGTGATAGATTTTTTTTTCTGTTAGAGTCTACTTACGCTACGACTACTGCTCTACCTTTTTTAAATTTCGGAGTCGTTAGCTCAAAGTAACTAATTAAAATGTATTTCATTTTTAGCTTGAGTTTAAATTGGTTTCTTAAAGAATTTTAGTAATTGCATGAATATTAATAGAGAAGAAATTACAAGTTTTAAATGAATCAAATTGTTATTAGTGAATTATAAAGTTATTTCAAATTTATAGATGAAGTATTTTGAAAATTTGAACGTTTTAAAAGCTTCAACATTTTAGTAAACTCTTACACCGTTGAAACAAAAATACATTCTTGCAAAACAGCTTTTTTTCCGTTATTTAAACTTGCAATTATTTATCAAAAATCTTAAACCCGAAATTTCATTTAGTTTTGGAATCCTCAAATAGAGCATACTCTTTACCATAGCAAAAACAAATTCAGTTGCCGGCAATTGTTTCATAATGGCGCCACTGTAGCTTTCCCAAATACGGTCTCCACAAATAGGTACGGTGTTTACCAAACACAATTACTGTCCGCGTCCATTTTGCAATATGAGATTTAAAGCACGAATTAAGTGAATTAGAAACAGGAGGACGTCGGGTCCTCTGCCCTCTGATAGGCGCTTTCGATTTGACTCGAACTTCCAAACAATTTGCGAGTAATTTGAGTAGGGGTTGTAAATTGGCCCCTATAGGTAACTATTGGTAATTATTCAAAATATAAAGCGAATTTGTAACCTAATTATTGTATGGGAGGTAGGATGGTGGGTACACAAATACAGGTACCTACATGCAAAAATACTGCTGGAATGGAAAATTTATGAACGACAATCATTAGGTATTATTTTCCCTTGAGTTAGCGATCAAATGTTTTTTATTTAAAATAGAATAAAATAAAATTTATTTCTGGAACATGGAATTAGAAATGTTATAATATGACATGACGGTAAAATTAATGATTTCATCTAATTTATAGCATGATCAGTTTTTAAATTTCAAAATATAACTGAAGTATTCTGCGTGTATGTTTCCAAATATAATTTAAAAAAACAAAATGACTTTAACAGCTTGGGCAAAGAGTAAGCAAAACATATTGTTTTTAAACTATTGAATTCAACTGAAACAAAAAATATTGTTGTCTTAAAAATAATTTCCGATTACATCGTATTATTTTCAGTTTTACATCTGTATAGGATTCAATACCCTTATCAAGCTCATAATATATAAGACCTGCCACCAATTTTCTTTAAACCCCATCGGAATCTCAAGTATAATGACAATAGGACAAATCAACTAGCCGATTATTACGTACAATTTGAGATATTCGCGGTCAGTTGGCGAGCGGAACCGTGGGGCGTAACAATAGTGTCCCCAGCAGATTTCGGGAACGATTTAAACAAGGGTTTTTACCCCAATTACTTGATGCGTAATTATTTCCACTAAGAATAGTTGGAGTATAAATTTCTTGGGAAATGGATGTGGGATTTTCACATTCAAAAAGTCTTTAATCTAAATAAATATCTAATACTGCGACTTCGAGTTTCCATACTGTTTCCCTCGTCTAACAGTACAGTGTCAAATAAATAAAACATTTTAAACTCTAAACCCCGAAGCGAAATAACACTCTAAACTTATAAGATGTTATAATTAAAAAAAAACACTTCACTTATTTAAATATGCAGTTCATCACGACCAAAATAGCAAACCCTGATGTTGGTAATATAAAAGTTTAGAACCGAGCTCAAATCATCAATCAACTCTCTAAAATTGGAGCTTTATTTTCCTAGCCTGTAGTATCCCACTGCTGGGCAAAGGTTTCCCCCAAGTCCTTCCACGATTCTCTATCATGCACCGCTTCAAACCGAAAACCGAGCTTAATATTTCAAATATCAAAACTTACAACACCCTTTATAACTTCACGTCGAGAACACTGGTAAACATTAATCAGTGCAATAAATAGAACCTTATTCGCGGAAAACTCGTGCTTTTCACAAATGCTTCCAATCAGCCAGTGGCCTTTCATCTACAACAATGGCGTCGGGATAAAATGCGAAATAAGATCCTTAATGAAAACTATCGTCTGTTAGGCCCTCTGTTAATCTATTATCGTTTAATCGGCTGCAGACGCCATTAAGGTTTAATTATAGAATTTTATGAAACTGCTCTTGGTCTGAGATTCGGGTAACGCTGGTGTAATTACTCTTTAGATTAATTGTGGATTGTTATGTTTTATTTTTTGTTTTTGGTAGTGATGATTTTTGGTATTTTAGTTTTGTTTGTTTTTACAAACTCTGGTAGTAGGTACTTGTACCTTATCTTTATAAAGGGAAAGAACGAATAAAACCTATAGGCAATTTAATTCAGTGATTTTACGTTTCAATCAGTCATTTCCACATAGTATAATTTGATAGCAAGACTAAAAACACAATTTTCTACTGTCCAGTCTATCTACTATGTCTGATTTAAATCCAATAGTACCTACTTTAGACGGCAGTCAATAAATAAATGCAAAAAACAACGTCCAAAAAAAACATCCGCCTCAAATAACATTCAAAAGTAACAAAAGGGCAAACATATTGTATGATATCATAACTTTGTCGAGGCTTTGACGGCTGCGGCAGGAAATGGAAGGGACAAGGGCAGGCTGCATCCGGCCGGGTCCCCGTCCTGTGACAACTAAGCAAAAACAATCGCTATCGGGCCATGCCGAGGAAATTAACGTACGTTAATCATGTTAGTGGAAAAACATGTTTGGAAAGCGCGGAGTAAGTGCTGCGGGAGGTTGACGAAGTGTGGGCATTTGCGTTGTTGTAGCTCTTTTTGATGATGGTATGTAAAACTAGGATTGATCGATCGATGCGGGATTTAAACTAGGTGCTTAAACTATTAAGCCTAACTTAGGCCTAAGGTTTAGTTCAAAAATTCTACTCATGATAATATAGTGGGAAAATATGACTGTTTTTTTTTTGTCGTCATGATTAACATTTCTAATCACACACGCTAAAAGTAAAATAAATAAATGTGATTCTCAAAAACATAACACGTGAAGGTTTTGATCTGACCCTGATTTCCCCACGCACCTAAACCAACACATCCTTAATAATCCTTATCTCTTAATTTAAAGAGAACGTGGGCCGCAGATGTTTACATTAAAAATATTATTAAAGGAGCAAGAAACCCCTTAATCGCCGGCTCTACCTTCGCTTTCAAATAGCAAATGACGTCATTGAGTAAATCTTCAGATCTGGACGAATAATGTCGGCCATACATCTCGGGCTACAACTTAATACACTGGTCGGATCAAAGGACCCACATACGGAAACGCTGCGAGCTTAGAATAAACCAATTATGAGTGAAATATTAGGGATCAGTCCACCCTATGAAAGCCTTTGATCACACGTTGCTAACTGCTTATATTTCTTTCCGGCCTCAAGCGAGAAACGAGAAGCCACCAAAGACCGGTCAAAATATAAGCGAAACTCTTAATAAATTACAGAAATTGGTGGCCACGAGACTAATACCCCCGGAATGGGGAATAAGCCGGTCATAACGTCGGTTAACTGCGCGTGCAGAGTAATCATTTTCGGACAGGATATTTACTTCCGTCTGTTCTCCTGATATACGACAACTGCTGCGCTTTATTAAAAGGATTCGTGTTGAGAGCGGCCCGCCCGCGCACTGCGAATAAAAGCGCACCTAAATCATATTGTACCCGTAATGAAGTCGAACACGGATAGTAGCCGAAATACGAGTGTAAATAAATTAAGCGATCAGCACGATGACGGCCATCGCTCCATTTTCAATTAGAGTAAAAGCTGGGGACGATATGGATATTTTACGAAATGGGAAAATAATCGAATTTCGACTGAATAATGAGAGGACCCTCGGCGTGCGTCGGCGAATGGCGTCCAGGAGAGCATGGCGACACAAAGGGTATTTAACTCGTACTTAGTACTTTTTGTCCGCCGCCCCCCGCCGCGCACCCCGCGCCCCGGCCCGGACCCAACGCGATTATATTGTCGTTATCGCCCTATAACGTATGCAGAATAAAACATGTATTATCTATATCGCCAGCATCCATTTACCCGGTCTCGTTCGCTGCTAATCCTTTGATTTATAATACGCCGTTGAAATATAGCCGTTGGCCGCAATATATTTAAATTATTCCAGCAGTCAATTAACAAGATAGCTTTGGTATAATATAGGTCGCGATGTGTTCATCGGGATGTAATAAAGCGCTGCGTTTGTACCGAAATTCGCAAAGTTATTAACAGCGAGTTTGCGGTCGGCTAAACTAAGTGAAACAATTTCCAATTTGGAGTTCATTTGATAGGTAAATGTGCTTCATGCGTGCGAAAAAGTTAAGAAATTCGGGGTATCTACCGTGCTTATTAGTGAAGTCAAATACACCTTTTTAAACTAGGCCCCCTGGGGTGTAACGTGGTGTATTTGAGGAGGGAAATTTCCTACAAACATTGTATTGATACAAATAATTCTCGAGAGGGAGGGACTATATTTCACCGGCGGTTTTTGTTAAGTCAACGCGGTTGGAAAGTTAGTTAGCTAACTTTTTCGCGTTTCGTTAAAAAGCGGCGAGGATTAATACGGGCGTCGGTCGTAATAATTATTTACAATAATCCGACTTGTGGGAGAACGAAGCATGAATTGTTAGAATAAATTTTGTTTTCAGACGTGTTCTCCTGTAGGGCTGGATTAAGTCCCGCGATTTATCGATATTTTCTTTTAAAAGAATTTAAAGTTTGGTTGTAAGTTACAATTATGACTTGGAATAACTTTTGAACACTTTAGTATGCAACTTTTTCTTATTTATTGTTGTTTTATTAAAAAATAATAATTTAGTCAATTTTATTTTAGTTTGTAAGTTAAGCCTAAATATAACTACTAAAACTAATTTTAAAATGTCAAATCATTTTACCTAAATCACCCTTAAAAACCTTACACACATTTCTTAACAAAAAAAAAAACGAATATATTTTTTTCGACAACTCCAAGCACATCACTAAACCGTTACCTACGTATGCAGATCGTAAAACCGCGCTTTAAAAATTAGATACGTGTTCTGTGCACGACGCCCTTATAATCCCTAAGAATTCTTTCAGTAATGATACGTCCATTCGTATGGATATTTACTTTATCTTTACCTTTAGATTCGGATCGGGGTAACTTATAATTAGTAGGAAAATACGGGTTTCTGGTCGTTATTTTTGTATGTTTTTCCGGATTGTGTAGGTATACGAAGCTGATCAAGTTTAAAATATGGGATGTTGAAATATTATTAACGTACAGATTTATTTGCGATGTTACATTTATTATTCATTTATTGACAAACGTTTTGAGTTAAAGTTAATATATATTACCCGAAGTCAAATAGAAAGTCAGAGTAAATATTTAGTGCCTCATTTATGATTATTTTATTATTTATTTATTATAACCACTTACACTTATAAAAACAAAAAACAGAATGGCAACTGAAAAAAAGAAAAAACGCAAGAATAAAATATGTATAAAAAAAAAACAAACCAAAATCATATCTCTAGCATGCAATCATCTCGCAATACGCCAAGCATTCAGACAAGATCACCTTTCACTCATCCGCAAACACATCACAATCTGGTCTGGAGTCCAGGACAGTCCAATTAAAACCAAAGCATCTTAGTTAAATACATATAAGCTTTACATTAAAAGACTGGCTAAATATTAATACGATTAAGGAATTAGAGATTTATATATTTGTACAAAAAGCAAAAACTTACAAAGCTTCAACTCAAATACACCTACATAAAGTCGACCCTCTATTCCCAACCTACGCTTAAATTTAGTAAAAAGTCTTCTACTTATTTTAGCATACAACTAAAACTTACTTTAATATCTGATAAAAAATCTATTTTGCTATTCAAGAAATTAACATTTAAAAGTGAAACGCTAAACACTTGATGCACTACCCCCCCCTTTCACCCTTATAAGTAGAGCGATATCCTATATTACGAGTAATCAAGAACGGGGTGTACTATAACATTAGCATATTCGCGGTAAATCTCATGATTAACATTTTTATTAAACAAGGATTAGTCGTAATCCTTTTTTATTCGACAATTAGTGACGTTATCATGGCTCGCGATGTCGTAAAGAGTTGGAATTGCCACCTATCGCCTTAGTAATTAAGCAAATTGCTCTAATACGCCAGATAGCAACCTTTAATTACGGTAATTTTGACATTTTTTTTCGTCAACCTTTTATAGAGTGTTAATCGAGATACTGGAGTAAGTTTATGACGTTTTTAAGGTTTTATATCTCTAAAGGATAAACGGGAACTCTAATAAAACCTTTTTTCAGTTGAAATTAACACCGAATACTAAACTTTACGCATTCTCTTGGAGACGGGTATATTTTGTTGTTCTCTGAATTAATTACAAGGATTACCTAATAAACCATTTCTTATAAAATTTAAGTTACGATATTATAAGATTACAACGCTATTTATTTAGGGTAATTTAACCTGTAATGATAAATGATAATAATAAAATCATCATTACTAACTAGTTACAAAGTTAATTAAAATTTGGTGTTCATAACATAGAAACTGGTCTAAATTAGGTCAAACCTGTACCACTGGTCACCAGGCTACATTATGTTAGCTGTAAGTAAGAAATAAATAAATGTGGAAGAGGCTCTACTTGTAGAAAAAGTGGAGGATAATCGGAAAACCTCAAGGATACTGTCTACTTTGTATGGCCTCTTAACACTTCATAGTACTTTTAGTATATTTTGATTACTGAACCCGCAGTACACGAGAACGTCTCGCAATTACCCAGTTCTTTTTAAAGACGGTGTTTTATAGACTTCAATAATTCCGAATAAACATGACTGATAGTAACATTCAAACTTTTTTCAAGTTAATTCAGATTTTTGTAAGTAAATTGGCTGTTTTTGCTTTGTAACATTTTTTTCACAAAAATATTATTGCGAGTCTTGTTCTAAAAAACTTTTGGAATGAATAAAATGATACGAGAATATATAAATGAAATCTAGTATTATTGTTAGATACGTAAGTTTGAAATTTTCATGAGTTTCGTTTATAATGAAGTGGATTAAATTTGAACATATTTTTTGAATGTAATCATATTAAACTTGACTTTAAATAAAACTTTAGGACCTACTTTAGTTTACATTACTAGGAATGTAAAAATTAAATTGAATTTGGTAAAGTGTCGCTATAAATCCGTTGATTGTATTTGGCCAGTTTTTTGAGGCTATTATTATTATGAGAAAGTCTTGAAATGTTATGTTTTATTGTTCTTATTCATTATTTTTTTCGCCTGTTCTTTTAGTTGTTGTGTAGGTATGTATTATTAATTGTATTGTGAATATTGGTTTAAAAACACTAACTTATGAGTTTCTTTCTAGTTTATTAAATTGACATTTTAGAACGTTAAAAAACTAGAAAATGACCCACTTAACATAAAACCTTTTGATATTGATTTTAAAATAAAGCTTACATCGCACTAAAAGCAACTTTAACTACACAGCAACATTAACTGTGTAAAATGAATGTACAATAGTCTGCCTTTGTAGAGCTAAAAGCTTAAACCCTACTTTGAGAAAATCGATGTCCATCATTGGCCATACATTTATGAATGTTTAAGTAGAATGGTACAGCTTTCTGGACACAAAGGTTCACACTGAGTCATTTGTGAAGCGCAGGTGGTATACAGTACCTAAATATAAAATAATAAAGTAAGTGAATTAGAATCAGTAATTAACGGTTCGAAAGTGTTTACAATGTTAATTTTCTTTTTTTTTATCTTGGACAGACTCATTTTCAAGTTAAGGCATACATCTATCTTACAATATCATTAGTTCTCAACACTTTCACAACGCTATCTTTCTCAAATTAAGTATACGAGAGTAACTTGTGTTATGAGTTCTAGACCACTGATAAACATACTTATTAGTACATACGTAGGTTAGACAGACCCAGACACAGAACAATAATCGTGCAAATCACACAAACATTTGTCCTGGGTGGGGATCGAACCCTCAACTCCAGTATAGCAGTTGGGGCTACTAACCACTAGACCAACAGGCCACAAATTATAGATAAATTAAACCGAACAAATGATCGCGCTTATCAAAAAAATATTTTTCTTGGGTTCTATGAAATCTACGGCCTCCGGTACCTATAACAGCCAGTTCTACTAACACTAGACCAACAGGCCTATCAAATACAATCAAACATGCTAATAAAAGGATCCATACAAATAAACAGAAGATGTAAATCCTATAAAAATGTAGCAATTTGGACATGAACCTATTCATTCCGTTGTATAACATCGTAAAACAATAAAGACATGTTTATACAGAAAAACCAATAAACTCGAGTTTTACGTAAAACCTCTCAAGTCCCAGTTTTATTTATCCGATAACTACTAAACTAAGATAACTCTCACTTATTCACAGAACTCCTAAAGGATTCCTTTAGTTTAATGCATGTTTAATGTAGCCGATTCTATGATATCACCTAGAAAATATGAGTTTTCATCTGAAAAATGGTCTTCTGTAAACGCTGTTGGCCGCATATAGAGTCACGCAGTACGCGGCGTCGCGATTTTTAATACTAAAGAAAGGTACTGTCACGAGGTACTATCAAAAACTACTATTTGGACACGCCAATATCACCACAAAATTCTTACAATTTAATTTAACATATGTATAGTTTATGGTAAAAATATCGATTCTGTCCGTAACAACTATGTCAAAAAATTAAAATGTCCTCCATACATTTTTTTTGTTGGTGAAAATTTTGTGCCTATGGTATTTAATAATATGGTATTAATAATAATAAATGGTAATTTTGTTTTCTAAAATTGACTGGATAGATAGAATATATAGACATTTATAACTTTGCAGGAAGCAAAAAGTTATTCATATCTTTTTTACAGAGTTACTCAAAGTATGACCGAAAACTGAATTAACCATTACACAAAATTAAATGAAATGTAATGATCTCATTAACACGCTTACATCTACGTGTCATTTCTGTAGCATAGTTGCGTGATACTGTGACCGACCTTTAACGTTTATAAGACTAAAGGTAATAAAGTGTACGTTTACGATTATATACGTATAGTAGTAACATTTGAATGGGCAAATGGTCAAACGTGACCAAAAACTTTAACGCCACTTGAGTTTATTAAATTTCACTGGGAATTAAGCAGTAAAGTGGAATTGTATATTTAACTTTATAGTTGCGATTTCAAGCGAATAGTAATAAATTATTTTACCTACATTTTATTAAAAAGCATAAACAATTTACTAGTTGGTTTTTATTCACGAATTTGCTTACGAGCGTCGGCGTCGCGAGAAAGTAGCATTCATGGTAGCATGGCTTTTTTGGATCTAAACTTACTGGATATCAAATTTATCTAAATCTGTTCAGTGTATAATACCAAATTTAGTTTTTATTTTTAGTCTACTTCCAATCAGGCATGTGATATTTACGTTGCTTTCTCATTGACGTTTGTCCAAAAATATTTTGTCTTCAGTCTTACGTGAAAACTAATCCAACAATATTTTTTTTTTTTTTTTTGACTTCAAAATTGTTCAACGAAACAGGTCTGCTTCTACCAACACATATTATAACATTTTTGCACAAATCAAACTTTCACAAATTTCTCTGTAGAATTTGAGACCAAGAGTATATTCTTATATAAACAACTATACTAGAAAAAACTTCATTTTCGTTCACAACTCCACTGAACCGAACAAAATTGATACAGAGTATGGCTTTTCGAACACGTAGCTTTCCGTCTCGAGACATCCTAATATCACATGTCAATGAAATATCACCTTTATATAACATGGCATAGGTACTATTCCGAATTGTTTTATTTACATTTATTTTATACGAGATGTTCCTCGCGACTTCGCCCCTGCGAACGTCGGTTATACCTGTTTATTTGTTTAAACATTACTTCCGTCTGACGCTGTCGGTCAAAAAGTAGCATGTGTAAATCAAAGGTTTCAACTACCTTCACACCAAATTTCACTAGAATGTACTTCAGCTGTTTAAGCGTGAAAGAGTAACAAACATTAATTATAATTTAACATACATATTAGTAGATTGATCTCAAGAGAGCATTTAATTGGGATAAAAAGTACCCTATCACCCGAGTCTGCTCATACCCTGTCTGTATTCCAAAGTTCATCCAAATCCGTTCAGTAGTTTCAGCGTGATTGACGGACAAACATCCAAACAAACAAACTTTTACTATTATAATATTAGCGTGATATATCGTAAGTCTAAAAACCTTGAAGTGTCGATAACCTATCGACAAGTCTGATTTATTCGAACCACACACCTGCACCTTTAGGGCTGCCTGTACTTTTAAAAGGTTATATACGAAGAATTTGATCGAAACAACAGGTTCGAGCAAGAAGTTTCGTTTTGATCTGTGTTCTTTGTTTCTTCGTTGTTTTTAATATATTGTGGAATATTATATGCCTAGTCTGGCCGGATTGTAATTTTAGCTTTGGTACGATATACGAGGAACTTTTTGATGTTGCGTTTTTACAAAAAACGCGGCGCCCGATTTGTCAAAAATACAATTAGCTATATTAATGTTTGAGGTTGCCAGAAAACATAGTGACTTCATTGTGTCTCAAAATATGCAAACGTATTTTGTATACGTTTTAACGTCTTAACTACACTCGAATCTAAACAGAGCAGTCTGAGATCTAAGACTAAATTCTAATTACATGCAACGGAGCTTTCGATAAATACTTTGTATGTAAATCTCTTTTAGAACTACTGTTGTTCGTCTACCGTCTTCCATTCTCCTGGGGCGTAAGTCGTTTAACTTCGGTACAAATTATCTACAAAAGCAAGAGACAATACATGGGAATTCTACTTTATTACAAGGTGACAAAGTCACGGGATATTTATAGATCTGTTTCCATGGCCCCCAATTAATCTCGTCGGTTGAGGTCGTATATCAAAAAGTGCGCGATTTTTGGCCGCCAGTGCAATCACTATAAATTTGTGAGTTATGAGCCACGCCTTACATTGTAACTTAGTGCTGGATTTTCAGCTCTGACTTTGAAAGTCCTTGTTGTGACGTTTTGTGGGAGAAATGGAACTTGATGGTGTGGAACTCCATGTAAGTGAAAGGTTATTTTTGAAGTATAGGAGTTTAAACAAGGAAACGTTACTCGTGCTTATAAGAACTTGTCGTTTTGTGTTGCTCATGAAGTTTCTTGCTGGTTCCACTTCATAGGAATGATATTTTGGAACCGTGCACCTAGAGTCAGTAACTTGTAATTTTAACTTTTTTTAAATGTTTTTTTTTTGTGGAAATAAATACATATTGGTTTTGATTTTGAGAGATTAACCTCATTTTTATGTTAGTTTAAGATGGACTCTCAAGAATCAAGCCACGAATGTTAACACTTCCGAACAAAATAATTTTAATTTACTCTTTTATTATTCAAGGAGTGTCCACAAAACTTTTTAACAAATAAATCATACAGCTAAAGTATTACAATATTAAAACAACAAAGACATTTACAGTTAAGTCCGAGTGTTATAAATTTAAGACCCCTGCAGTTGACGTAAAACTTAGGACTTTGCAAAGAAAACGGTTTTTCTTGCAGTCTGACTGATAATAACTCAGTATTCTGAGACTTATGTAAATTTCAAAAGCGTAAAATGTATAAGTATCATGTTCGCTTCACTTTAAAATGTTTATAGAATTTCGTTTACAGTGTCGTGTTTCAGTTGTTTTTATTATTGAATTATCTATGTGTCGGCGTAATACGTAGTGCAAAGTACTTATGTAAATAAATAAACAATCCACTGAAGCAGTAAAGGGGTAAGTTCAGACTTACCTCATAAATCTGAAAATAAATTGATCTTAAACGAAATAAGCTACCTCATGATATAATTAGCAAAAGAATAACAGGACACAGATAAACTCACAGATATTTTACTTAAAGAAGGCAATATTTTACATCGATAACATTTTCTACTTAAAAATCAGATAGCTTAAAGCGAAGCTTATTAATGTCCCTACTTAAAAATGTTCAAAGCACGTAAAATGACAAACGCCTTTACTCTCATTCTAAATGACAGATTTAACAAATCTCTAGACATATAACGCCCATTAAGCCTTCTTAGAACAATTAATTAGTATAAAGCGGCAATTTCAAACGCAAATCTCCGTGAAGTTCTAAATGAATTATGTTTGTTCTTAAAGAGTTATCATCCTTCATATTATCGCAGCAATAAAATTAAGAAACTTCGAGTTTAATGTTGCAACACTAAATTATACTTGTGTAAAATGTTATTATTGCAATTTAATGCGATTCAGGCTAACGCTCGCCGAGGCCACGCCTACTCTCTTTTGCGGCGAGACAATAAGTTTTTACGAGCTGAATAGAGGCGAAGATTGGAAAAAATTCAAAGCACTTTTTGTCGAAATTCGTAAAAAAATGTTTTGTATTGTGAGTGGCACACAATGGTGGATGGAGGAAATGAGAGTCTGGGCGTAGCGGTGCTCAATTTAACTGGTACCGCTCTGCCGCCCGCCCGCCGCCAGCGCCCCGCGCCCCGCACCCCGCGCCCTGTGCCCCGCGCCCCCGCGCCCCCGTCCGCGCCCCCGTCCCGCCTGCATATTGTGTACTGCACGCAGCGAACAATCACGCTGGAGACGTGACACTTCATTACATTACCCTAACTAAAATACTAATTGAGAGAAAATATGAACCGTAACTAATTTGATAGTAACTGTTTAACTTCAATTACTAAGCAATTTAAAGTTGTAAACTAAATTAACAAAATCTAAGCAAATTTGAATTCTTTGAATGTCATCATTTTAATAACACTAGTTAATTAGCAGGTTTACACCACTTAAACTTTAATTAGGAGTAATTGACATTGCAAAAGTGCATTTACATGTTCAACAATAAATTTGGAATACCAGACTATCAGAGTTTATAGGAGGTTTGATATAAATATGCCAAAACAAAACACAGTCGCTAATCTAATCTCCGTGCATAACGCAGCGCGGCCGGCCGGCGCTGCTTTGTGGCGCACGCTTCGCTGAAATTTAATGTTTCGCCGTGTACCAGACCCTTTGAAGGCTCCCATATTAGCCGCCGCCTATTAGCATAAAACCCATAATGGCACCACCTAAGCTTTTAATTAATTACTGACCAGATACCGGGAAGTTTCAACGGCATATGAACAAACTCTCATCGTCTTTTTTATTCAATTTGCATAGAACATGCCAGACGAAAATGTATAAACATGCGATCCGTACGTGAAAATTAAACAATTCCTGGGTGAAAGAACTCTGGTACGTACGTGCGGTTATTAGTTTTTCTACTATTAAAATGTAACAACACAAAATGTAAGCAGCGAGACCAACGATGAAAAACTCATAAATGCTAACGTAAAATAAATAAAAAAGCATCGACTGAGCAAACAATCTCCGGGAAAACTAATTTATGCGGCGCATTCGTTGGGGCTCGAGTAAGATGCCGCGGAAATCTCTCTTTTATGTTTTGGCAAAGGTTTAATATAAAAATTACTTTTCGCATTATCATGTGTGCCTGGTAGGCGCCGGGGGATCACATGCGGAGACGCAATTCGCTGAGGGCGCGCTTTCCGCTTCTTGCCGGATTATCTCATGCGTGACAGCTGCTTCAGTCTCTGCGGCCCTGGTACTTAACGACGGAATCAGGTAGGGTATCGAGTGCTGTTATTGTTATTATTTTTGAATATATTATGTTATTATAAAATATCTGCTTAACCGACGTTATTTAGTTTAAGTGTAATATTTATGCAAATAAGCTTAATAGTTAACACGAAAGTTAGTCTGCATATTTTGTATGATGAGAGAGTGTTACTAGAACTACATTTACTTAATTAAAATAATAACATGCGAATTACAAATGCAAATATAGTGTATCGCCCAGTATTAAAATTACACAATCCATTTTAAATCAGTTTTATATATCCCTTTAAACAAAGGATAATCGTAAACAAGAATACAGCGGGCAAAACGCTTAAAAAGCTTTAAAAAAAAGCGTCGTTGAAAAGTAATTTCGTCACAGAAAATTACAACAAAATAAATAACAGATATTGTCAACCCTACACACAGATTTGCAAATCTACTTCTTTTTATCGCTCCATATGTAGACGTTTGATTCCTGATCCCCTCATATTCCTTTGATTATTGTATTACAAAAAATGAGGGCAAGAGATATGTTGAGTTGTGCACTTTTTGACGTCACATAATCTATTTATTGTCAGCAAGTAATGAATGATGTTTAGCAGGGTTGCCACGCAAGTGTTTTGCGCTTGTTAAAAGGCACCCCGGATATGACATTGCTTTCATGTGAGTAAGCAATCATGGAAGATATTTTTTTAATTTATTGACTTTGAGGTGAATTATTTTTGTTTTGTTTGTGATTTTATGATTGTGGCTTTTAAATTTTCATAGCAAAATGATTTATCGTTAATACCTAAAAATTAAATATGAAATTGAGATATAATGAGCACAAATCGATTAGTAATATGGTAGTGAACTTCAGTTAATTTTCATTGCGAAAAGATCACGCAAAACTAGAATCTTTACAAAACAAAATCACACACTAAACACCCAAAACTCTTAGGTATAAATGTAAAACCACGAACTTTTTTATCTTTTAAAATAAAATACTCCTAACCGATAAATCATATTCTTATCCCGTCTAAGAGACATGAAATAAACAAAAAATGATCAATTTCGCCGAGAGCTAAAAACAAATAAACGTCGATCCTTAAAAACAAATCTGTGTTGGAGGCATCCACGCACGTGTAGAGGGGTTCATACAAAGAAAAGCAATTTAACAAAATAAAAAATTCTATATTAGAGTTTCAGGAAGAAACAAATGATACGGGAAATACTTAAATCACGGCTATTGATGCGAAATTGGAAATGGTAAATTACGTATTTGAATGTCGTAATGGAAATAGGTTTCGTTCGTAACCGTATTATGGTTGATTTAAGGGACATTTTGCTTTGTAAAATTGTATTGAGTAGGAAATCTATAATAGTATCTTAATATAATCGGAAATTGTAATAATGATATTTTATTTCAGCAACGAGAATAACTTCTTATTTATCTTTAGATATGCAAATAACCCATTTATAGGTATTATTATATTGTATAAGTACGATTTAGCTTCCTGTCTGATTTATATTGCAGGAATTAAATTGCATATTCAAAGATTTGTTGTAGAATAAATGACAGCTATCAGTTAATCAGAACACGAGTAATTGTTATGGTAACCGTGTAGCTACCGTCTCGTAGGCCGCTACGCTACGATTTGCTACGCTAATGAGCTACATCTTACAGAGTTCGTTGAAGTAGCAACTTGAAGCTTTTCCAATTAAATTTAACATTTATATAAATAGCTTCTCATATTTGGAGTAAAATATATTTCGTTACACATTAAATGAAACCTAAAAATAATTTACAAAATTTTTGCAAACAATAAAAGTGATTTAAGCCGTTATACGAACAATATTATTTCATATTCGCATGCAATGTTATAGCTACACGCTAAATCACAAATATGTAAATAAATTGAAAAGGCTCGACATTAAATAACTTGAAATAATATATCGGTTCGTGTGCGGGGGCGTAGCCGACTGCCATTGACAAACGGCTCGGCAAATATAAGCCGAATTATGGAAATTCCATTCAAGAATCGAGAAATTATAGCTTTTGTTCACATTTTATCTCGCTTAAGTCACATTACTGTGCACTATCGAAATTGGTTTCGATAAAATTTGCGTAACATCACCCAAACGGATATAAATTCATATAATTGCTCTCTTAATGTGCCATTCTCTGTATTCTATAGTTTTTATTTCTGATTACCGAGCGAGTGTTTATTCTCACATATTTTAAGTTTATTAGAATACTGTCATAGACGTTAAAGAACGGCTTAAGAAACTAGAGCCATAAAGTTTATGCAGTGACGACATATTTTAGGGAGGTCTCGCTTTTTATTAGACGGAGCGAGATGATCGCCGGATCCCCTTTCGAGTTTAAAGTTGAGCCGCTCACGGTATTGCGAAAGTTTTCAGCTCAACGCGAATACAGCGGAACGCTTTCAAAAGAGTTATAGTACGGGGTGAGTTTTTTTCTCTGGGTTCATACTGGATAGAACCGGATTACTTTCAGTTCACACACGGGGCGGCAATCAGAAACCTTTGAACTCTTTGATGGATGGAAGTCCACCTTTGCTTGTCGGGGTTTGATTAATGTGTACCTATGTATGTGTAATCGGTATTGATCTTTGACGGTATTAGAATAGTTGGGATGGATGGAGTTTATATTTAGATTTTATTTTGTGACTTTACTGCTACAATTTTGATGCGTAAGTAAAGCGATTTTAAACGTTTTGATACTACGTTTAAAACTACTAACCTCATCCGATTAAAAAAATAATTCACAAAAGCATACTACACCAATAGGTAAACTTGCTTTAGAAATGTGAACTTCTCACTACCAGTAACCATTTTATAAGATCGTCATCAAAATTAACATACTTAAATTCATGTACATTATCAGATAATCTGCTTACTCCATTCGGTAACAACGCCGTGATGGCTGCCGTAAATACCCCGTTTATTTTATCTAGCTGGGAGAGGGATTAATTAATCAAGAGTCGCGGTTGTGGCGATACGCGACCGATGCATCAACGTTGCGTGGTAGGGGGTGCACGTTACGTGGTACGGGGGACGGTGCGTCACTGGCGGCTTGTGGAGTGATTATACTTATTTGCGTTCTACGTTTGCTATGTACATAGTAGAAAGGGCTATGAGATGATTAAGGTAGTGGTTTTCTGCTAGATATTTAAAGGGATTTGATGATAGTTACAGTTTTAATAGCAAGTGTCAATGCTCAATTATTTTCTCTACATGCAACGGCCTTTTCTTATACTATCATAAAACTTACTGTACTGTTCGTATTCACATTATTTTAGTTAAAACCCCTAAAAATATCGTAAACATTGGCACACCCACGCTTGTATCTATCTTTATATCTTGTTTACATCAAAACATCAAAAAGCAAAACGTGACGACTCCTACACAAGTATACAAAAATACAGACACTTAAAAAGTTCAGAGGCGTTATCCTAACACTTACAGTATAAATCCTTCAAACGTACCACTACCTCTTTAACTAAGACTGTTACAGTTAAAGAAGCGAGACAGCACTACAAGGTGTATAGCGTTGTCTCTCTCCCACAGTTAAGATAGCCATACTTTTGATACTTAAAGGAGTCGTGGTACGTCTTTGTTTAATATATTATTTATCTCGGGTTTATTTACAGCTGTTTACTGTAGTACATAGTTTATACTTGCAACGAAACATAAATCTTTTTCTTTGAAGTTATTTTCAAAGTTTTTTATAAACTTCTAGTTTGGTTCATCCCTTTCGAGCAAAGAGATTCTATCTGAAGTTTTTTCTGTTTCAAGTTGTAATTTGAATTAAATAAATTGAAATCTTTGAAACTCGGATCGGTATTTAACGTTATAGTAATTGAGTTTATTTATTCGAATCAAACTGTTGACTCCTTCGAGTCATAGTTTATTAATAACAGTACAGAAGCGATTGTCATAATTTATTTAGGATAAATTCAACAAGAATATTACAATGCTAAGGTACTTTGTCCTAAAAAGGTTGTTAAAAAACATATTTTATTTTAAAACAATACAAACAACATTTTTATTCTAGTGAGTCTCAAATTCATACTCCTTTGATTTCGACTATTTTTGGCATCTTTGATCAAACAATACTACTAAAATCTTAATAAAATCCTCCACATTTGTCTGTGAATCAACCCGTTGTACCTACACGTGTAAGCACAAAACTAAACTATAGCAATATTTATTTACGGTGAACAAATGGCCGTGTACCGTGTTAGCATTTTACGATTCTAGCCAAACAATTTGTATTCACGTGTAGTACTGGTTGTAAAACTTTCGTACATCTGTGGAGAAAATTTGTCCAGGTGCAATCAGATAAGCAGACAGCCTTATCACAGAATTTCTTTGTCCGAGGTCGTTTTAAAAAGTTTCTAGTTCAATGAACTCGTGTTAGTTTTTAGGGTTTCGAGCCCAAAGGGTAAAACGGAACCCTATTACTAAGCCTCCGCTATCTGTCTGTCAGTCTTTCTGTCTGTCAGTCTCTCTGTCTGTTTGTCTCTCTGTCAGTCTGTCTTCAGGCTGTATCTCATAAACAGGGATAGCTAGAAAGAAATTTCAGCTTTTTTTGCCGCTATAACAACACTAAAAATTAAAAAAAAAATGTTAACATGTTTTGATTGTATTTTTTTACTAAAAATTAAAAACGGTAACAAGTAGACGTTTTTTCTAATAATAGATAATAGTACGGAACCCTTCGTGCGCGAGTCCGACTCGCACTTAGCCAGTTTTATTCGATGTTTTTTATAACTTAAAACCGATTGTCCGTTGTTTCGCGCTAATATTTATTGTTGCTTCGGTTTTCTTATTTCGAATTAATAGAACGTTACGTGGCCGAGATAATTGAAAAGAACTGGCTGAAAATAAATTATTCGTAATCATTTTTTAAATTGGAATTTGGAATGTTAATAATTTTAATTTTATTTTGTGGAATTACATTTGGTTGGAATAGAAACTTTATGAAGAAAATAACGTTCATTTTGATATTTATTTACATTTTTTGAGCGTTACAGTTAAGAATGCAAAAACCCGACTTAGGTGTGCACGAATTTAAATAATCTATGTAATAAAATGTTTCTTTATTTTGGAGTACCTACTTATTGTAAGTTTTAATGTTTTATTTTTTTTTAATTTTGTATAGCAGCAATTTTTTTTCTCAGGTAATAAAATTATTAAAGATTTTTGTCACAATATTTACAAAAGGTAAAGCAGGGGGCCCACCGTCACGTCTTAAAATAATATTATTGCATAATAACGCTCTCTCGCTTCCACTACAGAAAATTATGTAAGACTTTACGAATGTAGAGTTCATATTTCATAGCCCAAGCAATAATTGCAGTTTCTAACATGGGTAAAACAAATGTACAGAATAAATAAAATATGGATCTAAAGATAAATACACAGATATTCATATTTGCAAGTCTGTATTTGTTGACGCGGGATTTGCTTGTGTAAACAAACATGATATTTGTGAACTAAGCAAGTATTTATACTGTAACGGAACTTTCACTGCCCAGACATGTTTGGAAATGCAATGGAACGTATAAAGTTAGGAATTGTATTATTTATAGAGGAAAGGGAAAGTCATATTGTTAACGGTATTATGTTTCAGTAATTTACATAATAATTTAGTCATTGTAAGATTATTCATAATGGTAATATTTATTTATTTAAGCTTTTTGTAGAAAGAAAATTCAATGGCGGTTGCCTAAGGCATTCTCTATTAGCCAACCATAGGGTGGTGAAGAGAAAACAAGAAGTAGGTGCATAATAGGAAAAATATTTGAAAAGGAAAGATGACAAGAGAATATTCGTGGTCAAAAGTAAAACATGTTTTTTTTTTGTTATCTAAATTACCTACCCATGTTTTACAAATGATAAATGATTTGATTATAGCAAAAACAGCCTAATGAAGATATCTAAAAAAAATAAATCAATAAGACTACAACCAATCCGAAAAATCGTCATTACACTAAAATACTAAAAGTATATTTATTACAAATTGGCTATCTGGTTTACTAATAAATCGGCTATTTATTAGAAAAATATTTTTTTATGAATGTACGTTACGTACGTTATAGAAATTATATTTCAACGAGAATAAAAATCTAATATGGAGAAGCATCAAGTATTCATTAAATAGCTTATTATTATAGAAATCTGTAAATGTAGGTATTATGTCGCTATATAAAGCTTGTTACTAATCGGCTTTTTATAATTGGATACCTAGATTGCATATTTTTTCGTTTACGTAATAAAATTATGTCTGGCTATAATTATAGAAAATACCATTTTATAAAGAGTACCATTTGATGGATTTCTAACAAAAATATTTTTGTTATACGTAACGCACCTTTTATGACACCCAACATTATAAACAGAAAATAAAAACCCTAATTTCAAACAGTTTTAATCCCAAAAATCCAAATTTCCGAAATTCCCCGACATTATACATGAAATTATCACAAAATTGAATCACAGATATGTTCAAATGAAGCCGAAACGAGATTTGCTTTCCTTTACCACTTTAATCTATTCAAACTGGACTAGACAGAGACACGAACTAGGCAGACTATCTACCACCACTCCTCATAGTAAAACTTACGGTTGTGGAAGAGAGGCAGCAATATACACGGTGTAGAGCGCTGTCCCTTTCCCACACACTGCAATAATATTACTTTGAGAGTTCGTGGTAGATCGTCTGGTCTAACTTAGTAGACTTATAATTGGCCTGTATGCAACTTCAATGGGACTAGAGGTGTGCAGAAACTACATTAGTGATTGGTTTGAAGCACATGCGAGGAACAAATCAAGTTATGTTGGAACATGGGAACTTGGACGGAGATGCTGTCTTGTCTTGTCTTGTCTTGCGAATTTTGATAATTTCATCTGTCTTTCAGGATACAGGGTGTGGTATTATTGTGGCTCGTGTTTGGTTGAATAAAATTTGTTCTTGTGGGTAGATATTTTTGTGAACACACAATTTAAGTTCAGGTAGGAAAATCGTATGTTTTAGTTTGTAGATATAAAATTAATTGGGGTTCAATTTATTTCTCTATTTTATTCTTATTTTATTTTTGGGTTTTAATCAGAGATATGACATTCCCATCATATCCTTTTACAAAATTTGTTTTTTGTATTATCTAGTTTAGCATTTGTGTATATAAAGTCGAAATCTACATTTTTCCTCTAATATCGCTATTATATTTAAAGAATCTGTAGCAAAGATGGCAAATACAGCAGCAATAATGTTATTTTGGTGTATGTTCCGTATGTATTTATATGCATGTAGTAAAAAACGGTTATTTCAATATTACAAACAGACACTCCAACTTTATTTATAAATACGTATAAACGTTAAAATATCCTCCCAACCAACAGCACCACTAAACCATACAAAATCAAAATTCGCCAGAAATATGATATTACGAAACTAAAGTACATTGAAAACAACCGTCTCGTCTACTTGAAGTCTAGACAAAGCCAGTTGTAAGGTTTGCTGCCAATTGGGAGGAAACCACTCCTCTATTTAAATATTTCCTCGCAATTAATTTAATTTAGTTAACAAAAGGGAACGGTTGGTATTCTTATTCGGTCTTATTAGGGTTCCGTAGGTACCCAAACGGTAAAACTGAACCCTAATCCTAAACCTCCGCTGTCTGTCAGTTTGGCTCCAGGCTGTATCTCATAAACTGTGATAGCTAGAAAGCTGAAATTTTCACAAATTATGTATTTCCGTTGCCGCTTTAACAACAAATACTAAAAATAGGAAAAAATATTAGATTAACGGAATAAAAATTAGTATACCTACAACAAACGTGATTTTCTATTATAGATGATAGTACGGAACCCTTCGTGCGCGGGTCTGATTCGCACCTGGCCAATTTTCACAATTTGTGAGACATTGGTGTAATCCCGACAACCAGTGCACTGCTTTTCTACTCTCTGTATTTTGAATGCCGAATTGAGAGTTGCAATTTGTTTCATTTAGTAATTGCTTAGTCGTGTTTTAGAATTAATACTTAGATCTTTAATGTTTAATCTCGGGAATGTTTTGTTAAGGTAATTGGGAAGAGGTAATTTCTTAAGGATTGAGGTTTGTGTGATGTCATGTAGTATAACTAAATAAATCCTAGAAATTTTGTAAATGTGAAAGTTTGTGAGTATCGATGGATCTTTGTTACTCTTTCACGCTTAAACGGCTATACCAATTTGGATGTGATTTGGTATGAAGTTAGCTGATAACACAGGTTACTTTTACTTTTGTTTTTGCAGCTATAAATGACATCCATACAGGCAAAACCGCGGTGAAATGCTAGTGCGATTAATAGAGCAAAGCTTTAAGTCGCAAAAATGCTTGAGTATTTATGAAATAAATAACATTAGAGTTTTATTTAATCACAAATTTACAACAAGATACACAAAGAGTTTAAGCTACCATAAAGCTAGTATAATAACATTGAAAACAAATGTAATACAATTGTAAATGCCTCAAACACCACATCCATAAACGCAAATCTAAACATCAAGCAATACTCAACTTAATCTCCACAACACAAACACGACGTCTCCATACCTCCAAACGACTACCATAGTACTAGAAACCTACTACCACAACTTAAAGTACCTAATATCACAGCAGTTGTGGAAACGTGACAGCGCAATACACGGTATATAGCTGCGTCTCTCTTTCACAACTGCAATAATACTTTAGGAGATGGTACGTGGTAGGCCGGTACTGGCACACGTTATGACGGCCCTGGGGCTAAAGATACGATAGATTTACACCAGAACGGTTAATACATGGCAAGCCAACGGCCACCATTGATCTCTGAGCTGGCCCTTTGTTTACAACAATAACTGACTCAACTGGAATGAAAGTTCTGAAAATTTCTGTTCCGATGCGTTTTTGTTTTTTCGTTCGATTTTTAATGAAGTTTTTTGTATTGTTCCTGTAGTTTTTTTAAGAGAAGAGAAAGTTGAAGCTGTGATAGCCTAGTGGATAGACCGTAGGACTGCCAAGTCAAAGATCTCTAGTTCGATCACATTTCGGTCACACGATCCAATGGTCGATTGATCACAGGAGACATTATTATTAGTTTTTTAATTTGTTAAATGTCTTTATGGTCAGCCAAGAGTCCATCTTATAATATATGGCACAACAAAAAACAAAGAATAGTTTACAAAAAAAAATACTTTTTCAAAAAAAATTACTTTGTAGGTACTTAGTTGAAAAATTTCGCGCAAACCGGACCAATATATCAAAATTATATTGCTAACTCCAAGTTTTCTTAAAACAAAAACATAACTAGTGATCAACAAGCCACTTTAGATAATAAACTCCATTAAGTATTTCCTAAGTTTTAAGCTAGAAGAGCAAGTTTAGGTAGACAAAGCACTCAGGCAGGTAAAGTTTAAAGTTTAAGGCTGCTACGTCACTCTTATTCTGTTTAAATATTAAGAACTTCAATATTTTAAGGTGTTTCGTGATTGCATCTTAAATACTTGCTAATAGCTAAGTTTGAACATCGATAGTATTTTGTCTGTTCTTTGTCTATTGCAATACAAGTAAACTAAAACTATCGATATTTTTTTAATTACGATTGAAATAAAAAAAAATGAATAATATCAAATTGGAACTAGCAGTAGCAGATATCCAAATAATTCAATTGCAAAAAGAATTAACAATTTATTAAATAAAGACCAATTCTCCTTAAACCTTATGCCTTTCGTGAAAAACTAATAAAAAATTGAATTAAGTTAGCGTAACTATTTTTTAGGCCTACTTTTGGTATTATAGCATAGGCTTCTCCCTTTCTCTTCCAGATTTTTCTAGTTATAGGCGCTAACTACAGAAACAAAAAAGCTCACAATGTTCGAAAATACTTCAATACTATATAAATTAAATTAAATTATAAATATCTTGGGACAATACCCACACACGGCCATCTGATCCCAAGCTAAGCAGAGCTTGTGTTATGGTAATCAGACAGCTGATAAACATACTTATATGTTTCTAAATATATACATGTTATAGATAAAATACACCCAGACACCGAACAAATGATCGTGCTCATCACACAAATATTTGTCATCATTTGTTTTTTTTACAATATAGTTCTTTATTATCATCAGAAATTTGTAAAAACACAATTGATACGAACCACTAAAGCATACAAATCAATGTAATCAATCCTCGAGGTCACTGCATTCGTTTTTAAATGAAGAAAATATGTTTTCTCATCTGTAAATGTCATCTAGGTAATTTTTTAAAGCGAAATAAATCGTAGCCAGACCGGGCATCAATCAATGCTAAGGAGTTCCAAAACTTTATCAACTTCTACAAATTGTATGTCACCGGTTGAATTTGATTTGTTTCTTTATTTTTTAGGGTATTCTTTAGTCAAACATATTTTTTCGTCTATTTCAAAATATTAAAAACTTACTATGTTTATAGTGTAGGTAACGTATAGATTATTTAAATATTGATATACCTATGATAGCGAACTATTTACTTTGGGAATGTTTAATTTGTTTGTTTATTTAAATAAAAATATAAGTATTTTAAACTTAAATTTTTCTCCGTCGCGTCGGTCAGAGTGATTGAAAATATCAAATACCAAGTTCCAAACGCTTGCATACCCAGACAATATAAATATGAATTTTCAGAATAAATTAATACTGTTTAGCTCACAGGAATTTTATTTTCAAGTGTTTTGGTTTTAATAAGTTAAGAGGCATTGTGTCTAATATTTATTGAGTATTTGAATAATAAACTTGGATATTAAATAAGTTTACGCTAGATTAAGTAAAATTTTACTTCATACATTTATGCGAAGATGAATGGGTTTTAAAATAAGATTTTTCTGAAGTTCAGTCATTAGATAAAAAAGACCCATTTTTAGTTTGCTTAATTAATTAGAGGTTTTATAAGCCACGTATGCTAAAAACGTTGTACGCTTTTTGGTATTATATTTGAATTATCCAAAACTTAATTTGTACACATTGTATTTTAAATTTTATTCAATGAAAAAGAATTTGAAAATAAATATCATTGTGATTTAAATCTTTATAAATGAAAAAAAAACTAATAAAAAACGAACAACATACAAAAGATTCAATAAACACCACATTAATACAACATCATCACTAATTGATAAAACCATTCTCACGACATAAAAAAAAATATACGAGCACAAACAATCGTCCCTTTCTAATACGAATTTTATTGCTCCGTCATAAATGGCGGTGCTTATTATTTTCTAGTCGTAAAACAACGAAATAATGTCCTGTTACAATAATAGGGAGGTACCACCACAAATACAAGTAGCTAAAGCAATATTGTTGCTAATGTTAGAGAGAGACGCCGCTCTACGCCGTCTCTAGTGGTGTCTCTTTTCCACAACTGTAACAATGTTACTTCTCTTTAAGATTTGGTCCCCCTGTACCTAATCTCACCACGACGGATTCCCAGCCACAGTTTTAGTATCGAAACATTGTGGATCATTTTTATATGCGGTCCTTTTATTGCTAAATGAAAATGAAATGACGGATGTTATATGACGTATTTTTTATGTAGTTCCTTCATACATTGTTGATCTTGCCTTATCTGGGGTGTTACAATAAAATGTATATATCTCCCATATTTTACCTCAATGACGGTTAACATGATTTCTGTAAAGAACTTCGGTCATACAGGTTTCACATTAATTATTGTCGGGCCTTGGTCCAGTGGTTAGTGATCCTGACTGCTATACCAGAGGTCGTGGGTTCGATTCCCACCTAGGGCAAATGTTTATGTGATGAGCACGATCTTTTTGTTCTGTGTCTGGGTGTTATTCATGTATAATATGTATGCATTTAGAACTATTTAAGTATATTTAGCAATGTCTAGTTCTCATAATACAGACGCTGCTTAGTTCGAGACTTGATGGCATTGTGTGAAAGTCATGGAATATTATATTACTACCATATAGTTACATGTTAGATATTGATACACTGTAGCACAATTGCTGGTATGCAAATTTCACAAAAATAAGTTAAGGAAAATTACATTTAGTTGTAAATGTAATTAATTATATGTTCCCTTTTACGACGGCTATCAAAAGAAACGTCTAAAACCAAAACCAATAACATTCATATTATGAAAAACCCTGAATTTCTGTTCACCGTAAAAGTTAATTTTCTGTCTCTTTATAAATAGATGCATACATACAAATGTCTCGTATGAGATAACATTAAAAGTAATTAGGTGAGACGACAGGTAAAATTAGACTTTGAGGTACAACGGGTAAGGTTGTAATTCGATTGTTGTTAGTAGATTTGGGGGTGCAATATTATCTTCTACACATCCAAATAAATGAGAAAAAACTGGGGTCCGGCGGACGAAGTTTTTAATTTGTAATTACAGGACAGCGTCCATGCTGTAAGCACCATTAACTTTTTTCCTTAATGTCCGTCGTACGGGGTTCCCTATATAAATGTAATTGGTTTTATTGTCCAAATTCAAATTAGTTTTTGTTGTACATAATGGAGGTCCTCTTTGATAGAGTACTCTTTTGTATTTTTGTCGCAAAAACCGTGTTCGTTTAGTTGATGTCGACGTTTCACTTGACTTTTTAACTTGACTTGGTATTGTTGTTGGTATATTTAATTTGAGACGCCTTTCAGCTTAAGGCATATAGCTTACTCAATAAGACTTAACAAGGAACTAAAAATCTCACAATCTTTTACTCTCATTTCATATGAAAACTCAAATTTTCGATACATGTATTACCAATTATTCTCACCGATGTATTTTCCACTGTTCAACCGAAAACGAGATTCAAAACCACCAATTTCACTAAAAAGTACCAAACAAGCGAACACTTAAATACAGTAAAACCCTTCATAATCCAGTGTTTACCGCAATTCGGATCCGGTATCAGAGAGTGCGTCGTTAGCAAATCTCAACTTGACAATTTTATTGCAAACTCGGGGGTATTATTGAAAGTCTATGAGGGTCCTTTAGACCCCTTCACGCTAGTTATCACGGTTTTTTGATGTGTTCGCCTCTTTCGTACTCTCGAGTCTTTTCTGCTGTTTGCTTTCTGTCATATTGACTGTGGCCTTTATTGGAGATTTTTTGGCAGTTATTTCGCTATTTTTTTTTTAAGTGGTTTGGAGTTAGTTGGATTAGAGATATGTTTGTATCTGTGTGGACTTTCGCTTTCCGTTTGGTGTGGGTCGATAGTTTCAGATGTGACATTTTATCACTATAAAACGTAAGCTTTATTACAAAGACTAGTAGCAGGAAACAATTAATACCCATACCTACATTACATAATTTTCAAATAGGAAGTAACTTTCTAAGACGTCTTTAAAACTCTTGACAGAAGACTAGCATTTCTGTACCTCGTAACTGTAAAACAATTTTATTCCAATTTTAGGCAAAGGGGTGTACTACGCCAAATCGAATAACAAATAATCGAATATCAAATGATCGAACACTATACATCGAACGTCTAAATACTCGAACGTTCATAATATCGAATGGTTATTAAATCGAACATTCAATACATCGAGTGTTCAAAATGTCGAATGTTTGTTTGATCGAGCGTTCAACGCATCCCACTTTCATCCTATTAAAAGGTCAGTATATTTTTTAAGAATATAAGAAAAACACAAAATTTACTAATAATACACGTTTTAATTTTTGACTATTATTTTTTAAAGGATTTTTTTTTAATTTTGTGTGAATTGCTATTGCACGGAGAAACTCTAATATATCCATGTTGTTTTTATTATTTAATATTTTTTGGTGGACACGGGTACAGACCGTTATTTCGTACCTTTAGTATATGCTTTTCTAACGAAGAAGACGCTAAATTGTTACTTGTACTTTTTTCAAGCACTTAAGGCATATGCTCTAGAATATGGTATCGAATTGAACCCACGAGTAATAATGACAGATTTCGAGATGGCAGTCATTAATGGTGTAAAACAAGAATTTCCTGATGCGCAACACAAATGCTGTCTATTCCACTTAGGCCAAAATGTATGGCGTCAAATTCAACAAAATGGTTTGCAAAGCAAATATGGCCAGGATGCCGAGTTTGCTGTCAAGTTAAGACACATTATCGCACTTGCTTATTTACCCCAAGAAGGGATACCAGATGCTTTCGATAAATTGAGAGAAGAAGTGTTACCCAATGAGGCAAATGATATCACCAACTGGTTTGGAAAATATTATGTTTGGGGAAATATGCATTCTCATGAGACGGGAAATAATAAATTACTCATATCACGTTCATCACCTATGTTTCCACCTTCCCTGTGGTCTGTGTTTCAAAATAATACACTGGGTTTTCCTAGAACTCAAAACAACATTGAAGGATGGCACAGAAGATGGAACACGTTGCTTGATAAGCACAAACGGGGTCTTTATGCTACCATAGAGTTTTTAGTTAAAGAGCAAGCTGTAACAAATAGGACAATTGAAAAGATAAACGCGGGATTGGGAAGACCTACTCCACAAAAAAAAGCAAAAGGGATGATAATGCGATTCAAAAAATATTAAATAATAAAAACAACATGGATATATTAGAGTTTCTCCGTGCAATAGCAATTCACACAAAATTAAAAAAATTTCCTTTAAAAAATAATAGTCAAAAATTAAAACGTGTATTATTAGTAAATTTTGTGTTTTTCTTATATTCTTAAAAAATATACTGACCTTTTAATAGGATGAAAGTGGGATGCGTTGAACGCTCGATCAAACAAACATTCGACATTTTGAACACTCGATGTATTGAATGTTCGATTTAATAACCATTCGATATTATGAACGTTCGAGTATTTAGACGTTCGATGTATAGTGTTCGATCATTTGATATTCGATTATTTGTTATTCGATTTGGCGTAGTACACCCTAGGCAAAGGCGTCTTCTCATATTTTTAAGAAACTAAAGGCACTGCGGGCTGGTAGACGATTATAAGCGCAATTTTTTTTTTTAATTCTTTATAGAATACCTTAAAATATATTATGTGATCTGACGACACACCCGATATAAAACAAAAAACAAACGCGATACACGTTTCATAATAACTACAATCTCGTGTGCCGACATCAACAGCCTAACATCAATACACATTACGACCACTACAGCTCTTAACAAACCAAATAATTTCGGCCGATTTTGTGAAATCAGCGTCAGAAACCTTAACACACACTCGACACGTCTTGAGTGTTGTACTCGATGGTACACCTAACTGATCTCGAGTGTACTTTGATTTTCCCTTTCTACTAACTGTAGGGCCGATGGACACGCTTTTTCAATTTAGTAAATAGTTCTCAAACTGTCTCTGACATCGCATTAAGAAATACTCACTTTAGTTTACTTGTTAAAGAATTAAAGTATCAAGAATTGAGGGTTTTACGCTTTTTTTTTTGTTTGAAAGTACTTTACGTTACATTTGAAGCGTAATTTGGGTTTAATGTTAAGTTTGTTTAATTAAATTAATGCTAGATAATTATTACATTTTTAATGAATAATTAATTTATCTTTTTTAGATCTAATTGTGACTATAGTGTATCTCAGATGATAATGGACGAAAATATATATCATTTTGACTGATCAATTAAGAGGTATTCATAAAATCTTCTTTCAACATTCATTGCTATTCATACCTCGATACCAATGACTGCAGAGATCGCAAAGTCCTTTGTTCAAAAAACACTACTTTTCCAATTAATATCATCACGAAACTTTGCGGAACATGTTAATCTGACACGGTTCTACTTAAACAAAGGCTCAACAAAAGAAACTCAGCAGAAGTAATTCCTTTCTTTGCAAATTAAAGCATTTCCTTCCTCAGTGCCCGTTGACAGATCTCCAATAATATTCATAGTTATGAATAGCAATTTTAACAAAACGTAATAAGTACAATTTTAACAGGAACGCAAAATCTGGATTTAGTGATTGTACTTGATCGGGTATAATTGATACATTTATCAAAAAAAAAAACTACGAAGAAAAACTAACTAATAAAACTCAAATACTTTATTTAAAGCACTGAAATTTACAAGGTTCATCTCATCTAAGAAAATTTCTAAAGCTTAAATCAGAAAAACCTCTTCGAAGTTAATATTAGTCGGGTCATGTACTCAAGCTCATAGGTATTCACTCAAACGACAGGATCGCCTGATTGGCACATCCTTTGATCTCAACATAGCTGTAAACTAATTTAACTCGTGTTTGCTAGCTGATTTCAACTAAAAACACTATGTAAAATACCTAGCTTTCTCTAAAATTCTTAAAATTACTCGAACAAAGAAATTTCGCATCAGTTTATACAAATTGTAAACAAAATTAAAGTCAACTCCAATTACACAGCTAATCACGACTCAATTTTGTATAAATTGTTGAAATACGTGATTTTTTTTTATAAAAAATGTAATAAGTAATATAAAAAGTTTGAGACATAATTAAATTCTTAATACCGTCTGTACATAAATCCGAATGACGTATAAATGTGTTATTTGAATAATATTACAATTTGGAATCGCTGAAACGTCGAGTGAGGCGGGGCCCACATTTGCATATGGATGGAGTGGAGCCACAAAACTAGCGTCAGCTTAAAAACACTTTTTCTTTCTTTCAGTGCCCTAAAACTAGTACATTTGTACTAGTTTTAGTACACAAATATAGTTCATTCGACAAATTTGCGTCTAATTGAATATTTCAATTACTTTCCTACTTAAAACCAGTTATACAGTGCTTTTAAAGCCGACCGAGTCCTGAAATCATTTGATGAAACCGGTGTAACACTCTTTGCAGCCATATCATCTTTCACACAATCCATCCATCGTTCCTTTGGTCGTCCTCTTCCCCTATATTCATCCACATTCCTGACCATGTGATCCTCTCTTCTCCGTATGAAATGTATACTATGATAGCCGGTTACCATGAAGCTGTAACTTTTTTCAACAATAAAATTTTAATAAATATTTTCCTTTGTCTTTTTTACTCAAAATACCGCTATTCTCGTGGCCACCTGTCGAACAGCAAGTGACCCACGAAACTCTTCATAATGCAGTTTTCACGTATGTTTTTCTAAGTTTATGAACGTTAGAAGGGAAATTTACAGCGAATACTCGAGCTAAATCTTTTAGTTTTGAATAATGTTCGTTTTTGTAAGATTAGCATTATGTATATCGTTCTCATAGAGTTATTTCGGTATCTGTGCAATGAATCATATAATACAATGGTTTAAAATTGCTTTTATTTATTTTGCGATAAATATGACTTATATACTTGCTGGATATTTTGCTTTGTTTCATTTTAAGAATGTGTGGTTTATCTTTTATACGTAAAAGTTATTAAATTTATTAAGTGATACGGTTTTGAATAGATATACAAGTGGACTTTTTATAGAAAACAAATAGAACCACTTAAATAACAATAATTATAATCAGTATAACTAATACATTGCTACTATAATTTCCCAAGGCGATTGTAAACTAATAAAATCATGACCATATCGAAAACAATATCACCCATTATAACATTTAACCGCAAAATTGATACCTCAATAATACAAACAAACTAATGAACAAATTAACCATTATAATTAATCAACCTAAATCATAACAACATTATCAAAACGAAACTGAATTTATAACAGACTAGGTTTCCCCGCGACTTTGTCCGCGTGAAAATTAACAAAGAAGTCAACTAGTTTTTTTTCTAATAAAAGTAGCCTAAGTTACTCCTTCATCATCGGCTAGGCAGATGATTATGATTTTGATGGGACTTTATCTGGCAGGCGCCAGAAGAAATCCCGTCAAAATCGGTCCACACATTTCAGAGATTAGCGGGAACAAACAATAAGTATTATAGACAGACAGACAAAGGTCTTAAAAAATATTATTTTGCGCGTACCGTGTACTAAAAACTTGTATTAATAAGTTATATCGATATTACAAACAGATACTCCAATTTTATTTCTATGTATAGATTGTTAATTGCCTTGTTTACTTTGTTACACGCATACAATAATACAGAATTTTATGGTGGTTGGCAAATTTAATGAGGGCCGTACACTACAGTTTTGGACTGACCGTAGTCGGTTCGGAGAATTCGCTATTGGACCCCAGGAAAAAGTTAATAACGCCTGAAGTCGCCCAGTCGCCCCGGCAATTATAAATTTATTCGTCTACCCTCCCCAACTTTATTTTTCAAATTATTAAATTATTGGGTAGAACACAATCGCTTACTGAATTAATACTAGGTTGTCGTCTCGATTTAATTTGTGTTCGTTTAAAGCAAGCGTTAATGAAATAAAAAATTGCTATTGCGAAAGCAATAATTATCGTTGTGTCTAGAATTATTTATTTGTTTTCTGGCCTTCTTTTCCCTTTATACAGCATAATATTAAAAAATCCTTCAAACAATAGAAGGTATTGGTCAATTTATATGTTAAGCTTGTTTTCTATACTACGATGTTAGCACGGTCAAAATTGCACAGCTTTTTGTCATCTCGTAAAAGTTTCAGATAATAGTTATAATGTTGAAATTTTATGTATCTATGAAGGTAGTTGGCGGGAGGTGTAAGGAAATCACATAAGGATAGACATAAAAATAAAACAAGATCAACAAAAGAAACATTTTTGTAATTTATTAAAACCTTTTGTTAGTCATATTCGTCGTCACATTCCTCAATAGCGAGCTCCAATACGTGACAAGACAGTTTGTCTGTTAGATGCACGAATGATATTTGGACTTTGTAATTACCGCAAAAATCGTGGCACATCACGTCCTTGACAGAATCCAGAGATATCGTTAAACCCTGGACTTCAAATGTAGTCTAAAACAAAAGAGATATTTATACATGTTTAAAAACCCTCGTTCTTATTGTAAGAAGTCATTTTCTTTCTCATTGCACAGTGAAACCATTTTTTTTTATCCAAATTAACTACATTTGTACATAATATATTCATGAGTAATTCTATGAACAAAGGTGGTATTGAAAATGTAACCGAGAATTTTTTAAATACTTTGTGTGTAGGTACGTGATCGCCAAGAAATGACTACAGAAACATCAACGAAAAGAGCCTGATGTTTTCGAACGCAGGACGACAGTTCAGGATAAAGTAACAGATGGTCGAAAACAATATTACTTTTGTTATTCATATTAAGACTGAAACCTGACACTATTCTCCAGTAAAAGAAAAAAAAGGATTTTCTGTGAAAAATAAAGTCAAACAACAAAAATACTTACAACTTCAACAGGACATGAACTTATGTTCAATTTCTGAAGAACTGGATACCAAGGAGCGTCCTCGTCTTCCAAGCTTTGGCAGAAATTAATTGTACAGCCGTACATGAACTCATCCGCATCAGCTAGGTCCAGTAGTTTCCAAATTTGTACATCTATCTAAAAACGTAATTCGTTATTTATAGATATATCGTAATTATCTACTAGGTTTTAGAGGGCCAGCGGAATGGCACGGTAAAACAGAAATTGGAAAATAGATTCCATTTTTTTCGACAAATTACGTGACTTTGACTAATCGGCTCGGCATTGTCGGTTATTTTTTAGATATATCGTATTTATTTACTAGGTTTTAGAAGGCTTGCAGAATGGCATGGCAAAGAACAGAAATTTTATAATATATGGGATATTTTTCGACAAATTACGTGACTTTTGACTAATCGGCTCAGCGTTATCAGTCAGTGTTGCTACTAGTTAAAACGTAACTTGTATGATCAGGTATCAAAAATTAATAGAAAATATTCTCACGTCATAGTCCGTATTGATTTCTTTAAACGTTTTGATTTTACCGCTCAGCTTGGCAGCATCATCGCCATCGTCGGTTTTGGATGACCCGAGTACAAGTTCATCACAATTTACTACTTCATTTTCAAAATCTTCACAACTGAGCATGTTATCAGTTATTTTTGGAACGTAATATACCTGAGAAAAAAAAATAGAACCGTAAAAATAGAAATTTAACTTATTTCCTTTTGTCGACAAATAAAAACAATAAATATGAATGTGAATGGATGTAGGAGAAGAGGACGACCAAAGAAACGATGCTGTTGCTTGCGAGATGACGTCAATAGGAACCTGTGGAAGAAGATGACAAGCTGCGCCAAATAATATTTGGGATAAGGGCAGAATGTTGGTGAAATAAAAACAATAAACCGATGATAGTATTTTTACATGAACTAGTGATACTTACTTCACCAAACGTTCCCAAAATATTAAAACAAGCGAGGAATAATAAAGTGATTCCCATTGTCGATGTCCCATAACTCATGGTCAAGAGAAAAAGCAACGCAGTTAAAATAAATAAGCACCATCACGTGTCGTTTTACTTTTATATAGAGTATGATAGCAATCTCTGTTGTTAGTCGCATAGTTGATGGCAATGATATCCAATCAATTGTATAATGATTGCATGTGGTATAAACAGGAGGTTTACACGCTATTGACTTATTAGTCATTGTCAAGGACGAATGGTCACTTTTGATCTAAAGAGCTGTTTATAGGTTCGCTTTGTTCCTATTCTTGTTATATTATATACTAGCGACCTGCCCCAGCTTCGCACAGGTGAAATATTGATGTATTATACGTATAAACTTTCCTCTTGAATCACACTATCTATTCAAAAAATCCGTTGGGTAGTTTTAAAGATTTAAGCGAACAGACAGACAGATAGACAGTGACAGCGGCTTTGTTTTTGGATTATACCTAATCTATGATGACGATATCTTTTTACAAATTTGGTTGGATGAAATCATCTAACAGTTTTGTTTTAGTACGATTTCATGTAGTTTGGTGGCAAAAACGTTAATACTGCGGAACATGGTCCGAGCCAAAACAGTTTTTTAAACTCAATGCAGTTTGGTGCCGGGATGTTTGGCTATGTTCACCCCCCATTTCCGTTGGCGTTTCATCTGTTTTTAATTCACCTACGCAGTTAGAATAATTGAACCTTTTACTGCGTCACTGGATCCTGGTTTTACTTGATCTCTTGCAGGACATGTAAGTAGGTCGTTAACTTATGTTATAAGAGTGATAAAAGCATATTGCTCAAAATTCATACACACTATTTTGTCATCTAGTTAAAGTTTCAGATTATCGTGTCAATTTTGAATTTTAATAGTCATATAAGTAGCAACTGTGGCAAGTGAGGTAAGGTGTCCGTTTTTAAAAACTCTCAAAACTTCATAGAAATTGTTTAAAATTGAAATGAAACAGTAACAAAAAATATGTTTTAATATTTTAATACAACTTTTGATTAGTCATATTCATCGTCACATTCTTCAATACTGATCTCCAATATGTGACAAGACAGCTTGTCTGTTAGATGCGTGAAAGATATTTGTATTCTGTAATTACCACAAAACTCGTGGCACAACACGTCTTTGACAGAATCGAGAGATATTGTCAGATCCTGGACTTCAAACTCACTCTGAAATAAAAAAGACATTTTGTCAATGCGTTTTAAAAAATCAATTGGTATTACAAGTGGGATTTCTGGAAATGAGCATGATTGTCAGTAAAAACCCGGATCTCCAATGTTCACTTGTACCATGCGACTGAACGCAACGCCGGATCCCATTTTGAAACGCCCGATACGATTTGGGCTTGTATCAATAGCACTAATAATGCTGCATTTTATAACTCTTTGACTAACTCCAAGAACGAACTCTTAGAATCCGGTGAAATACTGTACCTGAGCACTAAGTTAGTGTGGGTAGGATCCATATGTCGACAAGTTTACGCTTCGTCGATTTGTATTCAGAATGAATTCATACGGAGGCTGAAATTATTACTATAATACTTACAATTTCAACTGGACAACCAGTTATGTTCAGTTTCTGAAGAATGGGATACCAAGGGGCATCTGAGTTCTGCAAGGTGTCACAGAAGTTTATTCTAGTGTTGTACATGTATTCATCAGCGTTAGCCAGGTCCAGTTGCTTCCAAATGTCCACATCAATCTACAAATGGAAAACTCAATTATTTATTGTATAGTAGGCATTTGTACCTAATACTAGGCAATCCGCCATTAGCATGACTCCACGAAAGTAAAACGTCACAAAAATGGGAATGTCATGATTTTTTGTCAAATCACGTGACTTTGATGCCCTTGTTATTGGATCAGCGTTGGCGCTTGGAGAAATGTATTTTTTTCTGCAGGTCTTCAGGCCAATACCAGTATAGATTGTTGCAGTTACTGAAGCGTGACAGCGCACTACATGGAGTACCTTGACGTCTTCCTCCACAACTGCAATAATTGTTGGTAGGCCAGGCTTTTTTTTCGTGGGAAATCAAAACCCACTATGTTTCTCCTGGTCGCGGTAACTCCTATTGTCGGTAGGTCCTGAGGAATACTAGGAATATAAGCGACTGGATAAAGATCCTTACCTCATAGTCTGACGAAATCTCTTTCAGCGTTTTTATTTTTCCACTCAGCTTTGCAGCACCATCGCCATCGTCAGTTTTGGACGAGCCAAGTACAAGTTCATCACAATTGATTACATCGTTTTCAAAATTATCGCAACTCAACATGTTATCAGTTATTTTTGGTACGTAATATATCTAGGAAAAAAATATTGACAGTATTAGTAATGAGTAAATAGAATTACTAACATTTTTCGGCTAGTTGTAGAATGACAACAAAAAAAAATGATTTCGATGACAATTTTAACAGGGCAAAAGGACCCAAATGGAGGTAGTAGAACACTTAACCAGACGTGCAAGAATCAGGAGTGACTAAAAGCTTCTTGGGTTGGGATGATCTCAAAGCTTGTTAGAAATTCTTGAATTTGTTGACCACCAGATAGAAAAAAGTGTATTTCAAAGAAATGACACTTTTAACACAAGTATACCCATGATGTCCTTGTGATACTTACTTCGCCAAACGTTCCAAAAATAGAAAAGGTGAGGAAAATTAAAACAATTTCCATTACCGAAGAACAATAAACCATGGTCAAGAGAAAAAAGTCACAAAGTGAGAAAATAAGGATTACTACATTTGTTTTACTTTTATACAGAGTTCGATAGCAATCGCTGTTGTTAGTCGCATATTTGGCATAGTTGATGGTAACGATATTCAATCAATTTTATAATGATTGCATGTGGTGTAAACAGGATTTTTACACGCTATTGATTTATTAGCCATTGTCAAGGACAATTGGTCTTCATCTTCCATAGGCTTCTGGTTTTTTTTTTTGCCAATTTATCTACATCATATTCGTACTTCGTACCTACAAGTATTTCCTTTAACTCCATTCGAGTTATTATTATTGTTACTACTAAAATGTCCCATTACTGGGCGAAGCTGGCTTCTTCCACTTGTTTTTCTCAAGAGCCACGAGTGACAAGTTCAGTTTTAGGGTTATTTTATTTTTTTTCCAATTAGTCCTGTTACTTACCTGGAAATAAAAACCGCATTATCATTTGCATCATACGATAATTCTCCTTATCCAATACTTTGTTAGTGATCACATTATTCGCTGAAACGTTATGAATAATAAATACTATTTCCAATTACTCTCTGAAGTTAGACCACAAATTATGTTATATTTTGTATCGTCATTACGAACATCCTATAACTTAGATCTAGCCGTTACTTATACCTACTATTATAATAGGCCTAAAGCATTTGTTCTCTTAGGTAATAGCTGATAATTATCATGAATCATATGGGCATTATGGGAAATAAATGTTATTTTATAATAAAATTAACAACTCACACATTTAAATACCAGTTATTACTAACGTGCTACCATTGATATATCTGTATCTCATCTCATCCTCATTGCCCTGCCCTTATCCCGATCATTATTTGGAGTCGGCGCTTTCTTTCTTGTTCATCCACATCAAACTGCAATTGTGTAATTGAAATTATCACCGTCGCTTCACAACCCCCCCCCCCCCTACCAAATGAAGTCAAAATCAACAATGTTAACAAAAATATGCGTCTAAAACATTGTAACAATATGAAACTACCTACAAAATCCGCATCAATATTTCATGAGACAAACAAATGGGGCGTCCCACACATAGTATATCATTTCCAATATAGTAGTTTTATGTAAATGATGCCTACTTTTAAACTGCCGTAATTTTTATATTCCGATTGGAGTTTCCCCTCGAGTGTTTTGTTATCTAACGGGGAAATGAATGAATGTATTCACAGTTTTGATTTACGGAGTATTTTTGTACAAGTTTGTGAGTTTTTTTGTTATCATTGTTAGTAGTTTTTTTGTGATATTGATTTGAAGTGAATTGTTTTTTGTGTTCGGTTTGTAAAAGCAGGATGGAGACAGACTTACCTTAAATTGTATTAATTATTGGTAAACTATACCAGTTCTTGTAGACAAATCACATTTTGATTACAAATTCTCAAATGTGATATTGCCTTCTCGATAAATTATGCCGCCAAAACATATTGAAAGCGATTTCATCTGCGTTGAAAATTGTGAAACTAACATTAACCTGGGAACTGATTTCCTTGAACTAACCATAGGGAACATCATAATTATGGTTTTAATGTTTTAAAATAAGTGTTATTGTCTCAGTGGGCATTAGCAGATAGTTTTACTCAGAACACTTTTACCAATAAGTTAGAACATTAAACAATGTTAGCGTAAACAAAACCTCTTTAGACAAACACTGCATAAAATATATACTATGAACGTCTGGCGTTATTTACACATATCTTCACATGTTGCAGGAAGAAATGATTCATACACGCTCGAAACGATCCCAGCGGGCAGTCAAGATATCTCAGCGAAAACCGAATGTGTTGTAGAAATTCATATTGCATGCATTGGGTGGAGCATAAAAATACTCAGTACTTTAATGCCGTAGACTCTTATAAATGACTACTGCTACACACAGCGTCACGTTGTATGCCGCTTATGATGGCTATAGAAATGTCGCGTCCGGCTGTGGTCTCTTTGACTAGCTGACATCGGCGTATGTTTCTATTTATTGAAAGTTTTGTCGTGTGACGTGACTCAGCGTACGGCATGACACAGTGTACAGCGTGACACAGTGTACGGCGTGACGAGGAGTACGGCGTTCGCAGTAGACGATCTACGACCGTTATAGGAGTAGTTTGTTGCCAGACGAACACTCAAGATATAAACTACATAAATAATTTTATTTTAAACAAATTATTGATTTCTGATAGATCTTTCCGTGTGGTGTCCGGATATAAAGAATAGCACCACTCCATATCCTCCACTGGGTGTCGTAAAAGGCGACTAATGGACCTTAAGACCCAGTGCACTGTACCAAGCACCTTGGGTCACCCGAATGGTGGCGGGTAAACAACCAACAATCGCATTCCCAAAGAGGGTTAGTGTCAGGCAGGCGGCCGACTGTAAAACCATAGCCAAAACTTTAAGCAACACGTCTAAAAGACGTGTTGCGCCGACCCCAAGTAAAAATTGGGATAAGGGCAGGGGAATGATATTGATTTCTGATAGGTAGGTAACTTGAGTTTAAAATTGTTGTTGAATTCTGGAGTGAGTCCTCTTCGAACCACTTAAGTTAAAGGTTATTTTTTAATTTTTGATGTGAAGCGAAAATATGAAGTGTTTTGGTAATAACATTTTTTTTATTTAAAATTAAATCTCTGAATCGTGAACTATTTTATTCAATGTTTTCATGATATTATGCAACGCCTATATGTGGTTATACAAAAGAAATAAAATCCAGTATAATGAACGCTGAACGTGTGAAAACACAATAATGAGTTCTCACAAGTTCAATGCTGTTCATTCATGGTTGCATGCAAAACAACAGTAACTAAGATTATTTATATGACTGGTCTTTCCGTGTCATTGAATCATTATAGAGTTTTCATTGAAATTAATACTTTAAGTACATGGATATTAAGATGATTATCTTTTGGCATTGTCTGTTCTTAGGTTATGTTGTTATTCTTATTGCTTTGATATCTTCTGTGGAAATTGTAATATTACTTACGTCAGAGACGCGTAGTAGTACCACGTCATCAATTAGTATTATTAGTTTACTTTTTATTAGGATTTAGGCTCGTACCACGTTTCCTTATAAAGGGTTTAGAGATGGGTTCGATCTAAGTTTTACAATTGATAAAATTGTTGGCAATGGATAAACGTATGGTTCTAGGAATCGATTGTCTCGACTTCCATACTTCAATGTACTCTGATCATTACATTGAATTAAAACACTTTTTACTATGAGATTCTCTATTTTCCGGTAAAATAAATTGAATTTTTGCATTCAAAAGGATCCGGTGGAAGTCGATCCCAATTTATACAGCTAGCTTGTTTCAGCATACAATAATTATGTTTTCATACTAAAAGGTTTACATGTAACACAAAATACAAACAACTAAAAAATCGATTTATCGTCAACAAAAAATTTGCATATTACCCTTACAAGGTACCAGGAGCGCATAACTTTGAAAAGGGTAAATGATTTAATTATGCGCGCCGAAGTGTCAGCGCGCCACTTAATTTGATAGTCACGACACCTATATGCAAATGATACGTTACGACTAATTGAATATCTTTGTTCCAAAGTGTTTGGGGACTATGAGTCTATGACTTTTGGAGCCCTTCCCGTTGGATAAAACATTCAAATGTAATCTAATCTTACTTACTAATACAACTCCAGTACGTTCGTGAGTAAATGGTTTAGGATAGATGTCAAATGTCATCCCGTTTGCTTTTAAAATTGACGATATGACTTGACCACTTTTGGTTATGTCAGTTTTAGTACAGTTAGTACACACAAGTACAGAATCAAACTCAATTTGTCTGTAATCTGGCCAAGCACTAAGAAGCTAAATATCTTCTTCTTCTGATGCTACTTCCCTACTGGAGGTTGGCTGTCAGCTCTGTATACCGCTCTCTGTCTCTGGTAAGACCAAAGAGTTCTTCTACGTTGATGATATAAGCTAAATCGTTGTTTAATAGTTTTATAATAAGCTGCAGATTCACTTGTTTTTCATGATGATAAGTGAGTTATACAAGGAATTACAAGCCTATTATACTCGAATAATTATAACCGAACACTTTAGTATTCAATCAACTAATCTAACCAATTCAAAGGGGTTCATACTACATACATCATAGAGTAAAGTCGTCGCCTTGCATATGAACGAACTCTGCCTATAGAGGAAAAGTTTTATAATATTTAAAAGTAAATTAGTATAATTATAGGAAAATATCAAATGTGCTGTTATTGCTGTGTTTATTTCCATTTTTCATTTATTTTCACCAACTCAATGAATCTTGGAACCAATATCAAATCACGAAATCTTTGTCAGCGTTGCTCTCAGAATCCAATATAGATTTTAATAACCACCGAAATGTTTCGAGGAATATATAAAATAGACAACCAACGTCTTAAATTTAATAAATATAAGCGAGAATTCTAATAATTTGGTATTCTCCGAATCGTTTGAACTATCGATCATACATTTGAACTGGAATCATTGAACTATCGAGACCCTTCTAAGGGCAGGTACCTTAGCCCTAATTGAAAAGGTTGACAGAAACATTAGAAATGCATCGCAAATTGCTCGCTTAAAAATAAATAAATAAAAATCTATTTTCCACGTCTGGAACTGAGTTTCTATATTTTTTATTCAACTTTTAGTGAAAGAAAAGTTTTAATTGATTCTAGCACTTACGTTACGTCCACTGTCAAAACAATACAACTACATTAAAGTTTCATGAATAATTTTAATTTGAAATGTACACCTACTCATCCATTCGACGGTCCTGTTGGTCTTGTGGTTAATGGCTTTGGCTGCTATATCTACCGGAGGTCGAGGGTTCAATTCCCACCCAGGACAAATGTTTGTGTGATGAATACGATCATTTGTTTTGCGGCTGGGTGTAATTTTTCTATAGTATGTATGTTATATAGAAACATAAAAGAATGTTTATCAGTTGGCTAGTACTCATAACACAAGTTACTCTCACATACTTAATTTGAGACTGGATGAGGTAGTGAGGATGTTGTGGAATAAATGTATATATTACTATGTATAGAAATAAATAAGACTTACTTAGTAATTACTGCTAGTAGAGACGCATAAATACAAGAAATAAAGACGAGAAATAAGTGCTCATAGAAAAATTCTGAGCTAAAATAATCTATTGCCATATAATATAATTATAAAAAAGGTCATGACAGACAGACGGACAACCAAGTGATCCAGCGACAATAAGGATTTTGTTTTTACCTTTCGAAGCACACAACCCTAAAAACTTCCAATACAATGTTTCTTATTAGGATACAATTAACAAAGACAAAACAAATAATTTCTTAAATTAAATGTATTTTCCTAAATTATAAACGTAAATAGATCACATTTTACTATCAGTGTATCAGTTGACGAAAAATTCTTTATTAATTGAGCGGTCAAAGAATTCATTCAATGATTTACGACTAGGTATCACACGTTCGTTGTTTCAAGAGTATTTTTAATCCAATCTAGGTATTTGGATACTGAGGTGTAGACGCCAGGCCAGCCGTCTCGTCCACAGCCATAGCCGAAGGAGACAACCCCTACTGTCTCCCAGATACCGTTGGGTTTCCTCTTCATCAGTGGGCCACCGGAGTCGCCCCTACATGCGTCCTCGGCGAAGACTCCGCCAGCACAAATCTGGTTTTCGCCGAGAGCAGCTCCTAATGTCTGGTATTTGGTCACGCAGTCGTTTTTGTTGAAGATCGGGAGACCAAGCTTCAGTTTGATGGGGCTGTTGCGTCCTGTAAGAAAGTAAACAAAGGGTTATTTTGTTGTTAAGTAAACATGTTACAAAAAGAACCTTTTGCATGAAATGCTTTATAACCAAGAAAATGTAACGTTTTCAATGATTAAAATACTTAAATTAGTTACCGATATTGGTGTCAAAAATTAGTACAATTCATTAAAATTACATTGATTTAATGCTCAAAAAGAAAATTAAAATTTCAACATTAGTAGTTACTTATACCAAACAACAAAAAATGTCTAACACAATTATATATGAATAGGAACTTTCCTAGACCAGTACTTATCACAACATCAACTCACTATAAGTGTTCCTTATCCGTGCACAGAATACCAGATTACCCCACCCTACCTCATTTAATTTCTTCTGCCACAATCAGATAACACTAATGAATTATTTATTGTACATCCCAAACCATTTATAGAAATAACCTCGATTATATGACACACTTAAAATGGCCAACAATAACACAGAATAAAGTTTACCTCATAATAACTATTTACCTTATTATTTATTAAATAGCTGCAAACGCTAAACAAGTCTATTAACACATTTATGAAGTAATGAGGTTATTTCTTAATAATATTGTTTTCCGATCTCCATGAAGTATATTAAATTATGAAACTGATTTATGAGTGACTATTAAAATACTTGTAAATGGAAAATTAAGATGATTATTTTGCACAATACAGTGTTTCAATTTATCGTGGTGCTCTAATGATACGATGACTGGATTGAGGATTCAATGAATATTGTTACAGGTTCGATCCGTGGCTTAAGTTCAGCTAAATGTATTTTGTATTATTTTTTTAAGACTGGTACTACTGCGACCACTAGATATCTAAGCAAAAAAATCTATACGAAAATTTAAAATGAACCAGAATTCGCCATCGCAAGTGAAAAGGATAGTCAACAATCAGTAAAAGATTTACTGATTTTCCTTTATACCGGATTATTTTTATAACAATAAACCAAGTCTTCAATTGATGGTAGTTTAGAAAGGTCTTTATTGACCTTTCTAAACTACCCAAAATCTACAAAAATCACTATCACCTTCACACAATACAAGAAATTCATCTGCATATAAAACAATTATTTACACACGGTACAATAATTATAATCGTCTGACATTAATCGACCTTGCAATATAATGATACGTAAAAACCGACAGTTCTCGATTGATTGTGAAGTTCGTTCGTAGAATGTTAGTCAGAGTCAGTACAAAATCAATAGCAATTGTGTTGTGTACCATTTAGGGTTTTCCCCCAGCCGGCGACGAACACGTCGTGCCCCGGGAGCAGTCTCTCGCTACTGTCCACTAAACATATCGGCTGGACATAGTCTGCAAGGAAAATACATAATACATTAAATAAATGATCTGTCCGGATTAATAAATTAATAATCTGTTTGGATCGGTTTCGGCCACGGCGGCTAGTGTTACTATGACACCAGCCAGCTACGCCAGACATATAGTGCACAAGCGTGTGCGCAAACACAGGTGCTCTCTCTGTTCTTTTACTCTCATAGCCCGATGGAACGACAATCCGACACAACCGGAGAGAGATCAGACCCACAATTTTACGTGCCTTCCGAAACACGGAAATAATGCACTATTGATAAAATAAAACAAACAAGTAGTAAAAAAGCAAGCAAATATTATGTTATTTAATTTTTACTACTACATGTAGAAACCAAAATAATTTCAGCAATTACGGACAACCAAAATTGCTTAAACGATACGTAACTTTGCCTTTTCGTGTCTCCAATTGAGTGACTCGGGTAACGTTATTGATTTTTGTTTACCACTTAACCAAAAGCTTTACTGAGTATTTCTTAACAGAAAAACCCAGTTACTATTTTAGCCGAACCCGGAATTCGAACCGGAGACTTCGTGCTAGGTAACCGCAAGTCCAATTATTAGATCTATGGGGTACCCATACTATGCCAAAAATCATTACTACGTTTTTGGAAGAAAACATTATTTTGTAACTTATATTCCTTAACAAATTGACTGCCGAACAACAAAATATGTATTGTGTGTCGGTCATCTGGTGACCCACATGGCGTACCAAGGATTATAATCAGTCAATGCCAAAGAAGAAATGTCAAAGTCACCGTCTACAGGTGTATAACCTGTTGACAGCGACATTTCTTCGAGCATTAAATCGGTTCATGGCATTATTAAACTGTCCCTGCTCCAGCAGGGGCAGTTCAATACCTTGGACCTGGGGGTGGTTTGTAGGAGTTACCACGACCCTGGTACTCAAAGGGATCCAAGAAGAGCAAACATAGTGGATTTTAGGACCTGAATTGACCAATTTCTCCAAACATCCCATGGCCCCCGATAAATTCATCACATGAACCGAATCTTCTATTATATTGAACTGACCAACCAAAATCACATCACTTGCCAATAAGAAACGCTGTTTGCATTCATTTGACGGTTTTAAATGCGATGTACTGTTAAAAAAGCTTTAGTATCTTAGATATACTTACATGTATAAGTTGCCCTCTTCGCCATCCTGACGATACCGATATCGTCTGCCCTATTCTTGTTCTTGTCGTTGTAACCAAGGTGGGGGTAGGCTCCAGCTACTCCGATCTCCTGAGGAGCGTCGGCGCATTGGTTGTCGACGCAGTCAATGTCTTGCTGTGTGTCGTATTCTCCGAGGCGGACTGATATTCTAAAAGTAAAATTTTAATTTGGTTAGGTAAGTTTTAATACTTTAACTAGCTGTTGCCAGCGACTTCGGACATTGTGATACGATAATTTTGTGTATATTGAGAAGATTTATCTCAAGAGAGTATTTAATCGGGATAAAAAGTACCCTATCACCCAAGTCTGCTCATACCCTGTCTGTGTACCAAAGTTCATTTAATTCTATTCAGTAGTTTCTGCGTGATGGACGGACAAACATACAAACAAAACACTTATATTAGTTTAGTTTAGAGTACAAAGTTTTTGAATGAAATAAGTTCGTCGTGTGATTTACATTTAGTTTTTTTTTGTATAAAAGGTACATGGGTTGTCCCCGACAATACTTGAGTGAGCGACATCAATAATAATAAAAATTTGAAGCCACTAATTTTTAAACAAAAAATAGGTGTAATCTGTTGTCTGTGTAAATTAGTCATGACTAATATAGGTAAAAAAATCCAAATTGTTACAAACTACAGTCCCCTGGGATTTTCATTTATTGCTCTAATTTCTACGTAGTTTTTCCCTGTTCTTTTAATGAATGAAATCAGAATTATTATACTTAATTACAAAAAAAAAAAATTACAAAAATTTTGATCTTAATGCAACTTGTTTATATAAATAGTTGTTCTTAAAATGAATTAGCATATGTAGCTGTAATGCGTTATACCTCTGCTTAGATAAATCTATTTTGCGAATAAACATAAACATTACCTTGTGAGTTTACCTCTTTGTGGTTTTCGAAACGTAATTAATACCGAAATTACATGTATCAACAAAGAAGTCATGATTTTTCCTTATAGCAACATTATTTTGCTATAGACACATAGACATATACGAATCATAATAATATACCCACCAGCTTTTATGTTTCGTAGTGTGGTTTAGGTATAATTAAACAAAAGATCAATTTATTTAAGAATTCTAACCTGAAGCATATTGCATTTTTAGAACAAGTATATTTCAATATATTTTTTGCATCAATTAGACGGAAGGGAAATATTACAATGTTTGATACCAAATAGGAAACACATAACAAAATGCCGTCAATATTATGGCTCACCGCATGACACTAGTTTGATTATAGATATTTAAAATAGATATAAATCGCGACTACCGACCCCTGCACTCGTGCTAATCGTGAGCCAAAAAAACTATCCAAAGTCCAGACTCCTGTTTGTAAATATGCTCAAAACGTTCGTAAAAATATAGACACTAGGATTAACTTGAAACAAAGAAGAAAAAAAGGCATTTGTACTTACAGAGTTCCAACTTCAGTTGTAATGGCACCAGTGATGCAATGGGCCGCCGTCAGCACATAGCGATGATTGATCAGTACACCGCCGCACTGGTACGTTGTAGTACCCTTGTCTGTTAGGTAATAATGAGATAGATAGATAGAATATTCTTTATTACACACCACATGAGAAACCACAGAAATCTAAATAAACAGGTGGGTGAGAAACAGATTTGACAAACGTAAAAGTTACATAGTGCAAGAAGTGGCCTTATCGCTAAGAGCGATCTCTTACAGACAACCTTGGGATGGACTTGGTACTGAAGGAGTAACATAAGAAGGAATAACAATAAGTATGATTATAATTATCGGTAAAGGCTATGTGTTGACCTTTTTGGTGGAATAATTGTGCTTGATCTACTTTAGGTTGCGTAAAAAGTCAACACTATATTGCATTCTACATAAAACATACATATACACACAGTCTTAAAGGAATACGAATTTAATAAGAAAGATGTGCAATTGTAGAGTAAACTAACTTGCAGATCCTTTTGATAACTTTTTGCTCTTCTTTCGAACTAAAACATGGAGAGAAAAACCACTTTATAAAAACTATTATTCGTTTATAGTGTCCCCACATAGTGTACATTCATACTTTCATAGTTACTAGGCTAGGGCACAATACGTATAAGTATAATCTCATTTTCTCATTTTAATTTGGGCGAAAAAAAACTCACTATCGTAAATGACAAAAAATCTGATCAATGACTTGGAAATTTTAAATTATTCATCTTACAATTACGAATGTAATGATATGAATTAGATTAATATATCTATTGACATTTTATCCCAACAAATGCCCTTCAATAAAGCTATAGGGTAGACGGCATCAATTACTTGAATAGGCCCTTTGGGAAAAGGCGTTTTATCGAGACATCTATACTTAATGTACTCGAAACATATCTAAGACATTGAACATTTAGATCACTCACTAAAGAAAGTGAATTGATGTAAATTCTCAATTGTATCAGTTTTTTATTTGCAATTGTACTCAAAGGTTGAAAAGTGGCTGGCTGAAATTGCTTTTAGCGATAGCTTTGTTCTTTTAAAAGAAAAGGAGTACCAAAGTTAAAAATCAATTTATAATACTGGTAGTACCTACATGAATAAAGCTTTAAACATCTTTAAGTTTCAAGGCAGACATCTACAGTATATAGGCGGTTGGAAGGTTTCTTGCATATTCAATTTTATTTTTAAAACAACTACGTTTATTATGATTTTATTTAAATAGCTGATGTCAAGGAACCAATAAACTGTTGCCGCCTATAGGAATATATTCCATATCTAAAGTTGACGTGACAGTTAAACGATTATGACGGTTGGTTTCGTATGACAGCAAGCTCTAATCTGGCCTGGCTCTAACTTAAGTTTTAGTTCTTATTGCCACATAGAGCCTTTGATTGCATTTCAATAGAAAATAAATAACTTATTTTTAACCTACTATTTTCTCACTCATAGCAAAACCTCTTCCATTAAAATTTCATTCATCACCACTCCTCAAAACCAAAACTGACCTATATTTTCAAGGTACTCAAAATTATACTTACGAGTCCTATACCCCAGCAGGGCCATCCAAGGGAACTCGTCCAGATCCGTGAATTGTCCCCCAAAGATCCTGTCTCCATTGGTGTCGACCCCACACTGGTTCTTCGGCGCTGGGTAGGAATCTTCCTGGAAGAATCCACCGCCACCACCGTTCTGGTTCGGAGGCCGAGATGTTGGTCTTTGCTGTTTAGTGGTTGGTACCAGTTAGTGAAGTAGAAATTGTTATTTACAAGACATAGAATACTAAAGAATAAGTAAAGGTTAATTACAAGGGTTAAGAGTTAAACACAACATAAATATCTGTCAACAGAAGTAGCCACCTACAGCCGCGCGGTACGTAACGGTAACCGTCATATTTTATTTGCAACTCATTAGCCCCTAAGATTTTAAAGCGATTTATCAATTTTATTTTTATAGATAATGCCTAAAGTTATTTATTTTTATTATCTCACCGAAGACAGGCTTGATTGATTTTTATTTGGTTTAGCTATTTACAAATCTGTAATTGGTGAACTAGCTAGACAAGTCTACTTCGTATATAAAGAAGTAAAGACCGTTGATCAACATTTCACAGACTAAAAGGTCTTTAATTGGAATTTTAATATATGCTCATTTCCCGATATTATAAATATCACATATTAAACGGTACTTCCAGTTCCGTAGGTCAAAGCTTCAGTTAATGATTCTCTTTGCCTTTTAAGGTAAAGGTCGCTTCACCTTGCTTATACAACTTGTCAATATATTTCCTCTTGTTGTGTCAAGTGAGGTTACTTAATGCAGTTCTGAGCTACTTCGTCTATAGTCAGGATGAATAGCCAGAATTGCGTAGACAGAGCAGACGCGAGCAATCCCGTGACTCAGGCTTAGATAGAAAGAGGGGCTCAGGGTGTAGAAAGTAACAAAACAAAAACCAAAAGTGCAATGTGCAATAGTTTACCCCAAAAAAGAATAGACTCAAAATTAATAGGTATTCACACAACATACAGATATGGTGTTTATATTATATACGTGATTCTGTGCAAATAAACCACTATCCCGAAGAAAGCATGAGTAAATTCAAATAAAAAAATATCGATAGAAACTTTTTTAGAAAATAGTGGTTCATTTATATAACACCTTGTATAGGAATTATAAACAGTAATATCAAATAATAAATAAATAAAACAACATGTAAGTCACGTATGCCTAAAATTGATAGCTGTAATCTAAGCCAGAGTAAATTACGACAAAATTCCTGAAACTCTTATTTAAAAGGCATTTGCTACCAGCAATTTGGAAACATAAAAAGCATTATATTAACAAATATTAAACATTTAAAACAGCTTTACACATTTATCATATAAATTCCGACGCGCTAATAATTATAATTTAGAACTACAATCAGTTTCAAAACTTTCGATAAACTCTTTGAAACTTAATGAAAACCATTTTTGATGTTTAATATTTAAGTCAAATGGGGACACTTTTGCTCAGCTGCGTGGCAGAATAGCCTTCCCCATCATATCACTCGTTGAACCTGTACAGTCACGAGCAAAAACATGTATAGTATACACGACAAAACAGCTGCAGTAGAATTCTTATGTGAAATTTGTAAAACTGCTATAAAAAAAACCTGATATTGTAAGTTAATCATGAAATTTATAATTTGAAAGCTAATTTCACGATTTCATAAATCATTTGACTAGGACTTAAACTTCAATTGTGTATACCTACATGTATTTGTTCGTGACTGTCCACAACCGAACATAGAACTCCCTCAACACAGAATTTGTTCCACAAAACAGGTCTTACCGTTGGTCGTGGCTGTGGCGGGTCATCCTTAGGCAGTGGACCACAGCAGACTCTAGGCACGTAGCCTTCGAACCCGCACTGAGACTTCCTGAGGTAGTTCACCACGCTGGGCGGTAGAGGGCGCTGATTGAAGGCATTGAGTAACGGTTGACAGTCGTATATAGATACGCAAGTACTGGTCACCCCTTGAGGGGTCGTACAGTCATCTGTAACTGTAAAAAGAAGAAATTGAATGTCAGTTAGAATAAAGGACCTCTTAATACTAGAATGTAATTTCAAGTAGCTTATCCCTGAATACTAAAAAAATATTTAATTTCAATTAAACTGTTCTTTGCAATGTCTTTTTATCGCTAAGCAAACATAACGGTAATTAGCACCTATTTTTTTAATTAAGAGAAAAACAAAAGCGAATGTATAATTCACATTAGCATAGAGAAACTTACATTTCCCGCTACTATGGTTTTCAAAGGAACAGGGCAACGTGAGACTAAATGAGTGGATAATAGATCCTAGTTGCACTATAACGTGCATGGGTAAGTGATATTTCAATGGGAACATTAGTATAAGCAAAGTCTAATTCTAAGTCTAATTCTCTCTAAACAATTAAGTAATGAAGTAAAACGTTTGTATTTATTTTGCTGTATGTAACACAATAATCCGTGGAACTATCACTTAGAATTACCGTGAAACTTAATATGCTACAGTTTACATTATTCACTAATATATTTGCTAATGGAAATGTTTATGGATGTTGAATATTAAATCTTACTAATTTCATTATCCACACTACTGTTATAAATGCGTAAGAAATTGTGTATACCGATTTGTTTTTCATACTTTCATAGGCAAATTATTTACTCTTTCATCGATTTACATGAAATTTAAGAAAAGAGTATTTACTCCTTTTTACCGCTATAAGCGACAACAGCCGTTTTTTTTTCGACTTTAACATAATGCAAGTCTCAATGTCAACTTGTACTATGAGTACTCGACAACTGATAAACTTACTTATATACTTCTAAATATATATATTAATTATTATACCCAGACACAGAACAAATGATCTCGTTCATCAAATAAATTATTATCCTAGGAGATGATCGAATCCCTCAGGTATAGCAGTCCACTAACTACTAGACCAACAGACTAGGCTAAAATCCTTTTCTCAATATATGAATCTCATCCAAAATGTTGTAATTTGTCATACTTGTAATAACAAGTTGAACAAGCGATAACCCTTGAGATCAGATCGACATGAGGAAATGTGTTTATTATGACTGTTTTATCTCTCAAACACGTTCGACTTGTATATTATTTATTATATTATCATCATTGCATAGGTTCAAGATCAAAAAGTTAGAATAAAATTTTTGATAATTGTATTTTGATTGAATTCGCCAAGGTTCCTCCCCGAAGATTTGGCAAATAGACAAAATTAAATAAAATACGATCGACAAAAAATTATAAACTTGTTTACATCGGAACTCAGAACTAATGCGTCGTATCAAAGTAACAGAAAAGAAAATGAAACTTATTTGACCAAGGAGCCTACCGCCATCACATAAAGTCCGCCGCTCCAGAAATAAGACGCCTGTCTTCATAACTACTGATGCTCTTTTTTTCTTCTTTTAGTGCCACTCCACTACTGGACATTGTCTATCAGCTTTGCATTGTATCAGAGCTGATCAAGAGTAAATTGCTCTATGCAACAGCCAATAATAATGAAAATAAATGGAGCAGAGTTGTAACAAAATCGATCGCCTTAGAAAATAAGAGTTGGGTAGATAAATTGAAGACGATGATCAGAATGAATGGAACTTGTACCGAAGAAACAGAGGAGAATGACTTTAAATATAACGGGAGGTATATTCTCAGCAGTGGGTTACACAAAGCTGAAGTTTTAGTTAAGGTTGTTGATGATGAACACCTAATTTATGCTATGAACCTATCAATTTCACCTTTCACAGATACTTATTACAATAGAATAGAATAGAATAGAATACTCTTTATTGTACACCATAGTTACAGCTGTGAAAAAGTAAAGTAAGTAATACTGCGTAATAGAGTCTTACTTCATTTAACTCGTTCAATACACACATCCTATCGTAAACTTTATCAGTACGTTGCAATAGTACTCCGATACCACATTACACGTGTCATGGAAATTCCGTAAGAACCATTAATTCTCAATATTTCCTAGCTTTAGAAACTCATCAACAATCACTATCACTACCTATTATAAACAAAGTCCTCCGCCGTGTCTGTCTGTCTGTCCGCGATAAACTCAAAAACGACTGCACCAATTTTTATTCTGTTTTCACCAATGTCTAGAGTTATTCTCGAGGAGAGTTTTAGTATATAATTCATTAACCTTTTGTATAATTATACTGACTAAAATATAACGATAGTTGCTGGGAGTGTTGTTGGAAAATTATAATAATTGCGTTCGATATAGAAGAATTGCGTTATGGGTCAGAAGTGGGTAACGTTTTTATGGCTATAACCGACATTCACGCGGGTGAAGTCGTTATATTAGGCTCTATCTAAGCCTCAAAAACTGGTTTTAGTCTTAAATAGTTCTAGAATTATTAAAGTAAGCCTTGGATATGCATAAGATGTTAACTTAAGCTTATTGATAACGATTTATTTTTCGAATACATTTTCCTCATTTCACAACGCATACTCAAGTAAAATAAAGGCTCATTCATATTGAGCCGATCGACTCCGAAATATTCAAGGAATTGATGCGAAGATAGTATTCACTCACTGATGCTTTCCTATCCGTATGAATGCATTCTCCAGTAGGCATACTGCTATCTCTTATAGAATATTATTGCAGTTAAAGCTGTGTTAGCCCAGTGGTCATACCTCAGGACTACCAAGTCAAAGGTTTCGAGTTCGATCCCTACGGCTCGCACTGACTTTTCGAATGTTGCGTGCGTTTTAGAAATAAATGTCACAGCTTCCGTATTTCGGAATGCATGTAAAAATGTGGGTCCTTCGTCTAATCTCTCTCCGGTCGTGTCGGATTGCCGTCCCATCAGGTTATAAGAGTTGAGGAATAAAGAGGGCAGTGAACCTGTGTTTGGTTTGCGCACACGCTTGGAAAACCGAAAAGGTATCCATTAAAACGCTCCTATGTAATGGACAGCTTAAACTATTCTTTAGAAACTCAACACTTGCAACGACAATAAAAAGATTCCAGCAAAGTCAAGGTCAGAAAACATTTGGTTAATTCAAACAAACATTTGATTGACTTGTATAAAATATTTTCTCTAAAATATCGCATCAAAGTAACAAATAAGAAGAACAAAATTATTCCTTTCCTAGATGTTACCTGCGACTTCGTTACTCTAGTTTTAGCCGCAACAACTTTTCCCCCATTTAACACATTCAGTCAAAATGTAGCAGAATTATTAATTTAGGGTGCCAGCTACTACTTCATACAACGTTTTTGAGCGTGAAAGAGTAAACAAACATTTAGCCATCCATACTTACAAACTTTCACGTTTACAATATTAGTAGGATGAGTCCTTTTGAAACTTGTTAAAGGGCAACTTCAACATAAACTTGCTAGGACCAGATAACTGCTACCTACATAGTATAAACTTAAACCTGTATTCTGGTATACAAGGAATCTCTAATCAATGCATTTGTATTCATGCTACACCAAGGAGGTACAATACATACAAATAAGGATGGCTAGTATCAATAAATCTTTGTATTTTAGATAGCTGTATACAATATATATTGTATAGAATGTAATATATTATGTCGTGTCAAATTTTATGAAGAATCATTTGTCTTAAAAGTATTAGAAACGGGAAAGATTGTGACGATGTATAGATACTAGATAGGTATATGAATTTTTGTTACTCTTTCACGCTCAAACGTCTCGATCAATTTGAATGAAATTTAGTATAGACAAACCTAACACCCTGGATTAACGTATAGGCTACATTATCATTGAGTGTGTCAGAGCCATTCAAGGGTGAGCGATGTTTTTTAAAGTTTTGGTACAGCTTTCTTAAAACACTAGGAAAGGTTTCGGATCAAAGAAACTAAAAAGATAACAGTAAATAATGTTCAAATGCAAATTGAACCATTGCTTTAAAACTATTTTACGTAAACTAAATGATATTATAGATTTTAATAGAACAATGGCGAAGTTAATGATTGCTATTATTATTTTAATGCCCTCTTACATATATGTCGTTATAATGAGATTAATAGCTTAATACTGAAATGCCAATTAGTTTAATTTGCTTATTTATTCCTTATGTGAAGGAAGTAATATATTAATTAGATAAATATACGTTTCGGAATAAATCTCGTCTGTGTATTCGGAAGCAATGATCTATTTAGGTACATGTATATGTCCAGAACGATTTTTGTGCTGTCTAGTTTTACTATATCACCAGCCAGCTACACGGGACATATTACAGTGCACAGGTGTGTGCACAAACACCGGTGCACTCCCTCTTCCTTCACTCTCATAGCCCGATGGGACAGCTATACGACACGACCGGTGCAGGACCCACAATCTTACATACCTTCCGAAACACGGTATATTTAAATATAACGTGCTTAGCCCATATCATGATTAATCATCATGATCATTATTAAGTCCATGAAAATTATCGACTCTTCAAGAACACCATACAATACTTAAAAAATGTGTGTGGAATACTTAAAAAATCCCACAACAAGAATTAAACTCATCTGTTGATCAATGTATGGAAGAATCGCCACTTTTCTGAGTAGACTAGCTTTTTGAACATTGTTAATTAGTTCCACTTACAGGAAAATATACAAAATACGGCCAGCCTTTATCAAAACACGTTATACATACAATAACATCTAGGATTAACTTCGTAGATAGGTATAACTACATTTTTCATAAAAACAAGAACTTTATCTACATGTGAACAGATACTAGCTACACATAATATGTATCATCGTCGTACTAAACCAGATATATATTAATTAAACTGTCAAGATGACAAGCTAACAGACAAAGCGACATTAACATAAAACCAGTACTGAAACAAGATCGAAAACTTGTATCTAATATCCACACGAGTCATAAAAAATAACCAGCGCATTAACGTTACCGAAGTTAATAGTTTTTGTAAACAAAAGACGTATTGCTATAAGGTTTTTACACTTTTTACAACTGCCCGCTCATGTGTCGATGACATCAAACAATTCAATCTTTCCGCTGTTATAATGACCCTTAATTAAACGTAATCAATCTTCATTATCTCACAATAAAATATCATCTTCGTATATCCATTTTCTATCCACGTATTTTAATAGATCACGTTTTAAAATCACTGTACAACGTGACTCGATTACTTATTTTGATCCTTGTTGCAAGTACAATTTCGGTAACAGTTCACCGAATTTTACTATAACCTTAACAAGTCGTTAAGGTCGAGAATCGCGTGGAAAAATACGTCAGATGATAATATACTTACGGGCATAACTCCAAAAAAGAGCGGACACAAAAAACACTAAACTTCTACACATTTTTGTCAATTAATTAATTATGTTATCACTGTTTAAAACAAAACACTGTCATCACTTGTTGGATATATAAATTATGTGTGAAATAAATATTTTTATTTTGTTTTAGAATAAATAAGTATGCGACCAGAGCGCATTGGTCGGCTCCACTATACTGGTTCTTGGAGGTCAAGTCCGTACATTAAATACACGTAGTTTTGTTGTTCCTTGTACCGTTCGCAGCGCAGAATATTGTTTTATTTTATTCGTATCGATGTTGACGTCAATTGCCTTATTAAAGGATGACGTTTCTGCAATTTAGCTGTGACGTCATCGTGTGTATTGGTTTTCGGGATTTTTTCAGGTACGACTAAAAGGCAAGGTTTTATAAACTGTAAAAAAAGTTTATAAAACATAGTAACTTTGTTTAAGTAACATAATTTGATACGTTTATTTCAATTATATGGTTACTTATGTTCCTAAAATATTACTTATTTCACGCTTGACAAGAAATATTAAGAATAAATAATGTTTAGTTGTTTTCATTGATTAAATAATGTTACTACGTTGTGTACATACAAAAAACTACCGACTCTGATTCATTTACGCATTATTTTGATTTTACTAATTCTTTAACAAAAACTTTAAGTAAGCCATTTTAACTTAAAAACTATGAGGATAAGGTTGAAATTATTTCAAAGGTGTTATGATGTCGCAAATTGATTAAAACGATTTTCATTTTTATTATATGTATACTTTTAACAGTTGCGTAGCAATGAATTAGAAACATGCTTAAGAAAAGTAATACATTCTCAAAAAAAAATGTTCTTACCAATAAAATTATTATTAGCTGCCGCTCTCGCTAAGTGGCATTTCTATAATCGATGAAGTCAATGGAAAACGCACAAATGTATGGAAATGACATTTTGTATCGATAAGTCACGTGACTTTGACTTGTCGTCTCCATACATTCGAGCGATTAATTTCTATCAACGATTACGGTTGTCGAAATATGGCATACTTAAAGGGTCTGATCAACCCTTGTACAAGACAACAACATTACTTTTAAAATAATTCATTTCGAAGTATCCCTTTTTAGACATATTGACTTATTTCCATACACAGAAGGTCTATAATTTGTAAACATTTTGACAAAGTCGAAACACACATTTCGAGAATAAGATTCAACAGATATTCCTTTAACCACTTACAACATCAACACAGCAATTAAAATACAAAAATAACACAACAGATTTTTTTTCATAGTTATTTTGTTTTTGCAAGCCGTACATAAATATAGCTAACTGGATATTCTTGTTTACTTGACGGTTACATATGAACGTATCTTGATGTTTGTCAGTGGCCAGTGAACAGATCATATGACTCATGGATTTACCCAGGCCTTTAAATATTTACCATAAAAGTACCCCAGTCCAAAAAGTTACTGAAATTATGTTACTGGTAATGTAATCCTATTATACGAGTATTATAATACATTTTATGATAAAACCGACCGAATCGCTCAATTGATGTAATTGACAAGTCAGTCACGACATATCAAAGATATATTGTTATGAAATAAATGACTTGTGACTTAAAGAAATGTAAATTCCATACATCTAAGCAAATATGAGGTACTGCTTGTAGTCATATTGCTCCTCAACGGAGGAGTATTTGACTTTCATTTAAGGGCCTGTAAACTAGCTACATTTTTCCTAGCGTTAACGCTAATCGAATTGCTCAGATGTATTGAAATGACAGGTCAAAGTCACGCCTCTAGTAGATGAAAAATGTCAATCCAAAACGTTTAAATCCCGTACATTTCCGGACTACAAACATGTAACAATGTCTATGTTCATATTGTTTGAACTATTAAGGTAATTATTGTTTCTAGTTCCTTTTTAATTCTAATAATAAATATATTGATTCCAGCTTCCTACAGTCATCATTTTATCATGAGGCGTGCGTAATATAATGCGCAAACGCATTCAAGAGAATTCGTGATTGGTCATTATCAAGAATAGATGAAGGAAAAATCCTTGTGATGTCGTATTTGTAGGTCAATCTCTACTATAGTCATATTTAATTAGTATGGTGACCGTAACACAAGCATTGATTAAGTTGAAGTCATAAATATAGCATTTTTAGCACGTCTAAAAGTAAGACTAATACAGTTGTGGAGGGGAGAAGGTATATAGTAGTCCTATTCTACAACCACAACATTCTCTGGTACCAAAAACCATATTGAACAGATACTGCATGCACTGGTGGTGAGACTTGGTACAAGAAGAAAACTAATTACTCCATCAAATAGATAATTAAAAAATATTAGACACATATTTTTGCCCAAATCTGAACAATTAGCTTTTAAGTTTAGAAGAAGGGCTTGTGACGTAACGACTTCGCAAAATTTATACCATCAAGTGACATCACTTGTGAGTTTCATTAATTGTATTCTGGTAATTTTTGTTTGCGGGATAAATGAAAACACACATGCCTAACCAGTATTATTTGTTTAAGTTCATAACGAACACTAAAAATGATCCTCATCCCACCAATTTACCCAGCAATTTTATAAGCCAGAAAAATAGTTCGAATAATCTTAGTCAACCGCTCACTTTCCTAGAAGTGTCGGGTAGAGAAATGTAGTTTATTTGATTAGTCACAAGCGTAGGGAATGGCCCAGAGCCCTATTTCCAATAACATAATCGAAATTCAAAACCTGTTACCTTATCGATAACTAGAAATTTGCTCACAGCAAAATCCGGGGCAATGACCTTACTTATTAATCGTTTTAGCTTATCACAACCTGATATAATCCGGTCTAGCTGTCAACGCCTGCAGTACAATAATTTATTCCGTGAGGATAAATTATCACTTTGACGTGTTTTTTTATTCTTTTAAGCCCCCAAGAGTCGACTTCTGTATTTGACTACCTTGAGAAACATACTATGACACCGGCCAGTTACACAGGACTTTATAGTGCACAAGCGTGTGCGCTAACGCAGCTATTCCTTTACTCTCATGGCCCGATGGGACGGCAGCCCGACCCGAAAGAAAAGAGATCAGGTTTAAGACCCACATTTTTACGTGCCTTTCAAAACACGGAAGCTGTGATATTTATTTTTAAAACATTCGGATAGTCGGTGCGCGCCGTGGGGATCTAACTCGAGGTCTTACCACTAGGCTATCACAATTTCAGCATCTGTTTTAAAACTTATCGCAGCTTAACGATCTAGCATTTACCTATCGAAGTTATCTAAATAGGATAATGAAGGAAATTTCATCAGTTCAAAATGCAGTACGTTCCCCATTTTCAAAAATCGGTTAGAAACACGGAAGTCATCCAAAAACCCAGAGCCCAATCAACCAAATTCTAAGGCAAGTGGGACGCAATTTCCTTCTAGCAATTCGCTTAGCTTAGCTATTAACGACATTAACTTGCTGGTCTCGTCTGCTAATCGTATCGGACCCCTGTTTCCGCAGGCATTTGATTATACGCCCGAATTCGGTGGAATAGTTCATTATAACTAAATATAGGTTGCTATTGCGAAGATATGGCAATAGAAATGGAATGAATGGGCCAGATTGTGAAATGAGTTAATATTAATAAGTTATAACTTCTTTGTAATATTTCAAGTATTGGATTGAAGAGAAGTTTCGTCTGTGCATGATAATGTGTAGTCATTATCTTTTTATCTCTACTCTATTGCAAGTGTTTTTGAGAGTATGTTAATGAGTACAGTTACGTGATTATTGAACTGCTGGGTCTAAATAGTCAACTTTTTAATTGAAATGTAAAATGTGTAGGTATGTCAAATATACACAAACACAAATTCTTACTTTTTTAAGATCAGTATGAAAATACTACTAACTACTGGGAAGTTAAGCACTTTAAATTCTAAGTACCTAAAAATATTCCCATGATACACTTTTTGCTTATTTTTTTTTATAAAACTTGTTTCATCTAATGATGATGTAGGCCTCTAAAAACAATGTTATAACGCTATGATGTCTTGTTTAAAAAACTACTGAGTGTATAAAAATAGAATTGGATGAATGATGATTAAGTGATTTCATTGCCTGTACTACTTTTTGTTACTTTTCAATTTGGGATTTTAAAATTGTTTTTAATATACTTACTTAATTACAATTTAATACACATACGGATTTTTTATTCGACCAAAATTTGGCCGGTAGTATCAGGCACTTACTAATCTGAATCACCTTGCAATGTTTCTCGCGTTTGGTCGGTGCGTGGAAATGCGTTGCAGTTCATTACGCACAATAGGATTTTACCAACCTGCATGGTCAACAACGAAACTCGCTAAAAAGAGGCAGATATCTAAATAGCCATAAATACTTAGCAAACAACAATAATGGTTTTTAAGAAATATTCTGTGATTTTCGCTCGAAGCTCATTATTTCTATCAAATACTTACTGAAACTCAATATTTATGGTCTTTTGTTGCTGTCTATACTATACAGTACAATCTATTAACATGCGGTGCATGTGATATGTCTAGATTACAGATAGTAAGTAGCCAAGTCATAGTATTATGAGCATACTACCATTTCATAAATTTATATTGCAGTTGTGGAAGAGAGTCGCCACTCTACACGTTGTAATGCGTTGTCCCGCTTACACAGCTACGAGAGCCTTATTCTAGGAGATGGTAGTTGGCCCTCTGGTCATAGATAGTTGGCAAGTCATAGTATTGTAAGGAAAGCACGTATTCAATTGAACAGTGCGCGGTAGACCGGAGTGTATCCGGGAAACAAGGTTCGCATTTATCTTAGCTTTTCTGTATTTATAACACGACTTAAAAGTCAAAGGATTTTAGACTTTAATGTACTTAATATTTAGTATAAATGTTATTTAAATAACAATGTTGTAAAATAGCTCCAACGATTCTTCTTCTAGACTTTTACTCAAACATAACTGTAGTTAGATAAATAGGTATTTTTGAATTTCATAATCATTCCCCCGTCTTTATCCCAATCATTATGTGGGGTCGGTGCAGCATGTCTTCATCCATACGTTCATTTGACGTCATCTCATAATTTAATAATTTCGTATTTTTTAATTTAATAATAAAAAATAGTTCTCAAAATTACTTAGCAGACCTTGTGTATCCAATTGCGAGGTATTTTCATTTTCACACATCACACACAAAATTCTAAAGAAATAAAAACCGGCCAAGTGTGAGTCGAACTCGTGCATGAAGTGTTCCGTACTATCATCTATACTGAAAATCACGTTTGTAGGTATACTAATCAAATACTCAAATTTCTACCCGTTTATTAAGATTGAGTAAAAAAATACATTTATTGTATGGGGTCCCCCCTTAATATTTTTATTTTTAGTAATTGTTGTTATAGCGGCAACGGAAATACATCATTTGTGAAAATTTCAGCTTTCTAGCTATTACGGTTTACGAGATACAGCCTAGAGACAGACAGCGGAGGGGGTTCCGTTTTACTGTTTCCCTGTTTGAGTACGGAACCCTAAAAAAATATCTTGTTTTAAAGTCCAAAAACAAAAAGGAAACAAAAATTATATGACACTGATCCTTTAAAACTGCAGTTTATTGCCTTAAAAACAGCTAAACCTTTAAAATAAAGACTAAGTATTTTAGTAAATTATATTGTCGATATCGGAAAGTTCTCAAATCCCAGCAAATAAATCGTTATTTGTTAAATAAGGCTACGTTTAAAAGAATTACCTAGAATAGGATTGTTCTGAATTACTTAAGCCTTTTAGCGTGCGTGGAATCTATTTTTTCTTCAACTTACTTAAACTTGTCAACAACTTACTTAAATCGAGGGTTGATGTAGTAAATCAACCCTCGATATCTGGAAGACTGGTCAATTGAATCTGCAGTCAAATCAATTAATTACGACTGTGATTGGTTTACAATAAAACTAATAACCAATCACAAAGCTTAACATGAGATTTGACGGGCGATTAAAAAAAAAATGTGTTGATCAGCGTTTGAGAAATCAGAGGTTATACTCCTATACCTTATATAAAATTGTATCCACTCTCAATTATTGTACATTCAAAAACCAGCATACAGAGAGGCCAGTTACGAAAAAATAGTGTCTCAGTTCAGTACCGAATGAAAAAATAATAGACACCTCATCGACATCTTTTGTTATGAGAAATCCATAATTCCATAGGAGTTAATTTTTGCAAAGAAAGTTTTGTTATCAAAGAAAACGAATCAAAAGATAGATCCCAGTATCTGGTACAAAGTAGTGACGTCATGCGAGAATCCAATGTATCATCCAAAGAATAACATATTTTATTACTTACCTCAATGTCAATAAAGAAATTACTATCTACAAAATTTCCCTAACCTTTGCTGACTCAGTACGAAGTTAGATATAGCTGCAAAAACATTACCCTCTTTCTGTCCGTATCCGTTAATCCAAGGTGTCAGCTAACTCCATGCCTAATTACATTTAAAATTGGTCGAGCCATATGAGTGTAAAGAAGTAATAAACACACATACAAACACATTTACATACTTTCTCCAATATAATATTAGTATAAAAAGTAAGAAAGAAATTGCCATCTTCATGAATTCCCCAACTCTTTCCGACTCAGTACAAATCACAGTAGAAAGAACATATAGATAGACTATTTTAAAACATCCACGAATCGAAGTTCAGTTGCAATGATAAATAGCCGTTCGCCTGTCTACAGATTGTGGATTCTGTGGATCTTCAGTGTCTCAAAAGCTTAGCCAAATAATACCGAAGACTAGACCAGACTTAGCGATATCGCGGTTCGCACTTGAATTGGTAAGCTGGGATATTTGTTGAGAAACAAAATGGCGTGTTTCGGTACTGCGTGTGTGGAATTTAATGGATGTAGCTAGGATTTTTTGGTTACAAGATTAAAAGTTGGATGGCTTTAGGACAGCTTTTGTTAAGATAAATAAATAAAATATAAACTAATATTCCTCGACTTTCACACAACGCCATCTCTAGTCTCAAACCTAGCAAAGTTTATATTATGAGTACTAGACAACTAATAAACATGATACTCAGAACAAATGATCGCGTTCATCTCACAAACATTTGTCCTGGGTTGGGATCGAACCCATGACCTCTGTATAGCAGTCAGGGTCACTAACCACTAGACCAACAGGCCTGTCATAGCATAGCATGAGAACATAAGTTATCATAGAAATATGGATTAACTGTCAAATCTATCAAGCGCAGTGATTTTAGTCTATTGGACAAACAACGAGATTTGTGACGAATGAATTGATCATTAAAATTGCATACATTTAAGCTCGATCAGGGAGTAAACCGCTTTAAAGAAAACCACAAATTGCCAATGTTATTTTAAACTGTCTTAACTTTAAATAGCATACCAACATCAAACTTGTTTACTTTGCACGGGATTATGTTTCTGAATCATATAATAACATTTAATTATTTCGATTTTTTCCATACAGTAAACTAAATTGTTTTAAGGGAAGCCCCTGTCTGCTTTTTGTTAAATACAATACAGATTTAGCTGTTACAATATATTATGCTTAATTACTTAGTTCTTGTGTGGTTACAAGATTGGTTTGTAATATATCAATTATAAACCAATTACGCAACACACACAACAACTTTATTTTAAGTTAAATAACACTACAATTTTATGAAGGAAACTAAAACAAATGATTTCATACAAAACAATCCAATGTTATCAAATAAAGCAGTTTATTATTTTTTCCTTAATGGTTTCCAAGAAATAAATGAATTGGAGTTTATTAACTGTTTCGAAGAGGTCAATTTATGAAGATTTTTACTGTATTTCTTAATAAAAAAATGCTGTAATGAAATAAATTCTAAATAAATGCTGTCACAAAATTGAGATTAGGAAAGTTTTATTGATATGAGTTAGTCATATAGGAAAACAACTCACTCAGATTCGAGATTTAGCTGCATATGCCTGTCATATAGCTTGGAGACAAGAATATTTCTGCCAATGTCGTAAAAAAATCAATAAAATAACAAGTCATTGGGACTATGCTTAGGACTGAAGACGGTGCTTCCTCAAAAAGTAAGAATGGTGCTCTTGTGGCCAACAGAGCCGCCGCTTTATGCCTCGAAGTAACGCTTCTGAAGGTTACAATTTTTTTTTAAGAACTGGCGATAAGCATCCTGATCCACGCACTGAAGAAGCAATGAAAATATGTAGTAGGTACAGTTTTTCTTACCTTATTTTATGAGCAAACTAGCTTTCTGCTCGCGGCTTCGCCCACGTGTAAATTGGGATTGTGGCATTTTTTAATGATCTCGACAGGACTTTCTTTCATAGGCTAAAAAATTGTTAGAATTTGAATTATATTATACAGCTTGAGTTATTCAGGGATGATGTAGCTTTCTAATGGTGAATATTTGAAAACGATAAGTAGTTTTGGAGTTTGTCGATTACGTTATGTAACAAAAAGTAAAGCGAGACAAAAACATCGTCTACAAAAATTAAAAGTATCAGTTGATCTCCTCCCCTCCCCCCCGCTACCAAAGGGCTTGCTACTCCAAAAATTCCTTCTTAGTGGTCAATTGTGGTCTAAAGGAAGCCTTGTTCAAAATATCAGACTTCTATACTGGGAGGTTTCGGCTGTGCGATAATCAATCAGTCACCAAATCACACCTGCGAAATCACGATTGGAGGGTAGTTTGGGAAAACTTACACTACCTAACTTATTTACTTGCCTATGTACGTTTTCGTGCCAATTTTCAAGTTTATAAACCTAAGGAATAACATTTTTCATAGAAACGTTTTTACCCCTTTTCGCCCCCTTGGGGGTACAATTTCCAAAAATCTTTTTTTAATGCTCACTCCCGTCAGTAAAGAAAGCTTTGTTCAAAATATTAGACTCCTACACCGAGCGGTTATAACTGCGCGAAAGTCAATCAGTCACCCAATCGCAACCCCCTAAATCGTTATTGGAGGGTAGTTTGGAAAAAAATATAATGCCAAACTTATTTACTTGACCATATACGTGTTTGTGCTAAGTTTCAAGTTTATAAACCCAAGGAATGAGATTTTTCATAGAAACGTTATGACCCCTTTTTACCCCCTTAGGGGTCGAATTTCCAAAAATCCTTTCTTAGTGCACCCCTACATATCTCAAGGAAGCCACATGCGAAATTTCAGCTTTCTACGACCAGTAGTTTCGGCTGTGCGTTGTCTGTCAGTCAGTCAGTCAGTCAGTCAGTCAGTAACGGAAGAGTTTTATATATATAGATGATAATAATATAGTTTTTGTTACCTAAAATAATTTAGAAGAAAGGTTAGGTCTGAGAAGCTAATTCAGAGGTGCCGTTACGTCTTAATATTTATTGTCTTCCTTCTAAAAAAAAGCGTAAAATCTTTGGGAAATCCATACAAACACTTTTGTTATCCTCAAATATTAATAAAAAGGAATACCTATACAAAGAGATTGTGCCCATGCCTCAGAATCAACGGTCGAAGAGTACCGAAGTGAGACGTTATCGATACACCCTAAATATTATTTATAGTCGTCTGAGGCTAGTATTGACGCTCCGTTATTTGAACAAACTCTTACTCCACCTGATTTATAGTTCCCTGGTAGTTTTCGACTGCTAGACAAAAGTTCAGAAAGGTTTATTTGTATAAAGTTTTTAGATTTGCAAATCAGTATAACCGTCAGCTTACCTTACACCCTTGTTTTAGTTTGATTTAGGAATCGGTAAAAGTTTTTTTTTTATTATTCGCTATGACGACACTAGATTTAACTCGCCAACTGCATTTTCTAATAGCCTCTCGCATATCTGCAAGCCTAGTAGTTAGTAGCTACCCAAATTAATCAATTTCCATTAAAATTATAAATTATCTTTCATACTAATTCTCCTATAAAAAATACAATATTTACCAATAAAAATCCTCAAAAGTTACCAACAACAAAATTACTAAAATCACAATTTTATTTCATTACACTTAAAAAGCCGCAAAACTCAAACCAACTTTTAAATCAGCGTTCAACTCGGTAACTGTCATTAGAAGTTTTCGAACATTTATTATTTCGTTTACTTTGACTAACATTTACGTACAGTCACGAGCAAAAACATGTATACACGACCAAACAGTTGCAGTAGATTTCTTATGCGAATTTTTTGAAGCTGTTATGGAATATTCCTGATATTGTGAGCGAAACATTAAAGTACTTATTTAAAAGAAAGTTTCATGATTTTATGCATCATTTGACTAAGACTTAAGCTCCAATTGTTTAATCGTGTATACATGTTTTTGCACGTGACTGTACGTTAAAAGGTTTTTTCTATGGATATAAATGAGTCTCGTCGACGCATCGAGGTTTGGGTATAAATCAAGTGATGGGATGCATCGTTTGTCCGATGTCCAGTGTAATAAACGATGGATGGTTGGATATTCTGATAGAGTCCGTGTGACGGCCGATGGGGAGCGGTCCGATATAAATGTTCTGCGATCGAAACAAAGACTGGAATAGATCGCTAATTGTCTCTAATGATAGCCGTTTTGGGTATGTATGTATAAGCGACTTCAAAAAGGGGGCGTCTCAATTCGACGGTATAATTATGTACATATATGCTTTCTTTTTTGTTTGCTCGCAGATAACTTCGTTGTTTATGAACCGAATTTGATAATATTTTTTTTTGTTGGAAAGAAGATATTTTTAAAGTGGACCCATGAGAAGAAAGTTAGGGCCTGATGATGGAAGACCATGGAAATCGAGGGGAGCTTTAATATGATTTTAGAGCCGTTATTATTGAAACCAGTTTTTATTTTTAATGTTTTATTAATTTTGTTACAAAATAGAAACAGGCTAGGATCGATAGGGTACATGATGAATTGCTATGCATTACCACGCACCGACCAAATGCGGGAGAAGTTACGCGGCGGTTTAATTTTAGTCGATAAAAGTCTGATACTACCCACTTTCTCCCTCGAGGAGGTGGGTGTCCATGAGGATTCCCGCGCATTCAAAAAAGGCTAAGTCGATATCTTTAGTATAATTTTTTATGGTATTATTAACTTCAATCAATTAATACGTTAGTGTTTTGGATACGCATTAAGTAGGTAACTAAACATTTCCGACGGATTTTTTTTATTTATAAATTCTTTGAAAAACATCTTAAAAATTTGTTTTTGTTTTGATAAGAGGACAAAAGTTCTAGGTTCAGATGTCAGTTACCGGGAAAATTAATTGGGTAATACCCAGTCTTGTCTCACAATGACAGAGATACATAATCATTATTATACCTTGTAAAAGGTAACCAACCATGATAACATACAATAATGTATAAAGCGCCCATAAATTTAAACCTGTAATATTAGCAGCCCCAGCTTGTAAAATATTGATGTGTTATATTTTGACTGGCCTGTTGGTCTAGTGGTTAGTGGCCCTGACTTCGAAGTTATAACGTACCGGACAGAGAGACAAAAATTCTTAAAAATGTTTTTTAGGTTTCTATGACTCTTCTCTTACTCTTCTATCAGTTTTTTGGAATCATATTTATTGTACAGACTTGCGATTTTTACTGTCTTATTATATGTATTGATGATGAAATAGCAATCGTCTGCCAGTTTAGTAAACAATTCTAATTATAGAATATTTATTAGAAGCTCACTTAAATACTAACGTCCAAACCGAAATTTTTTCCTTTAGTAGGTACATAAATACATTGTATAAAACAAAGCCGTTTCCCGCTGTCTGTTTGTCCGCTGTAAGCTGTCACTGTCAGTAAAATAATAAAGTGTGATTAAATTGCTTTCAATCTCAATTATTGCAATAAAAATACTGGTATGAAGTTCGATTAAAATATGATAGGTATATACATATATAGATTAGAATTACATAGAATTAATTACGTCTAGATAACTCAATTAAGTTGTAGAACCATTGCCGACCAGTTATAGAGTAAAGATTTTAATTTAGATTCCTTTGTCAGCCGCCCAAAGATTAATTAATCTTAAGCCTATTTAATATTGAACTTAGTTTAAAGGTTATAACTTAAATAGTATAGTTAATGCATCTAATTGTGTACTAATCTTTCGGTAAAGGCTTTTTGTACACGACATATCTCAGATATTAGAGCGCGCATCTTTTGTTTCGAGGAAACCAGGTAATAAATAACCTTTTTCGTTCCCTTTTACAGCATTTTACGAATAATTTCTATTCCCAGTTACATAATATCGTACTCGTACACTCAGTTCACTAATAACAGTATACAGTATAGTACCGATATTGATCAGCCGCGGTTGAAATCGTGATTAGAAATTAGAATTGGGATTGCAATTTGGTAGTAATCAACGCTTTCGTTATTTGATGGATGTTAAAGCGTTTTCACACTATCCGATACGAAATCGGTACTGTACAACGATCCGGTAATTGTTAAAGTTACACGTATGAAATACTAGCTGGATTGCTACAATTTAACAAAACAAGTAAGTAAATTCAATTTACGATATTAAAGATTTTTTTTAAATATAAGCTCAAGTTACTCCTAACTTCAGCTACCTGTCAACAATAGTCTTGACAAAATCGGTCCAGCCATTTCAGAGATTAGCGGAAACAAATGTTATTTTGTTATATGTACCGTATATTATTAATATGCATGAAGAAAACGGTTATTTCAATTTTACGAGGAGACAGTCTGAAATTATCTATATGTATAAATGTAGCTCAGATATCCGATATCGGGTCGGAATTTGTTTCCTAACTAAACACCTGTTTATTTAGATTTCTGTGGTGTGAACAATGTAAAAGACGCATATTTCATACATTTGACTTCCTCCTATATCGTATAGTTGTCTCATACCCAACGACGATACTATATCGGATCGGATAATGTGAAAGCATACTTAGTCAAATAGAGTTGTATCCACTCTGTCTAATGGAGGCATAACACGGTTGTGTGGTGATTAGCAGTGTTTGCTTTACTAAGCTAGGTAAAGGTTCATATTGATTAGTATTTGAAATTGTATCTCTAAATTACGTGAATAATAATAAAATTTGTTAAATGATAATAAGAATATAATATTCCAAGACTTTCACACAACGCCATCTGTCTCAAACTAAACAGAGCTTGTATTATGAGTACTAGACAACTGATAAACATACAGATATGCAGAAAAATACATAGATGTTAAAGATGAAATTCGAAGCGTTTTCTTTTCATTGTAGGCGTTTCGCGACCTCTTGAAGTTGTGTTGCAGTAGTGAAAGGAAGACAGCACACTACACGGCATAGGGCGACTTTAGAACAAAGTGTTTAACATACTCTATATCTTACTAAGGAAACGGGGTGTATACTTGTACAGCCACAGCCGCTCAAATTATAATCAAGTCAAAACAGACGATACTTCAAAAAACATCCCAAAAAAAAATCAATATAAACTTAAAACAAAAATAAATCAACTGAAAACACTCGATAAAAGCAAACCTCAAGCTCAAAGTTAATTTAGTTGTTAGCATTACATTGCGGGCGACATTCGGCAGGAATCATTACCGGACCATTTGCTGACGGCAATCTAGTTAAATATTGACGTTAAATAATGACTCGTATTTCCTCTGGTTCCGCTCGTTCGAGACAGGGCTAAGTGATTTGAGAAATACTTACTTATTCGTAAATAAAGTTGTAAGAAGTTTTCGTAAGAATTTTATTGCTTGCTAAGTAGATTGGCTGTAAGACTGGTGTTTTTCTGTGATTTTGTTTGACTTGCAATGTTTGTTTAAGACAAATCTTGTAGGGAATGTTAGAAGCATTTCTTGGTGCCCTGAGTGTTTTGCTTAATGTATCTGTAGGTTCATGAATTTAGTTGTAACTAGTGACCCGTCCCAGCACGGGTGCAAGTCTGATGTAATATACATATAGGCTTCCTTTTGAAAACATATATTTTCTGAAAAAAATGCTTCAAAACCGTTGCGTAGTTTTAAAGATCACTCACACAAAGTCGCGTCTTCCCTTATGTCCATCATAGGGTTGAACCGACATGGGAAGCGACTTTGTTTTATACTATGTAATGATAAAATAGGAAGGTAAAATGGGCTGACATGATGAAGTAAAAGAGGTGGCCATGTGATCTCTGCAACAAACGACGATCGCGTTCGATTTATGCAACGCCATGAATCAAATCTCTACAGCAATAGTAAAATTTACCAACCACGTGTTACACAGTATTAACAAAATATAATTATCAACGCTAAACTTAGTAACAAAAACTCTTACATAACGGATTCACCAAATCCGTTGACATAAGCCACATCTGCATTCACAAACACACAATTAACATTGTAAAAACAAAGGCACCCCAATTACTGAGCCGACGGCATCAGGTGGCAAGTCGTGTGCAATTAAAACAAAATATCGCGCTAAGGTCCTTACCTATATCACGGTTACTTTATAGCGACATAAAGAAAGCTAACGCCCGGCCCTATACTACAACGTAAATCGCTGATACGGCGTGTGTGCTTCCAGACATAAAAGGGAATTAATAAGGCCATTCCGTTGAGCGATTCACCAGACAGATACCCATCTTATAGACAGAATAAAGCTCCAAAGATATATAAGCAGATATTGAAAGTTGTCGATTTAAAACTCTAGTTGCTCGATTTAAGTTTTATTGAAAACTGTATTGAATGGGAGTTTTATTTTATCAGCTCTTAGATGTTATTCGTTTTTGTATCGATACGATTTGGTTGCGTTTGACTCGTATTCGCGTTATTAGTTTTTGTGAAAGTTAATAAAACAGTCGATTCTTGAGATGTTTTAAATGTTTGAGTAGGAGGTTGTGTTTAAGCTTAAGGGAAAATAAACGGAAAGCCTGAAATGGCTTGCGTAAGCTTGTCTGACTGTGCAAAGAGGTCTGAACTGAGATAAAGCACTTACAAGTGTTTTATTTATGATTCTCAACCTTACCTTTTGTTATCCGAGTTTACATCAGTTTTCTAGATAACATTTCTTGTAGCGGTACCTTTATAAAAGTGCTAGAACTAGATGATTTCGATATAAATACTAAGACTGGAAATAAACGTCATTCAAGCTTATTGACGTCATAGTTTTTAAATGTTTGTCGTTGTCAAACTCATGGTAATGTATTTGTTCTCAAAACACTAAATTGCTTAAGAGGGATTTACATAGAATCATCTATGATCTAGGAATATAGTTATGTCTAAATGTATTTGCATAGTGATTAATTCTGTTGTGTAATTTAAAATCGCTCGCGGACCAAAACGCAAACACCCGTTTTATATTTTTCTGTTCCTTAAATTTTAAACTTTATAAAATCCAACAAAAATTTAAACATACTTTGTACACCGTTTACATTACATTATTAAATAAACTTTCTCTTGTTATTTATACGCATTTGACTCAACCACACCCAATACATAACGCATTAAAATACCATAACATTAAAGGTTGGCAAACAAAAATAAATAAATAAATGCAATGAATTTTAAAAGGTTAATAATATTGAACTTTATCTATCTTCAGTATGCAATCACACTTATTTGAATCAAATATTAATAAACTTTGTATTTACAAAAACAATTTACTTTGCGTTTACCTAAGTCTGGAATAAACGGTAACTACTGTAAGTTATTTTCTTATAAGGCGAGAATGGTCTTAGGAAGGCGGAATTCAAATGTGTCATTTATTGGCTGTAACTATAAAAAGAATGTAAAAGCCACCCCCTTTCGCAGTAGTAAATAGGGGCACTTAGATTTGCCCATCAAAGTTTCGGGTACTCAAAAATCCATTTGAAAAGTACACATTTTATATTGTAGGAATGGTAGGGCCTCGACATAGTATGGCATGGCATTTTTTTGCTACGATCGTTTTTTGTTTTCTAATGTCGAAGACTGGAAAATATAAGTCTATAGTAAATTAGTTCTAGAATGTTTCAATGTATTTCTAATGAAACTTGATAGGAAACTTTCTTATATTTTCAGTAAAGTATACGAATTAGAATGAAGAACCTGACACTTCATAGATTTTTACATATGCACTTATGATGAAACTTCCACCATTTTTTGTTATGACAAAATATTTAAAATAACCTATTCATAGGTACACACCACTGGATATTCGAAATAGTAACTCACATTTAAAATTTTGATTCTACCAACTAAGGCCAACCAATATTCTAGCTCGTAAGAAACAATCCGGAATATGCAACTCAATTATAGCAAAGCCACCGTGTAATAGCAAACACATAGAATCGTAGGTATATGAAGTGCAGACGCAATTTAAACTCTACAAAGCGAATCCGGGCGTAGTGCATAGCACACACTGTGTACATCGCAGCTTAACATGTAATACGACAAAATTGCGTTACGCTGGACGCTGCTACGCGCTTAATGCCAGTGTGTCCACACCCTAACCGTCTGATGCAAGTACCTACGTAAGAGAATTGGCCATTCGAAAAGGGTGCTTTTATGCATCAATGTGAATGGCGTTTATCACAGTTAAAATCTAAGGTGGCATTACAATTACGGAGGGTTAAATTCTAATATCAACTCTGTCATTTTAAGGACGCATCATAAAGCTTTGTTATTGTATAATGTTTGTAATTCTCATATTACTCATAACCGCTTTGTGGTTAGTTTTAATCGCTAGTCGTAACCGTTTACAGTTGCAATAATCATTTTGATTTCGCTTTCGGCGTGAGGATCAAAACACGAAATTAATGTGTTGCGTGTAATCTTGTCTGCGGCGGGCGTTATCGTGTTTGCTTTAACGTAAATGTTATGATATGTGTATTTACACTGTCTAATTTAGAGTTAATATAATGTTGCTAAATTATTCGTTTTCTGAAATGTTTTGTGTAAATTTTCATTTTCGTAAACACACGTAAAAAGTTACCAATGAAAACTGTTGTTTGAAAAATACGGCTTATTTACCTGTATCTATGACGCAATTCCACGAAAACCTTGATAAATCATATTTAATAGGAATTACAATATTACCCTGGACTATGTACCAGAACGTATTAATGTCCTTGCTACATAAAACTAATTGCGCATTAAACATTAAATCATCTTACACAGCTATTTCTATAAAACCTCAACATTGAAAATGTAATAAACAAAACCTTGAAATTGTCCTTAATGAATCAAAATTTACAATCAAGAGCGTCGTTGGCGCGGAAATTCTATTTGTCATACCGAATATGAGTAATCCTGTTACGGTAACTTGCGCCTGCCAGATATTGCGTAGCAAGCAGTCGCCGTGCTGCGGGTGATGTCATCCTGCAGGGGTTGAGAGGTGACGTCACCGCGTCCCCTGGATCGCTGGATCCCCTGCCAAAGAGGGTAGTAAGCTATCGGGTCACGCCCTACTAATAATTAAATATTTTGTAGAGGTAGTTATGTGATATTGTGTAAGTTGCGTAACATTTTTGAAATAACGATCGGTTATTTTTGTTGTTTTGATGAGTCATGCTTTTGCTAATAAATAGTGTTAGGGGTTATAATTATGCAAATCTAGATTAAGTGTTTGTTATAGATACTTAATGTAGATTTGTTAGGAGATCACTATATTTTAGAAAGAAAGACAAGTATATAAAACAGACTGCCCACCGTGTTGGTGATTTAATATGACGCAAGAATGTCCTTATGATAATCGCTCAAGTTTTTGTGTACCTAAACGTAAAATTGTAATTTGATTACTTTCTTATTGGTTGTACACGGATTTAATAACAATTATTATAAATACTATGTAGCAAAGTCTATCGCATAGAGTCAAGTAAGCTCCTCTTAACCAAACCAACGCATGTATGACCTTTGAAAGACACAACTTTTCAATAACTTTTTATTACACACATTTATACAAGATTTTATTTCAATCAACTCGTAATACCACATTGAATGGATTCTGAAAGCAAATATTATGTGTTGTAAAAATAAAATTCTGCTATGAATAAAACTAAAGGCGCTCGCGACGCATTGAAAGTACCGCTAACACTGCGTGGGAGACGGGGCTCAATCAGATAGATTTAAGGTCCTTTGAGAGCATCAGATAAGTTTCTATTACTATTATAGAAATGTTATTTGCGCGGTATTATTGTATTGGTATTTATTTTATGCATTCTCGCTTAATCATGTGGCTTGAAGTAGGGTATTTTACTGGTATAAATTCATAATGCTTGTATTATTAGCTACTTCAAAATACAAACATTGTAGACTAACAATCTTTTCCTTTATTTACTTATTTAGAAAAATAGAAGTTTCAAATTATAAAATTAGTGTCTAGCATTATATTTATCACCAAAATATTCATTCCTTACCCGTTGTATTTCAATTTTCATTAGCTATTCGATTTTGAATTTAATCACAGTTTTCTACACAAATCATGACATTATTCTTTGAAATTACCAACACCATTTCCATTTATAAACTTCCTAAAATCTAATCTCTCTTCATCTAATAAATAACAGCTTTTCTATTCAGTCAAGTTCTTTCACTATACTTCAATATCCGTATGAATCTAAAAGCTAAAAACGAGATAATATTTGCCGTCTAACTTCGCCATTTATAGCAGAAAGCTTCCTGTTCAAGTCTTTAATTTCAGTAAGATCTTTCCAGTGTAGGTACTAGGTAGGTCTGACTTTGTAGTTTGTACCTAGACTTGCTTTAGCGAGCCAATTCCGGCAAATAGGATGGTGCGCATCGGAATTTCTTTGCTACTGAACACATCTGTTTAGGGTTGTTCCTAGTTTGGTATTTGTATTTGGTATACTTACTGGCCTATCAAAATATGTAATTTTTAAGTATAAATTGTAATTTTAACTAACTGGATAATTAGGTACATTAAAATATGTCATTTCAAGTTTAAGTTTTACTTCTTGAAATCGTAGGTTTAGAAAATATTAGTGTAAACAAAAAGAAACGTTATTCAAATTGTGTTTGTTAAAAATCGGATAGGTTTGCAAAAAAAAATTTAAGGTCTTAAGTTGAGAATCATTATGAAATGAGCATGACTTGTGTTTTTTTACAATTGCGTATACATAAACAGTTAAGATATTTTTTTGTTTAGTAAAGTTTCAAAAAATTTTTCAAGAGAGGAAGGAGAAAGGGGAGACCTTTGCCCAGCAGTGAGATCTTATTTAGGCTACAAAAAAAATAAGTTCAAATCACACATTTTACTATCGGTTAAACAAAATAAATATTAAACATATTCGTAGATAGCGTGTTTAATTTTCATTAGATACTTTATTGGATTTACTTTCGTCACATTAAATTTGGTAAGTAGGCGATTTTTATCATTAAGTACGAGGTACTTAATAATACTTATAAACACATGGAAAAACACACACCATAACAGAAACAGACACACCTAGTGAGATATTAATTAATTCTAATCTGCTATTGTTCTCTCTATAAATATTAATTAGGTGCATGTTTCGATATGGCGATATGTATTACGCGGTTGTTACCGCAGTTTGTCATGTCTTACACAATATTGCTAAATACTGGTTCCTGGGTAGTATCTCCGATCATTACCAATTTTTATTGTAATTAGGGTTTAATAGATAAATATCTTATAGGTCAGAGATATAACGCCAAGGGTAGTTTAACGAGAAATTATTTTTGTATGTATCTTACTAAATATTAAAAACGTTTGTGAGTATAAATGGATGGATGGATGGATGATACTGTTTCTCGTTCAAAAGTCTGGATAAATGTTGATGAAATTTAGTATGGGATCAGTTGACACCCTAGATTAAAATAGGCTACTTTTTAACCAACTGTGACAGGCCTATTGTTTTTGCAGCTATAACAGCGATCGCGCGGGTGAAGTCGCGGGTAACAACTAGTAGGACATGAAGGTAAATAAAACGGAAACATCCCTGTTTTTACATCAGTATTATCAAAGATCAGAAAACCCGTAATACTAATTTCAGGATGAATCATCGGCCTGGTGACTCAGTTAAAAATTGTAGGCTATACACAATACAGTAGTACATTGCATCAGTGATACAGTTACTCATAAATTATTACGCACTTTTTTCCTGTAAGTTAAACTTGTAGTTTAGAATCTAAGATCATTATTTCTATTTAAAGTTAGGAAATTCGTTTTGTTCAATAAAAAGGCGTGTGAGACAAATTTATGGCTGAATATGTTGATTGTTAATGTTAATTATATTAAAAATATGATTAACACATACGTTATTGTGGCAAAGCTTAAGGATATAGCAGCTGTGGAAAAGAGACAGCGCTCTTCACGCGTAGAGCGGCATCTCTCTTCCACACCTGCAATAATGTTACCCTTTTGGTAGAATCTCTAGAAGGCGTTTGATGGGTAGTACATATGAATAATATGTAATACAACTAATTAAAACATCTTATGTATAAAACTCCCGTGTCACAATGTTAGTTGCCGTACTCCTCCAAAATGATTGGATCGATTCTCTTGAAATTTTGTATATGCATCCAGTATTTTTCATCCATATTGTTTTTTTCACGAAGGAAGTCGCAGGCTACAGCTACTATTAAAATAAAATCAAACCTTCAGTTTTCTAGATCAGTTTCACAAGTGCACTATAAGCCACTATAGTTTCATAATCTTATCGGGAAAGTGACCAGTTCTTAATACGTATAATCAGTGTTTTCGATCTACTTTCCTAACGGCTTCATTTCCGTATAGCATGTTCATATGTGTTGCTTATAATCTTGTTTATTATGGAATAATATTAACTTGACTTTTTAATGGTTCCTGTATGAGTTGATTCAGTTTATGAGCCCTTAATTGGTTTATGCATAGAGTTTTGGCGAACTGCTCAAGACTACACAAAACAGAATAGGTACTTAATGCATTTCAAATGCTGGTTAAATGAACATTTTACTCTAAGAAAAATCAAAACATCGTAATAAAAAAAAATGAGTACAATGGGTAAAATCATCAGTTGGGAAAACTTGATAGGAGAGCAAACTATATTTTTGGGAGTCAATGTTATGGTTTTGGACAAAGTCGTTTATGTTCATGAACAGAAATCGTTCAATAAGGTAGTCATCAGAAAATGAATCAAATCTATTTTCTCATATCTCATATAGATTGTTCAAATTTTGTAATAATTTGCCGAAATAAAACATACCCGAGACAGGACGACACCTGTAACTTATGCTTCACATTTCAAGTTTTGAGCAAAATATCCACCTGCACGGATTTCAGCTTTTTCGAAATCTATTCATACATGTACATATATGTATACGTATACATGTAAACATTGTGTCTGATCCTACCGTTGAAAATCGAAGAGATGTGCTTTTATAGGATTACAGTGGGAATATTTAATCGAATTATGCGCTATGCAACTCCGGTGGAAAGGCAGACTTACGGTTGACTAAGCCAAAGAGTTAATCAAATGGCAAAACGATACAACTTAATTTAAAAGAAAGCTGTTGTAGTTAAGAATCCTGAAAAAATACTAGGCCTACTGCTACGTTTGACGGCACAATACGTCTCCACACATGTCGTGCTGCCGTGTAGTGCGCAGTCACACCTCCACGACTGCAATAATATAAGTGTGTGTATTAATAGGTATTTATAGTAATTGGGCCCTAAATGCAAAAGTAACAATTGAATGTAGCTAACCCACTTATTAGTCCCAAGATCTGCGTTCCACAACCCGATTTTCGTACACACCTTAACTACGGAATTATGTTCTTCTATGGGCCTGTACAATAAGTCACATTTCTCAGTGTGAACTGCCATGTCAAAGTCATGTCACTTGTCAAAAAGAAATGTCATTCCCATACAATTAAAATTAAGTATATTATGAAGCGATGTGACGTCTATGCCATCGGATAATTAGATTCAACCTAGATGCCAGTAATCGTTAATAATATCAGTTTATTCACTTACTCCATATCAATATATAATGTAGGATTGTAGGCCTGTCCATTAGCACTTATTATTAATAGCCTTTAGATATATTAGCTATTTTATGGTTTCTATTGACTGAAGTTAATTGTTTCTTAATTGCACACAAGTTTTCCATAAGTGATTTTCAAGTACCTAATTATGATTAATCTTGGTAAATGATTTGGCCTTGACCCGGCCTTAGAGGCTATTTATAAAGTGTGATTGGCATTATCTGTAATCTGTATTGATTCATATATTATTCACAATAGGGTGTTTTGCATCAGTAGACATTGTTTAAGTGTGGTTTAGGCCTCTTTGATGTTAAATTAAGTATATTCACGATGGTACCAAACGAAAATAAGTAATATACAGAAAACAATGAGAGATGTTTATAATAGTCTATGGATAGATTCGTTACTTATTTAAAGCAACTATTCTTTTAACAGCTCAGGAATGCAAAAATGATTGTTCTACGCGGGGATTGAACCTGCTACACGCCACGCACAGTTGTAATTAGCGTGGTGACCACTCGGCTATCCAAAACATAAAACTTTTCGGTAAAAAAATACGAAAGCAAGAAAATCATAACAATTCCTACAACCGTCTTCGAAAACTACATTAAAAATATCAAAAGTTCAAATAAATTGTACCTTTTCGTTGCGAGTATGTGAACACGTATTGAAAACTTGGTAACTAGAGATTTCCACGCCCTCTAACTGACAAACGTTTGAGACTCCGAGAAACTTGTTAGAAAACTAAAAAGAACTCGTTGGGACGATGTTAAGAGAGTACCGGAGATAGGAAAAATAGGGTAAAGTAAACCAAGTCGGGAACGTCTGCGGAATTAAAGGCCTGTTTGATGAGGCGTGTTGAATAACTGAAAAAGAATACTGTTTTGTTCATCATAGGGTTATAAATATGAGTGATGCAGTAGTAGAAGGGTAATGGCGGGCTATAGGACGCAAATTACCAACGCCATAAGCTTACTTTAGTAAATGGTGGAAGGTTCTGAGCTACGCAGGTGTTTTTTTTGGTTAATAATAATATCTACTGAATCTGAATGACTAGAACCCACTATGTTCCTCCTCGAGTGCTAGAGTCGCGGTAACTCTTACGAACATCCCGTAGCTTCTGTTAAGATTTGACACCGACTTCATTTCTCCTTCCTCCTCTTTTTTGAGGTCGGTTTAAAATTATAGTAATACAGTGCAACAGCATCATCATTCACACTGTAAATACAGCTGCAAAAAATCCTCATATGATGCATAATCGATCCATGATTGAATTATTACCTAATTTAGGTTACAACGAAATTTTACGAAATCGCACTACAAAAAAAAACATGCTGAGCCACACTCACGCATATTTACGTAAATCAGTTCTCAAGTCTTTCACCACGGGTGGCGTACGCAAGTACGCACTGATTGAAAGATATCGACTTAAAAGGACCTTTGTACGTAATTAATGCAAATATATTATTGACTTGCACTAGTTTTACTAAAGGTTCTCAATAAGCAGGTTTTATGTAAGTACCAAAAGCCCTACTATCACCACCTAAAGTCAATATTGTAGCTGTGGAAGTAGGATAGCACTCTACAACATGTAGAGCGTCATCTCTTTTTTTATTTATTAATCAAAGGTAAGTTACAGTTTATTTTATGACTAGTAAACTCGCCAAACGTAGATATTCGTTTAACGAGAAACGCTCTTAAATTGAAATAACCTACCAATAAGATACATAAGTACTTAACTATAACTATACTAAACAATGCGAAACATGTAGGTACATATAAGTTCGTCTATAATTACTTTACTGCTCGACACAGTCGTCGAGCAAAGAAAGAGCAAAGAATTCGTTCAAAAAAGGTATTAAACCTTTTTTAACGAATACATACTTAACTTAGGGTTTGGTCTTAATATTTAAACTATTAAAAACTAGCTTGCACGACTGCAACAGTGCAATTTTAAGAGCATGTGGTAGGCCCGTGATACTTAAAACACCTAACTAGGTGGTCCAAAGTCAGATTATTGGAATGATTAAAAAAGTAACACGCCTAATTAAGGTATGCTGATGGAATTTCAATAATTATGGAACTAGACAGTTTTTGTTTTGGATAATTGGATTTATTGCTTTACGTTTATCGGGAATAACGGTAGATGTGTAGGAAGTTGATATTTGTATTCGTAATATATTTGTGTTGGATTGGGTTTTGGGTTATACAGAAAATATATTTTTGTAGCTTCTGTTTTTACGCGAGACTTAAATAAGAAGACTGAAGCGCTAGATATTTAAATAATCTGATATGTCCGTATAATATTTTTAACCGACTTCAAAAAAAAGGAGGAGGTTCTCAATTCGTCGGGATCTTTTTTTTTTTTTTTTTTTTTATATGTATGTTCACCGATTACTCGAAGACGCCTGGACCGATTGGCAAAATTGTTTTTTTATTTGGTAGGGTATACTTTCCAGGTGGTCCCATTGTCATCAGGTCAGGATCTGATGATGGGAACCCTGAGAAATCGAGGGCAACTTTGGAAAGTTGTAGGCATGCATAGGGTAAAAACTTAATACTCAGGTGTATGTTTAATAACACTATTCACTAGTGTAGGTTTGGATCTAACTTGATGATGGAGACGAGAGAAGGTCGAGGGAACTCAGCAACGGTACATTTTAACTACCTCGTGTTTGGGCTTATTATGTTCGTATTGACGAGACCTTTGCAACAGTGAAGGTTTGGAGCTGATCTGATGATGGAGACCAGAGAAGGTCGAAGGAACTCGACAGCTGAATATGTAAACTACTTCGTGTTTGGGCTTATATTATTCGTATTGATGAGAACTTTCCACTAATGCGGATAGTAACAACTATGCTTATCACTAATATAGGTATATGTATAGTCACTGAAAAGCTAAACGTTTTTTACGAAGTTAACGAGATTCTCTTTAGACAGTTTCCTTTGTGCATAGTTGCGCATTTGAGAAAGTCTGTCCTCACGGTCGGCAGAAGATTCTCTAAGACGCTGTGCTCTATTCCTTTCTCTGTTGCGCTTTAGGCGTTCATCTATGTCATTTTCAGACTCCTCTGCCCGACGCTTTCTCATACGAGATGCATGCAAGGAAGGCCTCCCCATCTTGTACCTACCAGCTGCTATATCCTATTTTATATATTTACACCACTAAAAATAAAAAAATAAATATTTTTTAATTAAAAAAAAAACCGCCTTCAAAAAAACAACAATAAAAAACGGGAACTAAAAAGCAAAAAATAACAAACAATTACTTTCATACATAACACGCTAACCTACCTATATTTATAATCTATTCTAACCTACGATTAACCAATAATAAAATTTACAACTTTTTTGCAGTCGGTGCCAAGCAATGGCCAAAAAATTACTAAACACTTACAGACTAGGACTAAAAGAAGAAAAAAACTAATTCCACAGCTTCTAGATTTTATTAATAAATCAAATGAGAAAACAACTAAAATATTTAAATTACTATTTATTTACTTTATAATTAGACACAAACACAAAGTAAGTGTAGCACTAATGATAACAGTGTAATACACCTCTACTTTACAAATCAATTACTCAATGACTTAACGAAAGAAAACATAAATCACACAACGCATCAATACAACGAGTTCGACGAATAACCAAGAGATTCCGAGTCACGTGAACGTAATGCATAGTTTTGTAGCCACCTTTCTTGTAGAAATGTTGGTAACGAAACCATAGCGCGATTCAGGAATAGTGTCTAAATGAACAACGCCATCTATCGAAACAAAACTAAAACTCTGTAGAATTCCGGCATATGATAAGGAATCATATTCTGATTGGAAATTAATTATGTTGGCGCTTGGCACCGACTGCAAAAAAGTTGTAAATTTTATTATTGGTTAATCGTAGGTTAGAATAGATTATAAATATAGGTAGGTTAGCGTGTTATGTATGAAAGTAATTGTTTGTTATTTTTTGCTTTTTAGTTCCCGTTTTTTATTGTTGTTTTTTTGAAGGCGGTTTTTTTTTTAATTAAAAAATATTTATCTATTAGCATCCACGGTAATTTATATTTTTTTTTTGTGTTGAAGCTGTTGTCTATAGTAATATTTCTTTGATTATTTTTATTGATCCTAAAAAATCACGCCAATCTGTTGTTTTGGTTCGACGTGAACGACGAACAAACAAACACACTTTCACATTTTTGTAATATTAGTATGAATTAGTAATACTTTGTTTTTTTTAGATTTTTTATTAGACTTCTGCACATCCCCACCATATCTCAGTCAGAGTCTGAACCCCGGTCTGCGACAGCCACTCGATTTAATTTACATCTCCGCACCAATTGTTCCCAACTCACAGGGTTCGACGAACGATGCCGTCTCAGATTTACGACTACTTTCCAACACCCTTTAAACGGATTTTAGTTCCTATAATGAGAACTTTAGATACTTCGCGAAGGTATCAAGATATTTTATAAAGGTGAAAAGTTTGACAAGTTTGGTTGGGGATGAAGTGATGGGTAAATTGTAGATGAGTGGGTTGATTATCTTTTGTTTTTAGGAATTAATAGAGAAGTTCAGTAAGTAGTTGTATGAGGTGATAATATTGGATTAAATTCTGTAGTAACACCGTTTATAGATAAGGAAATGCACGTTTCTGATAGTCCTAAGATGTCTACAAACGCATTCTCGTGGATTAGGATGTATCGTTGGAAAAAGGGTCTAAAAGGCCTAGCGACCTAAAGCCTCTTAACCGACTTCAAAAAAGGACCTTGCTATACTTTTTTATGTTTGTTCGTGGATAACTTCATCGTTAATGAGTCGATTTTGTGATACATTTTTTTGTATCTCAGTGGGAATCCTAAATACACTATTTGCCATCGGATGGTCGATGAGAGCACGTGCCGGACTCTTACCGCCAAAAACCTCATCTGCCTATAGCACTATACCTATAAACTCGGTACTCACAATCGCATTCACCGCACCAAAAGCGTTATTTGTGACACTTAATTTTTTGATAAATTCTAATTTCTATCACAAAAAGCACGACAGTTGGACTGAAAAACCATAATTTTAATTTAATTTTCTAACTCCTATAGCAAACAAAACACTAAATATTTGGCAACATGTTTGCAAAAACTATTCCGTTTTCAAGCATTTTAAACAGTTTAAAGATCACCACCTTACAACATACAAGTATACACGTTAAATTTACAACTCCACCTTACTCCGTCTAGCAGTAAATTGACGTAAGTCTCCGTAAATCGGATAAACTCAGGGTATCATAAAGCTTTGAGCTTAAAACGTTATGTCAATTACCGTCTAGACATCGCAAAAGCATTGAACGGAATTAATTTATTAGTATCTCTAATGGCCGTTAACAAGATAGCTGTAGACTAAAAAGAACCAATATTGACATGACGTGAACATTTTTAATTCACTAATGGCCGATTTGGTCAACACCCTTTATAATGTCATAAAAAAACAAAATGATCAAAGGGTCCATTAGCAGATGAAGAGTGATTTGTCCACCTGAGATCCTGGTCTATTAGTATTTGATTAATCTTCTGAAGCATGGATTTTTTTAACGATAATCTACCCCTACCAAGAACGCTATCAAAAATTGTATGGGGTATGAAATTAATTCTCCATAATTGTTTTGCTTACTTTACGAATATTTTGTCCACAGTATTCGTGCTGTGGCCTTTGTGTTGTCTCGATTGATTGGCTTACTCTACTTCCTTATGTTTGTTATGAAAATAAAGTTATGATATGAAATTGTAAGTACAATTTTTACCGTTAAGCTTTTTACTATGTAAATGTGTAATAATTAATTCAAAATTAAAAATACCTAATACGTTTTCCTTCCTTCCTTAATATGCACAATTACATTCACTTTCAATATTAATAACTATGAAAAACTCGCTACTTTAATAATAAGAATGATGATATGACTTAAACTTACACGAAACAGACCACATTCAACTTTATTGTTACGTTCAATGCCAATAACTTAACATGCACTTACCACAACACATTATCACATAATTAAATCCGCGTTTCATCCAGCCCATTAAAACTCAAGGCTTATAAATAAACAGCATACCGTCACTTCAATACGAAGCACTCAAACACTACGGATTGTCATTTTTAATACGCAACACACGATTTCGGTACAATCTTGATACATTACGAAGCTGTGACATACTGTTGTATACATATTTTCCTGCACGATCTTGAATTACAGATCTAAGAGATAAGACCGGGCCTCTTGCTGCGGTATAGTAATACATACAGTATGATATCTTCATAAATGGATGTAACGCAAATTTTGACTGCACTTTCGGATCGTAGCATCTGCTCAGCATCCTAGCGTGTCGCAGTAACGATTGGAAGCGCGGACGGAGTGTTGTTGATGTAATTAAAATACTGTTGATAGCCCTATCGCTGTTACGTACGCGACAACAGGCATTTTAAATATTGTTGAAATGGCCGAGTCGTACTGCTGTACTTATTTATACTGTGCTTATACCAACAAAACAAGCCACACGTTTTGTCACATGTCACCAAGATTTGTTGCTAACTTCGATCAAGCCTGATTTATCGCGAATATTGTCTAGACAAGCTAGTTCTAAGGTAATTTGCGTTTTAGATTTTGTAAGTACCTCATTTATAAATGTTTGCCCGTACCTCCCTTCAGGATTATACGCGTGGGCGTATGAATGCTTTCATAAATCTCGTTCAATTCGACTTTGAAATTCCTCAGCATAGCTCAGATTACTGTAGCAAAAGCTTTCTTATTTTTTTGTTAAAGAATTCGAATTCCTCACAATAGCGTCCTTAGTTTTTAATATACTTTTGAAACAGTAGAACAAAAGTAACCCCACAAAACACAAACAAATATATCTCTCTTGATAGCAGAAACAAGATACAAAGAAAATAGAAAGGTGCGCACTAACGAGCAATGGCTTTGAATTGATTTCACGAACTTTACCTACTTGTAATAAATTGTGAACAAAACAAAGAATTAGTTGTGACTTCGGCTTTGGTTTGGAGCGTTCACAATAAACAACGGCCCATAAACTACGTTGGCTGACACGCATATTTCTTATTTTTCTTTGAAACATCTCGGAATGATATTACCCTAGCGGGCCGTAAAAGCTGCTCTATTAATTAGCGGCCGCGGCTGCGACGGCTCCTGAACGCATGACGTCATGTAGCCGCGATTTTCGACAAGACCTCTTTGTCTCCAAACTCAAAAGATTCGGCGTAAATCACAGCCGGTGACAGGCGTGGCAACACAAATCTGAGAATATAATATTTTTTTAAGTTGGTAGTACTCTTTGTCCTCAAGGAGCGGCGCGCGGTTGCGTCAGAGCCCATCTCGCATGCCGCTGACGACAATGTGCTGAATGATGAAATGGTTTCACGGCTACATTTGTTTGTATGGACTCAAGATAAATATCCTCTCGTGACAGCCTCCAGAAGAGCGCGGCGGTTTGATTAAAAGAAACATAAATGTTGATCGCTCGCATGTAATGATATTTACAGCTATTGAAATTTCGTCGTCAATCAACATGATTAGAGTGAAATATGAGATGATTGTTACAACGATGAAGGGGAATCATATTTCATTCCCAGTTGCGTAGGAGAGAAATCAAAGCCGGGATGGTAACTAAACACAACAACTCACTGTCATGTATAAATTATAAAACCACGTCTAAATTTTGACACTCCGGCTAATCGGGACGATGACGTTCAAGTGTAAGTGGAAATAATTACAACGCGTTGTGTTGTCTGTAACAAAGACGGCCGTGTCCTGGGGCGGTGGTGTCAGGAACAGGAATAGAACGCGCGGAGCCCCCGACTGCGCGAAGACGAGGTGTTTCCAATTTACAGACGACGACATCTCTAATGCGCGACAAGATTTACAATCGGTATTAATTTAAAAACATCTCTGATGACGTAACAAGCTATTTGAAGATTTGAAGCTCTCATTTAAATCCCCTCGATACCACCTTGAGCACACATACAAACAGTACTCGTACGTAATGCAACGCGAACTTACTGAAAACTGAAATGGGCAAACTTTAACAACGGCTCTATAAAAACGGCGTAAGAAACACATTATTCACCGTAGCCAGACGAATCACGTATCCGAACTGCCATGAAGACGTTTAATTAGTACCAAACACGCAATCTTCGGGGTCTCAGAATACAGTTACTCGGTTATAAAAGAAGAGTGGCTCCCATCGCCGATACTCGTAAAGTGGCTGCAATGAAAAAACCGTAAAACAAGGGAGAGTGCTGAGGCGAAAATATGATTTTTGTGGCTCGCCTCCTCAAAAATAATGTCTGCATGTAAAAAATACACCTCTGGCTTTGTTGAATTTAATGCTTTAACGAACGAACGAAATGTTTTCAAGGTACTTTTGTAAACGTTGAAGAGAATTTAAAAGTAAGAATCCAATTAAAATAAATTTTCGTTTCATGGAAACGTTCATAAATATTACGTTTGATGAATTAAATTTAATTCCAATATCAGTTATCAAAGCTTTCTGAAGATATACGTATTAACCCAATTCCTAAGAGTTCAGAAAGTTCACCAAGTCTGATATTGGCTTCTCCTTTTAAGAGCCTTTTTGATGTGACATCAAAAGGAAAACTGATCCGTTTTCCGGTTCGATACCTGCGTCATTGTCATCGCTCAGATCATCGTACACTTCGACTTCCTTATTGTGATCAACCCTCATAACTTTTGTCAATGAACAGATTTCTTTATTACACATGAATTCTTTTCTAATTCAATCTCGTGACCCTTCAGTTCATTTATTTATTCGTTTCAAAGTAATTCGCTCGGGAGGCAATGGGATTTTTTTCTTATTAAAATAGTCAAAGAGGGAAGCCTCGAGGGAGTCTATCGTATTGTTAGTCTACCTGTACTTCCTTTAGCTAAGTTCAAAATAAGTAAATCTTATTATGTTCTTCAATGGGCATCTGGTTACTTGAGGGATTGAGTTCATTTAATATTTATGACTGCTCCACAATAACTTTTTTAAATTCTATTCATTCCTTTTAGATAAAGTTGAAACATAATCATTTTTGTGTTTGTTCATAATGTAGATGTGTATATAGCTCTCGAGATGAATGTTATGTAAAATTACTTTGTATTATAATATTTGCCCCTACGGAAGTTACACACAAATCCATCATTTTCTTTCTGATTACACACCACAAAACCGACCGGTTTTCGTATGAAACGATTCGAGTTATTTTTATGGCTGCTTTTGAAAGGCCTGGTTAAATCCATAACATATTATGTAGATATTAAAATGTGGAAACATCGTAAACGTTGGCTGTTCGCGAACTGATTACGAGTCGCAGTCCCCTCGCATGCTCGTTGCTCACATAGATTTTTAAACACAGGCGAACTGAAGGGGCCCTTTTATTCTTTCTGTTAAGTACACGTTTACGACAAACTCGTAAAACACGGATCACTGAAAATTTTTGATATGTAACTTTCCTATTCAAATGTGCGCTTTACGAGGCGGCCCATTATCATTTTACTGATGTCGTATTTTTTCCTGTCGTAGTGATTATGAACGGTGCATCAAAGGGATTTTTAATAAAAAAAATGTTATATCTTTTTAATCACTTCCTATCTTTATTGCTCTACTTGAGGTACCTTTAATGTTATTCACCGTAGCGCTATAAAAATCTCATTTGCATTACGGAATTGCCTATGTGTATGTTGATTTTGGCAAAGATATTTAGTAGACATTTTTATATCCTTATTTGCGAGAAGTAGCCAGTTGAGCGTTTTATACGACCAAATACATACGCCTGACATTTAACTTCGCATTTTATGTCGTTATATATTCTGTGAAAAAAAATGTTGACATCATAAAATTACTGCACTCGTTAGAACAGATGACTATAATGAGTTTTAAAAAAAGAAAATAAACAAGTCCAATTTTATTGCCAACACGAGTTGATTCAAAAATTGCTCCAATTTATAGTCACATGATGTCATAAGAAGGACTGTCCAATAAGAACAAAAATACGCAATGAAAAACATGTGGCTCGGTACCGTGAGAATATTAAACCCAATCCGATAATACAGACAAAGAGGCATTATTTCATAAATATTTTGTTGTCCCGATTATAATCGGTATGCCTTGTTAATGTACGGCCGTGTAAACACAACTAGAATGTCGAATAAGGTCGTGTTTTGTTTATGAAGTTGATATTTCTTTTAACTTATTAAGTTTCACAACAGAAGTGTCACAGTTATATCGTAAACAGACTAGAGCAACTTTCAAATGGCAATGTAATAAGGTGACCTAATTAAGTGCTATTGTAAAATTAATGATCGGTATACCACAAAGAATTCTATAAATATAAATTTAAAAAAACATGTCGAACCACATACAAATAATTCAGACACTAAAACGTCAACAGCTGCATACAATATTCGATCCACTTTTGTAATCATTTTGACAACTTTATGCAACTTTTTTTTCTGCTCATTAAGTCCATATTTAAATTCGTGCATGCAGTAATATCGGCAATGTAAAGGATTAAAAGCTTGCCCGATCCAGATTGAGCCGAAATATCTCTTTAAATCGTAAGGAGGTCTTAACAATTTACAGATTCACATTCATTACTGACGGCTGTAGCTTCTTAATACCCCTTTATTATCAGCAACCAGTACTTATAATCAAAAACAGGTGCAAAACCGTCCGACACAACTCACTTCAGGGAACCGTCATCATAAACATCATCCGTCCAACCCTTATTTATAAAATCAGCAACTCGCTTTAATTAAATAACGTTAATGAAATAAAACAAATTGGCGTTCGAATGCAATCGATAACAAGTTCCTGCAAACCGCATTAACAAGTCCTTTATTGTTGATATAACTGGATCCGTGTTTTTTGTGCTTTTTTAATAAGCAAGCATTGCGAACACTCCATCGGGCTCATAAAGCTTGGTATCCACAGTATGTGTGGCGTCGGCATGCCGCTCACGTACTACATATGCCACCTAATTTGCTACACATCGTACCGCGACTCGCGACAAACTCACTTCACACTTTTCACCACGACCATTCTTTGTTAACAAAAATAAATTAAAATATAATGACTAATAAAGAGATAAATAGTTTTATCGTTTCGACGAATTTTTATTAAGGTCAGGTCAATAATCGTCTACAATGTGTAGCGTTGTTAGACCCGCAGTTATGCAATCACGATGAAACTTTAGCAGTGAGATTGTTCCGAGAAACGTGCTTTGAAGAAAAACATCGGAGGTTTTATTGATTCGAACACGATATGGGAACATAGCAGGGATTCGGAGCATAGCTTCCAACGTTTAGCGGATTTAATTCGCTGATTAATATTGATTATAATTCGTTTATGCATACCGAGGCGCGGAGTTTATTGACATTGGTAGGGCTACGCTTTCTATTACGTTCGCTACAAATGCTACAATGGATGAATCACGCGCATGATTAACATTTTGCTTATTGTGTTAGTTGAGTTCAAGTGCTTTCGTTGCTTCTATTATTATAGAGGACGAATTAATAATGCGATTGACAATGACATGACTAAACTTGATCGTAATTTTGCTTTGTTCTAATAAGTAGGAAAACCCGATAGTTGTCATTTGTGACTTGTCGGTGCTTATGCGATAATTTACGTTATGCCATCGGTATATGACACCGCTCTTTTTATTATTTAATGTAGGTACTTTCATGCAGATGGCCGAGCTGTACAGATGCAACATCACAATGTGCATGCACTTATAGAATAATAAAACAATCATACTCGTATCTCCAGTTTCCTTGCAATATGACCAACAAGAACACAACGAATGTATTAAGCAAAACGAGTTCCACAGGTTCAGGTATTACCGAAGTATCTTTTTTATACGGTGTACAATTTCTTCCAGTGCACAAACAACACAATAAAATGGGAGGATGCATGCTACCGTGATAATGGCGACCAGTTAACGCACTGCAAACACACAAAGGTAGCAATAACACATCTCAATGGCGCGGATAGCTTTATGGATGTACTTGAGCGAGTAACTGTTGCACGTTTCTGGGTGACCGAAAACGAACGATTACATATTTTCGAAAACAACGCAGCTGTAGCCAATATTTCGCGGCGAACTCGAACGCCCATTATTCCGCACCATAAATAATCCACTACACAAAAAACGCTAACCCTTCATTGCCTCTTCCTTTTACGATTCAAAGAAAAGAAATAAAATATGTGCGAGCCAAAACAAAGGGTATAAAACCTAAATGACAGGGCCACACGCTTTTCAAGGAGACGCGAAATAAAAAGAAAAAACTATAATTTCGCATTATGTAATACTCGGAAGGAGTCGTCGGACAGGATTCGTATGCAGCCAGCGTGGTTTAAAAATAACTCAAGGTTAGCACGCAGATCGAGGGGTCCCTTTGTGATATCAAGGTCCACCGGTTTTGCAGGATGCCTATAACCAACATGTAAGTATTCGTTTGTTGATCGGCCGCCGCGTAGGTTGTGCTCATCCGAAGAAATTGTACGCCATACAAATACAATGTAAATGTTCAACAATATTTAAATACACGACCATTAAAGGATTGTTTTTTATTGTCGATTTAATACGTTACGGCACGATCTTTTGAATGAAATTAATCAATTATTTCGAACAATAAATTATGGTTAATTGATGAACGGTTTGGAGTCATGTTTATGTATATTTTTGGACAAAGTATCTTCGTATTAAAATGTCTTGTTTGTGTAATATTTGGCAAGGGTTATCAGATGCCACTATCAAGCATGGTGGTCTTGTAATAAACAAAAAAATGGCGACAAAAAATAAAAACAGAACTATTAGTAGTTGTGTATGTCACGAATGATTTCATTGATAAAATTAGTATTAGGAATCTGTTACACAATGTCAGCTGTAAGTATTCAATTCCATTCATAGCAAAAAATATCGTCCTTATGTGTTTTGTACTGTCAAAAAGAAAAGAGAAACAGACATTTTAGAACGTTACTTAGTTATGCCGTTCTTGCATACAGGTGTAACGGTTTTGAGGATCAAACATATGCAACCTCCTTAAACATGTGACCAAAAGCAAAATTTCCCAAAAAAAATAATAAGAATTTTCCTTTAACTATTATCTATTTACTTAAACTTAGTGTAACTAAATGCTATCTCTTTTTGAACTTACGATATTTGCAAAGGGGAAAACGAGAGAGAGTTTGCGTATTGCATGCAAATGACAATTCTGTTCGATAACTTTTATAACTTAGATATTACTACTTCTAAACATACTTATTACTTCTAACAAAACCTAAGGAAAAATAAATATTAGTGTTGTATGATTAATTAAATACGTATTTCAGTCACAATGAACAGAAAAATGTAATTTAATCTACAATTCTTTGAAAGAGCGTCATGTTTCAGGGAATAAAATCGAGTGTCAGAAGTTGCAATGTTGAGGTTCAAATAGATCTAATATTAAATTTCAAGTCATTGTAAAGTAATTACTTAATGCCAGTTATTTTGAGCAAAGCAATTAATTTTTAATAGATAGATACTTATTAAATTCGTGCATGTAAAATTATTGTTAATTCGTTTATTTTGCAAATTCTCATTATTTTTTCTTGGCTTAAAATTGATGTTTTATTTTTTTTTGTAATAACTAAAAACATTTTTTTATTTTAGCCATCTTTTACTCTGTGTATTCCCTCTCTTCGCGGCATACGGAAAACTAAGTTAGGTGAGCAGCGCCATCTATTAATAGGAGTTTGAAGTTACAATTCCATTTCAACATTTGATGAAAAGTGGTTCGTGTTTATTCAGGATATATTTTGATTATGGGTTAAAAAATCATGTCCGTTTAATTAAAACTTTGAAGTTTCATTTTTAGGACAAAAAATTTAAATAATCAACTTTTTAAGTTTAGTTAGGTATCTTAGATCTAGTACTACCTAACTACTACTAAGTCAATATTAGTAGTTAGGTACCTTTAAAATGAAATTTATGAATATCCAATATCTACCAAAAGAAGAAAACTTACCTTGAAATATATTATTACTAGCGACCCGCCCCGGCTTCGCACGGGTGCAATGCTGATATACTAAATAGGTACGCTACAGAAAAACTGTGAACGTTGTTTATAAAAAAACATAGCGGCATATAAAAACATTTATAGGCACGCTGCCGCCGCGCCGCGTCGCCGTAAACGCTACGTTCCGCAATTTTTAAATCTGTACATCTTCAAAAATATTGATTTAAATCAGATGCTGTAAAAGGCCAAATAGATCTATATTAAATCAACAATGTATTTAAGGTATTTAATTGGATAAGGATTAATGCTGTATTGGTTAAAATCGCTACGAATATTAGTCATTATTTGTCGTAAAAAGTAAATGACAAAAAAATGTTATTGTGGGATATCCATAAGAGATAGACATATACCATCGCGGAGTTTTCTGTAGACCTTTTCATTGTGTACAATACTTAGTACATTATTTTGATAAATCTCGTAGGATTCAGCCTGCGTTTGCAATGTAAGCGGAAAAAATGTAATTATTTGCGACATCACATTAGAAACCTGAAAAATAACATTATTTGTCCACTATTTAATGGATGATATTATACATAAAAACCTTCCTCAAGAGTTACTCTATCCATTAAAAAAAACCGCATCAAAATCCGTTGCGTAGTTTTAAAGATTTGATTCAGATTTCATAGGGACATACAACATGACACATGACAGAAAAAGCGACTTTGTTTTATACTATGTAGTGATGATGCATGTACGCATGACTTTTTATCTTTTATTACGTTTTTCCTCAAGATGTCTATGTTAAGAACTGAAATAGCTACAAGCGATAAGACAGCATTTGTACTTTTAAATTTGCTTTTATTGAGAATTCTTCTACTCTTTCTACTTACTAGGTGACATAAAAATAGCGTTAAATATCTATTATTGTCAAAGATAACATTTTATACGTCTGATATATTTGTAATGAGTTGCAATTACCTAGTTACTTTGAACTTAAAAAGCAGTCTTTGTCTTTTGACATGACATTATTTTTTTAACACTATATTTTTTATCTTGCTTTTAAAAGACTTACTCTGTAACTCTACTTTTGGCTAATAGATCCTAAATAGGAACACATTCACCCTTCTTTTAAATAACCAACCTTATTCCAATTCTACAATAAAAACTTCTTGGTACGGAATTACTGAGAGAAACGATAGAAACAGTTTTCTTAAAAATCCAAACTGACAGGTTACAAAACCGTTAAGTGTTCTTCGCGATTAGTTGTCATTGGACACTAACAACAGCACTCGTAACTAAATTAAATAGTGAAGTAACAAAAGCATTTCTCTGTACACGAACTAGTTTAATTGTCTTTATTGTATGAGCACGGAAATGCACTTAACAAAACATTTGCTCTTGAAACACCTGAGCTATCGCAAACAATGACTTATCCTGCGTTTAGTTCAAAATATAAGTTGAAGAACTGTTACATAATGTATGTGAAAACAATTATTTTTGTAACATCTCTGGCGAAGAAAAAATCTAGCTACAAATTGGCTTCCAAACTTGACCGCTTCAACAACATGCTCTCCTGGTACTCAACTCCCAGAGTAAACCCACTTAACCTTTGAAAAGCCAAACACAAAGCTGTTTATTTCAGTACCAAAATTAAAACAATACACTTTATACAAGAGCTAATAATAACCAGGCTTTCAAAATACGTTGCGAAGACGCATTTTGCCTAACCTTGAAATACCCCGCAGGTGCAACGGACCATTCACCTGCTAACATTATGCGCTGACCTATAAAAGTAATAATTAAATAATTTATTCCCCGACAATTATCCCTTAGATGTGGGTCAAACAAAAAGGGGGGTTTATGGTTCAGTGATGTAAAACAATGGTTTGTAATTTGTATAAAACTTGGAAAGTTAATTAATTTTTGTTAACGAAACCTGTTGTTAGGTGAAATCAGTACCGTTTGCATCGTTATCCGTATCTGATAATTTTGTTTCCAGAAAACAGTTTTAAATAATCGCAGATAAGATTTTAATAGCCCCAATAATTAGTATATAATTCAATAAATACGTTTACGAAATTATCATATGTTTATCAGTATTAAAAAAGTGCATGATGATATAGCAATTTATTGCTGTCTTAACATGCAGCACGTTCGTTACAAAGTCTTCCCTAGATTTTGCACAGCATATAAAAAATGTTAAAAGCCGTTGACGTCTTATTTATTCCTCACAATTCACATGTCCAATGTCAATCAGGCTTTTTGATGGCCCTAAACTCTTTATCCCACGGGATTCGCAGAAAACAAGTATAAATATAATACAGAACCCCTTTCGCGCCGCAATGTTACGTTGCTAAGACTTGACCAACATAACCACGTCTTTTTTTATGTCCCACAGCACGTCCGCTTGACTGCACGAAAGGAAATGGGGGCTCTATGTAAAATTTTACAACTGCTGGCGTTTTTATGCCTATACTTATACATAACTATTAGCATCAACCCAGTATGCAAGTAGACACATTTTCAATAAAGGTCAATATTTATTACCTACCTACTTACATTAATATTAAAATTTAACGTGTAAATAATTTTATACACATTTTACTCGTGAAATAAGGTTATTGTTGCAGACAATAATTCCTTTTGCAAAAATATTTTTATATGGTAACATCAATTATTTACCTGTGCAAACACCACAACGTTCGCTGTTTGAATTTTTATGACGCGAGCTGCGACACAACAATGAAAAATATTTAATTTTCAACTAAAATACACACAACGTTCCATTCAGACGTAAAATATTTAAATTTGCCTTTATTTGGCATATTGTGGTGAAATATATGGTCCATAATTAGAATTCATACATTTAGATAGCGTCCATTGAAAATATAAAAAGCCAGATGCACGGTACTTATCCATATATTTACGCATTTATTTAAAAATAAATAATATTGAATGGCTATTCAGGGGTCACACAGATGGCGGGTCTTACAGACAAAAGCTTCACCGTAATAATATTGCTGGAACTCGTTCTCTTGAGACGCAGTTTCTTTGCAAACATACGTTTGACAAATTAATTTATCGCCCATTAATCCTTATTGAGACGGGTTAAGGTTTATTATTGTCAGTTTTAGTGGGTATTGGGTACATTAACACGCAGTAATCGTTTGCAAGGGCATAATTCGGATGGTGTCGACTGTCGATACACGTGTTCTCGCGAGTTCCCCTCACACGAATGCACCATCACCTGGCTCTCAGGAACGTAAGTAGGAATAAAATTGGGTCACACGTTACGCCACTAGTTTCTTTATTCCCTCCCGAGTACTCGGCCCTCCATCCTTGGACCGGTTCTTTAGAACAAGGCGATTTTGTTCCTTTGCTCCTTTCATACGCGTCCCCTATTAAACACGTGCGCGCTTTGAGAATGGTCACATCGATTCACATGAATGACGGATTCCTTTTCATACACTGCTTAGTTTTATAGGAAATAATAAAACCGTGAATTAGGGTGTCAACAATGAACTTTTTGTGATGATCTCAACTGACCATTGTAAACAGATGGAGGTATATGGAGATTATGTAACGGATGTCAGATTAAGTATTCTTATGTAACAAATGTTATGTGCCTATACCTACATCTATTTACTTACAAATATTTATTATACATATCTGTTAGAGTAAACAAAAGTACCTACGTAACATACATGTTTATATGCGCTTAGGGTAAGTAGATATGATATTGTGCTGTAAGAGATGACTGAAATGCAACTGCGGTAAGTAGATAGCACTAATTATGTTACTTATTGCAGGTAGGTATTAGGTATTTTCTTAAGACTACCTATAATCCTGGAATTAGGCAGACCCTACCACTATTTATAGAAGCTTACAGACAACTTGTAAACACAGGAAAATAACGATAATAATAATATATTTAATTGTTCAAGTCAATAGTTTATGTACACACATAGATGGTGCACTAAATTACTTAAGCAGCTGACATAATAAAGACTTAATGATAGGTACCTAATGCTCCTATTGCATGACTTAGTAAGCTGAATTGTGCACCTATTTTAATTATTACTAGTCTACCTATACTTTTTCATTTACAGGACGATAATTATCTCGAAAAGTTAATAGTGCTTCCTAATATTTGGCGATACTTATGTAAATTATCACCACAAGAATCGCGAAAAATAAGGAGATAATATTGACAACACCGCAAGTGCAGTCAAGGGCTATGTCAACACGAGGAGAGCGTGCGCGGCGGGCGCGGACCGGGGCCGGGGGCCGGGGGCCGGGGCAGCGGGGCAGCGGCGGGCCCGCTGGCTCGCCAGCCTCCGCTCCCGCGCCCGCTACCGCGCGAAAGTGAAAATTCGCTAGGCACTTTCTCCCCACCGCCGGCGTGTCGGCCGCATCGGCCCGCCCCTCGCTGCACCCCCGCGCCCCGCCGCGCCGCAAGGTCAGCCCCGCGTGCCGGCGGGTGGCGCGGCGGCGGCGCGGCGACGCGCTGCGCTCTTGAAATTTCGCTTTCGTTCACTCGCGGTTATTAGTCGGCCGCGCGCGCTCCGGCAAGCATGTGTTTTGTGTGACGCGCTCCACTACTTCCGCGCGGTACGTTCGATTTCGTTGGCAAGTCGATCGTGGTATGGCTCCGCGACGGCAAGGCGCCACCGGCGAGCGCGAGGCGGAGGATGCTCGCGGGTGCTGCGTACCTGGCGAGTGCCTTCGCCCCCGAGAACCGGTGCGCATCGAAGACGCCGTTCGTGTGCTATGCAACAATGACACGTGCGCCGCCGGCCGGTATATGCACCGAGAGTGCTTCGAGCAATGGGAAGGAGGAGTGCTCGCTTATCTCAAATCCTGCGGCAGGGCCCGCTCGTGGTCTGAACGTCAGAGACACCAGAATTTATGGACCAAGAAAGGGTACGACCTGGCGTTCAAGGCGTGCGGTTGCCGCTGCGGTCGAGGGCACCTGAAGAAAGATCTAGACTGGGCGCCTCCGGGAGCCGCGATCCGTGCTGAAGAGGAGAAGAAGCGTCGTCGCCGCACTCGGTCAGGACGCACGCCGGCAGCGGCCCCGGACGGCCGCTCGCGCGCCTTCAGCCTCTCCAGCTCAGGCTCGTGCTCTCCGCCGTCAGCTCCCTCCGAGCCCTCCACCAGTCCCACTCATGCTCCGCCGCATGCTGTCACACCAGCCAAGAAGATATCCAAACCTGAAATCATCTCCGACAGGATCAGGTAAGAAACTTAAACAATTTGTAAATGCTTGTTACGAATGACTTTCTGATTGGCTTTCCGTAGGTAATTTGCTTGCATTAGAAAAATAAAGCGTTAGATATTTAGAAATTGTACATAAACAACTAAGTAACTTCACCGGTAAAAATCTATCAACATTCGAGTGAATTATTAACTTGTTTAACATAGTAATAACTACCATAAAGTTACAAAGTACAAACACTTATATCTGCCTACGAGGTGCATTGAATGTTATTGTGTAGGTGTACCGACACCTACAGCGTCGTATCTAAGCGTAGTGTGTGTATTGAATACATTTCTTGTCGGTTGTTTATATCGTATCGAATAGCAGCCCCACATAATTGGCGTAGAACTGGTTGGAGCGCTGTTTGAAGGCGGCTTAACGCGGCGGGCTAGCAAACCGGCCGGCACAGCCCTACGGCCTGTATTGAATTTAGATAAGATGCAAGTTGCACTCAATGGTACACCAGCTAACCAAGTTAGTTTAGCCTTATAATATTAGAAACCTCGCAATAAACTTCGGTAGAACCAATAGAAGTTGTAGCTCAATAGTAATTTAGCGAAAGCAGAAAAAGGCGTTTTAATTATTATGTAGTGAAGTGAAGCTTCTAATTTAATTTTCAAGGCAAAATTACATAAAAGAAAGATAGCATGTTTTTTTTCAAGTTAACACAGTACGAATTATAGTATAAAAAAATGCAGCTAGACTGCGTTTTTATCCTACAGTTCTTTCGCATTTCATTTCTTCGCTAAAAGGTGGCTGAGAATATTTTTTTAATAAAAAACAAGTTCAATGCATTCGTTTCATGTCTTTATGATATAGGACTCAATAGTAAACAAAGTGTAAAAAATATTTTATTATCTTAATGCGTATTAAAACATCCACTCACTTCCTGATCCCAATGATTGTTGTTTGTGTGCCATTGTTGTTACGACCTTGCACAGGTTTTTGTATGTGTGGGTTATGTATAAAAAATGTGTTAAAAAATAGGTGTACCTTGTACCATAACAAAAGACAAAGTAAAAAGTTACACCTAATATACTTGCCAAAATATACAACAGAAAGCTCGCAATTAGAGCTTAGAGCATTTTAATGAATAAAATTTGAATATATGATATAAAATAATGTCGTACAAAAACGTGTCGCAAAATAAATGTTAACACTTATTTAGAAAATGATTAAAATAAAACACGCGAGGGCTTTCTGTCCGCTTGCACGCAATCCGCAAACAATTTGTTTTAAAGTGAGCTTTCAACTGTCACAGCAGTTTTTGTGAGCGAAATATGTCGAGTTTCAATTTGCGCCCAAATTGGTGGAGCCTTAAAAATGCAATTTCGCCGGCTTAATGCATTGACCGCACTTCGCTGCACAGCTGGTTTCCGTTTCCTGGCAAAAGCGCGTTTTTCCCGAAATTACGGCAGCTGTCCCTTGCACAAATTGTTGTTGCCGTTCTGGCTGTGGTAAAAAAAAAACGAAGCACCTGACGTCATTAGCTATTACCGCAGTCCAATTTGTATTGTTTCGAAATTTAAATAACTTTGATTAAATTTTGAATGAAGGAATAAAATGTTTGTGAATAAAAACGTCTATTCAACATGTTATTATCATTCTAAAGCAGTTAAAAGGCCTGTTCATTAGCTTATCCATGAGTCACCTTCTTGAATATTCGTATCAAATGTTAAGGGTTCAGCTCACGTCATAATTGTTTACACCATAAACACTGATACGGACAACCGTCGCCATTATACTTAATGGTTGTAAACCTACGTCTATAAATAGCAAAACACATGAATGAATGAACGACTTTATCCTGCCATGCTTATTCTATATTCAACCTTGTTAAAACTATAATAAGTTAATCCATTGATAAATGGAATAATATTTTAATCAGAATTTATATTTAAGAAAATGTTGTGTTAATTTAATTATATTTATTCGAGCGTTTATAAACATTTATAAAAATCGAAGTAGGTATTTGCAGTAAATGACAATAAATTGCATAATCCGGTGACACATGTGGTAATCTTATCGTTTTTGGCGATACAGTTCGTAATTTTATAAATTTTATATTAAATTCTGGTGGAACTTTGGTGTTTAGTTTATTAGCTGAAATACCTATTTGAGAGCGTTTCTTATAAAAAGGACGACTTATATTTTGTAACCGGTTTTGCCAAAATATAGCGCGCGGTTCGTTTGAGTCTAGAGATTTTAATATTAATATAGAGCGAAAGGATAGATATTACTTTTGTTGCTATGTTGTTAGGCGACAAATAATAATATTGTTTTTTTTTTTATAGCCACTCGATAAAACCAACAATATTAAATGGGAATGGCATATGGTAGTCATTTTAGACCGTAGCGTATTTTAGAAAAGATATAATTATAATAGTCCACAGATAGATTCAAATAACAAATTGGCTAAGGTTGATTTACCAGTTAACATTTATTTAATCTGGACGCAAAATAAATGCACGCTCCATTTATTAAGTTGGACATAAATTCACTCAAAGGTCATCAAGATAAGGTCTTAGTTTAAATTTAAACAATAACACAGGGATACAAACATGATAAAAGGTTTGTAAAAAAAAAACACTGTTCGAAAATAGAATAGTTTTTTTTTTTCTTGAGGTCGCGTGTGCATCTGCGTGTGTAGGTGACCAGCTTTATTGAATCGTGGGCGAACCCCGGCACTCTTTATTCATACGTTATTTTAACTTGACCTATTAAAGATGGCTACGTGATAACCTCGATGATTTTATATTTTTATGCACTTATTTTTTAAAGATTGAATTTTTTGTTTCTTTTTTTTTTGAAAACCAAAATACAAAAGTAATATCGCCAGAAAAAGTCTTTGCATCTGCTACATACATTACAGTTTGTTGTAAAAAAAGCATTGGAATAAAATAGAAAATTAAAATATCCATGATCGAAATATACTTGAATATTCAATTTGTTTTAACTGAATGTTACTAAAAAAAAGTAAATCTAACAAACAGATAAGCTCGTCATTATTTAATAAATCTTACGTCATTAGGCGAGGCACTACAACCAATAAGCTACGAGCACTTCAAATCGATTCTAAACAGAACAAATCAAGCAGTTAGTATGCGCTGGCGCATCGTTTTGTTTTCAATTATGTTACTAACGCATAATACAGTCTATTATATCCAGTCTTTATACTGGCATCACTATAAAAACGTAGCTTGAAAAACTTTTTATTTGACGTGGCTCGTAAATCTTGAATTATGTGTTATTCAAAATCCTGGCCGTTTTCGTATTAAAAAAACGACTACGAGTTAATAAAAAAATATATTACCTATCCAGTTCGAATTTCAAAATCTTTTTACGTTATGGTTCTCCCACAGGAACTATTCTTAGTTTGAATTAGTTCGAGTATAATCCGCGCCATATTTGCAACTATGTTTAAAACAATGCGTTGACTGATGGCATATTCCTGTTGCTCAATAAAACTGAAGGAAATTACGTTTGAAATAAAGCCATTTGCATTCCTTGTTCGTCTGGTGCGTTGCTTATTGTGAAGTAGGTACACACACTTAGCACATCTTGCGTGAATTTATTGTGTAAGATATCCAGCTGTCAATTGAATACTGTATGTAACTTTGTAAGACTTGGTTGTCTGGCATTTATAATGATTTAAAATATTATTTTATTTGCAAGTAATTATAAATTACAATTTAAACACTTTCCGATTCAAAAAAATATATTTTATGCACAATGTAAACTTCAAATTAGTTTTTAATATCACATTTATTCATTTTTTGGTCGTTATTTGTTTCACTTTTTAGAAATTGCGAGTAAAGAGATGTAAATAATTGTAGTTAGCAGAAAATGGTAGTTAAAAGCTTAAAGAAACCAGATCGAGAAACCTGATATGTATGGAATACTTATACTTAACTAAGCACATAATTATCGCGTTTAGTTAACACCGACGTTTTAAACTTAATTATAACTGTATGAAATATAATTATCTTACGAGTTGTTAGACGCGGACAGGCCGAATAAACAAAAAATATAGAATTCAAAAAAAACTTTAGTGTAATCCAAGCCGAACTAATTTTTTCTTTCTTAAAAAAAAAGTTTGTTCCGAAAATAGACAGGTTACGAAACAAAGCCCGATTAAGTTCTTTATTCAAATGAAAAACAAAAGTTCAAATCATTAGCTAATTTTATTCAAACAAAAAATATTGAAATACCTTTTGGTTGTAGTGTAAAAGTAATTTATTACGGATTCCGTACAAAAAAGGCGGGAGATATTTTAATCCAGGCTATTACAAAACCAAGGAACGAAAGGTAAGCTTTCGACGTAAGTCTTACAAAATAATACAGTTAACACAACTCCTCATTTTATTTTACCGCTGCTCCTTACGAACCGGTCTTATAATATTGATAACTGAGGGCCTACCACCATCGCTTTATGTAATATCGCAGTTGTGGAAAAGAGACGCCGCTCTATATCTTGTAGTGCGCTATCACGCTTCCACAATTGCAATAATATCACTTTAAGCGACGGTGGTAGGTCGTAGGTTCTCTGGGCGTGCTTTAGCTAAAACGTGCTCCCTCAATTTGATAGCAAGTGTAGCAACGTGCTATTAAGTTGTTATTGTAATATTTCTAGTTATGTTAATACTTTTTAGGATCACGTTATACATTTTTTATATTGTTTGTCAGATGTTTTTGTGGCTTTACAAAAAACAACGCCTTAAAGAGCTCGTGATTCATCATCGTCTAGTTTGTTCAGTCTTTTGCCGTTTTTTTATAATCTGGTGAAAAAACAATACGTAGATAGATGGACTAATACAGGTAACAGAACGGAACAGAAAAAAAAACTATATAATAATAATATGTAATATACATTATTTTTTGAGTTTGCTCTGTGATAATGTTTACAGTTCTATGTTTTTTCTTGTCTTTGACTTACGATTGTAGATTTAAAATATCTTCTAGCACAGGTAAGCTTAAAATGCAGCACTTTCTCTAAAAGGCCGGTCCTGTCATTACCCTACATTGTTCTTCACATAATTATTTCGTTTTCTGCTCATTACAATAATAATTACTTCTGCAGCTTCGCCATATATGGATAACTGATTTAAAATTAAATAAATTTATATTATAGTTTTTACAGTAGTGCTTGTGCTTAATTCTGCTTTTATGCAAATTAATTATTGTAATATAAATGTTTCAAAACAATTATAAATTACATTCATATGCCTAATAGTTCGATTCATTATTAAGTGAGCTTTAGGTCGTAAAACTATTAATTTTAAAATTTGAATTTAGTTTGCAGAATTCGTAATTTATTTATTTATGTAAGAATTCTAGAAATGGCACAACATTATACTAAAAATATTAATTATTTCTTCCTTTTTCTTCCAGAAGACTGCTTTTCTATTAATTTTAGCATTGATTTTAGTTCATTCAGTCTTATGCATGTTTATTTGATATGAACTGTAATAAGTTATCATACTATGATATAGTTATACGAAAAACTAGTACCATTATGTCGTCGTGGCCTTGAGCATAGAGGAACGCCGGACATAAACACAAGTGACGCAGGCGTTGTAGGAAATCATAAATAATCTTTAATACCTAGGCTGAACGCAGTATATTATCTCATTAAACAGGATCAAAAAATCAGATACTTTTGCCTCAAAAAAAAAAAGTAAAAAATTAAATTTCTTGACTACACTGCACATTTATTTTTTAGTGTCTTTTATTTAAGACTTTATGTAGGTACTGTAATTATTTAATTCAACAGATTAGTAAAAATGTTGTTGAACCGGTTTTACGCTGTCAATATTAAGCCCATTAATTCTGTCTCCCTATATCTCGATTCGACAGCAGTTTTTATTGATTGTTAATAAATAAATAAATTTGCAATAAACATGCCAGTTTCGTACTAGTTATAATGGTCTTTAAGTAGCAAAACTAGCAAACATTGGCTAATGTTGGTCAAACTTTTTGAGGTAAAGTTGGTGTGTACACTGTGTTTATTTAAATAATATTAAAGTGCAGTCTTTAGTATGTCTGAGGCGCGACCAGTGACTCAGAGTCGGTCGTCGGTCGCGCGTGAAGTCGAGTCGAGGAGGGAGGCCTCTAAAGGATATCACTGCACCGCATTGAATACGACTTGAAGTGTCTCAGGTTTTATTAAAACTCCTAGAACCAATTTAGCCACAAACGTCTCCAATCGATAATCAAAAGGTTAGAAAAGGCCGCGATATAAACGTAATTTATTTACATTGATTAAATATGTACATTTATTTGCAATAATTCTCAATCAGTATTTTTAGAGAACTGGTCGAAATTTTATTGTAGTCTGATTTTAAAATAGTCTTGTTATAATAGTTTTAAATTCTTTGTCTATAAAAAAGATACTGAACTTTAATTTCCAATTTGCTGTGGTTCTCGAACAAGAAATAAACTAATATTAAAGTAAATACAATGTAGGCCGAATAATACATGTTGTGCCCACAACTAACCTCATTGTATATTTTATGTCTAGCAGTTTTAAATTGCATTTATCTAATGAGTCAAAGCATTCTCGACACACTTGCGGTTATTTCAAGCCGGGTTCTTACATAAATGCGCATGATTTGCCGCCGCAGTGAATAAATAATACCTTTTTTATGTATTAAAGAGCTGTTGTAGTTAACATCTTGAGAGCATTTCTAATGCATTAATTAAACTGCTCATTATTCAACTACTCGTCTACTAAAAAAGTTTATAACGTTTAGCAATTTATGTTTAATTTGTAGGCTGTTGCTATGTTAAATCTTTGTACTTATGATATTTAATTGTTAGGATCTGACAACAGTTTGTGCTAAGTTGCTATGGTAACCGACCACAATTGGGCGCCATTAGCAATTTTGTACGATATAAAACTGGAACTGGTAATTTTATTGTATCGGTTGTGGTGGTCAATTGTCTGAAGTGTGTCTGGATTTCCCGCCAGTAAGAGGCGGTGATTTCCGTTCCCATGCCGATGCCGGCGGCGCGGTGCGACGGTAGCCGGCACGGCTCGTTAGCGCCGTTTTTAGGGCGTGATCGACGCAACGGCGCATGCCTGCATAAATTGCATCCAAATACTAAACCCGAACCCCCTGTACTTGCATAGTAAGCATAGTAATGCTCTGTTCAGTATTACCGCGCACCTTTTTTAGTCGACCTTCCTGAAAAGTTTTCCTAACGCGATACTCACCTTCGTTGCCCAAAACTCGGTTTAGCAACAACAATGCAGCGTTTTTTTACGTGTACAAAGCTTAAAAAGTGCCGTGTCTTGTCATTTTACTTGCAAATTGTCGTGATTATGCATAGTGGAGTCGGGCGAAGATGTATTTACGTGTGCATTGTATGCATTGTGTGGTGAGTACGTACGCGTGTGGGCTCCCACCAATATGCCCCACTCACTACACGACATTTAGTGCATACACAGGCGTATGTTCCCCTCTGCATTCTGTTTCACGCGACTGTGTCTGCTCCAATGATCGATGCTACCCTAGGATGCACTTTGCCGCTCTAAAATTATTAATGGCTCTTAAAGTGTGGAGTGTTTGCCGTTTTAAAACGTCCTGTTTTCTACTTCATTCTGTTTAACAATTTATTGAAATTGAACTGAAGCGCGGCCCTTTCGGTTCGAGTTCTTCGTATCAATTTGTAGCCTAGGACGGGTTTTTGCTTCGGTTTCATTGGAAAATGTTCATGAAATGTGGCATTTTATCGTCACCCCACGCACATGGTCAGTGCTGTTTAGTTCATTACGCAGTCGAGCGTCGGGCTCGCGACAATTCTGAGCGAGCTATGCATTATTTACACATAAATTCTCAAAGTGACTCTTGGAAGTTCTACTCTCGCCAGACACAGATGACCATCCTTGTAATAAGGTAAGCGACAACTTTGCATGCAACTTTGAAGAGCTCTTATACCGATTTGGATTGGACGTAAAATAAAAATAAAAACAAAATGTAGCTTGAAATGGAGGATCAAGCCGAGTTAGTCGTGTCCTTTTCTTTTAGTGCATCAAAGCACTTAGTTGGATAGTAGGCGGTTAGTTTGTGTCGTTTAAAAACTAACAAACTAACAAATATAATCGCAGCGTTCGGTGTGCAGTGAGATGGAGAAAGTTCGGGTAGGTTCAGGGACGAGTTGTAGCTATTTGCGTCTCGTGGCGGGCGATCGTCGATGCAATTAAATTTGTAAGCGAAGCTTTATGTTCCCGGGGCTAAATATAAGGCGATCGCGCGACGTTGCCGTGCCGACCAACTGCAAAGGCAATCACTTTCGTTGCATTCCCGCTTCTGAGACTGCATCCAATTGTTCCCGATGCTTGCTACATGTTTCCGGTTCGCACTTTGGCTGAACGTACAAAACTGCGAACATAAATATTTAAATACTTATTGTTTCTTTGTAAACTGCATTTTCATTGAAAGAAACAACGATTTCGCAGTGTGCAATTCACAATCGATTTTCTCATTTTCGCGTCGCTTATGAAGCTATTGAAATCGACGGTCTCGATTGATTATACTGTTCAAATATTAGTAAAGCTAGTGTACTTTGCCTAGGTATAGAATGTCATTAAAGAAGGGAGCGTGAGTTGGATGGAGCAATCGGCAGCAGTAAGCAAAGTTCACTAGTTCAACGCGCCCGAACACCTATCGCGTTCATTGTCCCTTCGTAAAGGTCAAATCTACTGTTGCAGTCGACTATCTAGTGCCGTGAGCTTTGCACATAAAACAATACACAGGGTACCCCAACATATTGCTTTTAAAAGCAAAACTAAGTAATTAAAAACAGGTCTTTCAAAAAAGTCCATAACAAATGTAGAATTCCCCTACACGTGTGTTTGCTAATAAAACGTTACATAATAAGTATAATAACATATTCAAAAAGTCATAAATATGCAAATTTTTCGTTTCCATATGCAATTATAAATAGAATTAATTATATCATTTTCTTTATACCTACATAGTATATGTCGGTATAAAATTAATATTAAAAGAACACTAATGCATCTGTTTGGAAACAATATTAGTAATGTAACCGGTCTTGGATTTTAATTAAAAATGAAATATGGCAGTTTTAGGAAACATTCGTTCGTTCTACGGAGATTATCAGAAATGTAGTCCAATAAAAAAGTATAGTTAAAAAAAAAGACTGCTTAGTAATAAATGTGTAGTCGTTTGAAGCATTTCCATTAAGGAATATTTTCCTTCCATTTTGTATTATTTTTCTTTCCCTCGCTAGAATGTCAAAGTAATAATTCATCCACATTATTTAGCGTTCCCCGCGTGACTTTTGACTCTGAAAGTGGCTTTGTTTTACCATAATTATGATCGCAGATAAAATTAATTACAGTAATACCTTGTAAACTTAATTATGTAACGGTTAATCTCGTATCGTTCTATCAAAAACATGACATGATAAGTAAGTTTACTTTAAATTTTATTAATACTTTATTACTTACATTTTGATACGGTCTTAATTTTGAAGTTATTACCGTGATGAACTACACTGTTAGTTGAACAATGAATACAAACTCACAGTAAAAATGTAACATAAAATTAATTAGTTGAAGTTTTTTAAATATTGTTCTATTGACTAATGACTAAACACGTTAAGTTCAGAATAAATCCTTTTCAGTAATTCCACACAGACAGGCAAGAAGGGGGTGTAACAGCACACATGTAATACCGAATGACAAACACAGAGAGCAATAAATTCTAAGTTTGTTCCCTGTCTCATTGGCAAGTCAGTTGGTCGTGCCATGATTGTTAGCAATATATTCGCTGTAAATTGCTGGCTGTACGCCTGTACCGCACCGAGAATGACGTCCGCAGCAGATTTATAGTCGCGTTGACTCGTTAACTTGATATCGTATCAAGTATTACAGTACACAGATATTATTAACAGCTATGTCGACTGTTTAAGTGCAATCGAATAGTCTGGGTATGGTCCAGACGGTTTCATATAATTATAACGTTCAATATTGCAATTTGGTCACGTGATCGGGCAAGTGCGCGGTCTGCGAAATTGTTCTGTAACCTGCTATTTGTAACTACAACAACAATGAACATATTATCTTTTACGTCATTCAATCTGTTATGCAGTCTTTAATATAAGTTTCAGTCAAAGAATATTTTAAAATATATTTCCATGTAAAACCGCTACGTAGTTTTGCAGTTGCCAAGGGTAAAACTTATACATGCTTAGTAGGTATAAAATTCCTTCAGACAGCGCATAAATATGTCTTGGAATAAACCACAACGCTATTCAGCACGTTTGACATGCAATAAAATATTATTTTATGTGTCAACACTAACCATACTCAACTAATACATAGTTAGGAAGGTCAATGTGTTATACATAAAAGCGTGCTAGAACAATTGTACCTACATTGTTGTAACTTTACACTTTTAGTTCCTGTCATAAATACACGACGTGTAATAAAACACGTAGACACTGATGCCTGAAAGCAATTTGAAGGATTTCTTTTATAACTAAAATAAAATAAACCAACCTATATGTATACATCCCACTTCGAAGCACAGGCCTCCTCCCATATAGGGAAGGTTTGAGCATTGATCACCACGGTTGCTCACTGCGGATTGGCGATTTCAGATTCCAATATTTGGAATAGGTTTCCTCACGATGTTTTCCTGATCACCGTTTGTCAGTACCTAGTGTCTTATAATAATTAAGAAAGTACATTTAAGGATGCGTTGAGGATCGAACTTGCACCACGTGCATACGAATCCATACCTACATACAAGGCCACCACGTTGATGGATAAGGATTTCTTTTAAGTAAATACTATATGAAATACCTTCTTTACTCTGCCTTGCGCTGTGTATTTTCGGATGCAATTTCAACATCTGAGAAGTCAATATTTGATCATGTCATTCGAGACTGTCCGGGTTGGAAAATATTGATGATGGCGAAAAATTACGTGTTTCGTGGATCCGTGTAAAAATATAAAATATTTCTTAGTCAGTATTTTGAATTTTACTTTACAAACTTACATTACAATACCGCTGTAAACCAGATATATTCACGGCAAATTTTTTTAACACCTCAAAATTATATCGTAGAAGTTATAAACGTAATATTATGCTAAACTTTGCATTATTAAATTAACACCTTAGAAATAAAAACGCATGCGCCTTAAGAATTTATCCAACTGTAAAATTAAATGTTTTGCTCGTAAAATGAAGGCATAAACTCAAGTCTAAAAAATACTCTCAATTCAACCTGCATATTAAGTTACATAATAAAAAACTTATATAAAGTTTTAAACTAAGTTATAATATGTTGATGGGAGAACCTGTTCCGTCGGAAGCCAAGTCTTTAATGCTTAAGATGAAGTTACCGACGATTGACGTTGCATGTAACTTGTAATTCATAATAATTACTCGCTAATAATTATCACCAATTGCAGTAAACTTAATATGACCATCTGTAACGGCACGGCTATATCACAGACTAAACTAATCAGTATGATCATTACAGCTATATTATTATGTTTATTACTACTTATCTAAGTTCCAAACAAGTTTATAAACGAATGGTTTGTAAATTAGACAGTATCTGATTTAGAATCAATGAATTAGAATTTCATTTTACGTAAAACGTTTCAAAGAAAATAGAATCGACAATTCAAATTTGTAACTGCAGAAATTTATCAATTTTACATTAGACTGAACTTTCTGAATATGTCTAATCGGGTGCCTAACAAGTAAAGATCTAACGTTGTCGTTGTTGATTCCACCGTTTTGCACTTTAGTCTGATGCGAATCACATTCAAGCGACTGGACAGAAGCTATTGATCATCAGATAAACGCTAAAGGTACTTGCGAGAATAAGTCTTAAAGAACTGGTTGCATGTTGCAAAACTGACCAGAAAAACCTTTATAAAATGCGGTGCGTAATTGGCATATAGCCGTGATTATAATAAAAAGAAATGTAATGAACCCACTGTTACGTTTGTGCTGTGTCGTAATGATTACGTGAAGTTTCCCACACTGCAACAGGTTTAGTGATTTAAGCGTTTGCGCAGTCGTAATATGAAAATTATTATTATTGTTGATTTGTCTTGCTCGTTATTAGAATATCTGCCTGTTTGTTTACGTTTTATGACTGCATAATAAAAGGATGAGTTTTCTGTGTCGTGTTCTTGAATGTGTTTTGCTTTTAATGACACTGGCAGCATGTGTGTGGACTTGTGGAGTGCCAAATTTAAATTAAAAGAAAAAAAAGTGTAACAGAGATTCTTTTTCTTGCAGATATAACAAAAAACCTGTCAAGTGCGAGTTTGATTTCCGCTCCGAGGGTTCCGTACTAAGGTACGGATTAAGTGGTTAAGGAGTTGCGTTTTGTCTTTACAACATCATCTAATATGTGTCAAGTCTATCACATTATGGGCTATTTAATTCTACTGAACCACAGTGAATCAAATAGCTCAATTTTCAAAATTCATTCAAAATAATTGGTGTTAATAAAACGCATTTCTTTAAACATTATTTAATGTTGTTTCGTGAGGTTATTTAATAAGGCTATTGCGATTGATAAGACTCCAAAAATACTCAATTTGTATAATGAACTCATTTACAAATATGTAGGTGTTTTAAGTATTTAGTACTTAGGTACGCTAACAATCTCTTTGCACAGTTTTCCTTTTAATCCATTTTTATCGTGGTCCAACGTATTCGAGCAACGAACCTTTGGCATTACAATATCGTACTAACTACTAACGAGCATAGCATTTAACGTAAACATAAGTAGGTATACACTTGTGTGTTGTTTTCAAGAACATTCCATGATTCCACATCCTTATTATTATGACATTTAGCTGGCGATGTTAACTTCTTTTAGGGTTGTCGGCCTTCAAAAACTTATTTGCCGTTTGATTTGTCTATTTCACAACGTAATTAGTAGTGGAAAATCGGGCGTGTGTAAACTAAACACAACCTTTAGGTATGTGGTTGTCATTTGTGTAGAAATATTACGTATTTCTCTTTGATGAAAAAAAAACAATAATACAATAATTTATTCAAAACTCACAACAATAAACAAAATATTTTGTTGTAGGTTTGTTTTTATACAAAATAGGTTTTTCTTAAAATAAATTTGACAGCCCTATCTACATACAAGTATAGAATAAAAACTATATTATATTGCTAAGACGCTACCTGTTTCGTAATATAAGGATTTCTCAGACGACGCTCGTATAAATATTTATGCATAATCAAGCATTGTTTAACTCGATAGGTTTGTTTTTTATTACAAACACGACTTCTGAATATAAAAAATGTGGTGTTTGATGCAAAAACATAATTATACTCCTTTGTTGATAGCGATTAGGTAATTATTTAAATATTGGCATACCGCACATGCAATTATACGTAAGTGATGTGTAGGTTTATCTTAATTTATGCTTGTTAATTACACGGATACGTTAAAAGGTTGATTCAATGCTGTCTGTAATTTAAATTTTCCTGACAATGTGCTATTTCTAAGTCTTAAATCTCGAAGATTAGGTCTCTTTTCCTCATCTATAATGTGGTATTACAAACTATTTTCCCTGAGTATCAATAAAGTAGTTTGTACGCTTTTCTCAAGAATCTACACAGTTCTGTTACCTACCAGTCACTAATTTTCTCTTTACAAAATCAACTTTTCAACACCTACGCCTACTTCGTTACACAACTAAACGAATTTGTATCAATAAATAGCTATCTGTCAAAATAGCCTAATAAAATAATTATAATAACATGTACAGACGACAGCTATAAAAATAATTTGACACAAATAGAGCTACGTAACGGCTTTTATAATTTACATAATAATATTATAATTTAAACAAGCCACATCTTAGAGTAATATAATTGCAGTTGTGAAAGAGAGACGCCGCTCTACGTTGAAGTGCTCTGTCGCACTTCCACAATTTTAAAAATATTACTTGAAGGTTTAGTGGTAGGCCCCTGTGCTGTGTTAGGCAATATTAACAAATTGGTTCGAATTAAATCGTTAAAGTAGAAAACCCTGTTGGAGGCTACCAGAGCCTAATTAGTAGACTTTTATAATTATTTAATTATAATTTAATATGCAAACGTTTCTTATTTTGTGTGGGCCATTACCGTAGGTTACTTTATTACCTTGTGTTCGTTTATTAAAAACACCTACGACAGAATTTCTTAAGAATTGGGCGCCATTGTGTTAAAATATTTTCTATTATGACAACTGGATATAAAACTTATTCAATCTAAAAATAGTATACTTTTTAATATATTTCATATAGATCAAGTTTATTTATTCGCTACAGATTTAATAGCATATTTCTTCGTAATCTAAGAAAACGATAAATCACCTCCAAACCTGTTTTGATACAAAAGCCACTTTAGTTCTAAAATAAGGAAAAAAATAACAATCCACTTACGTAAGAAACAATATGAATTTAGATATGTTAATTTTAATTTATTCATTGTTTTACGTCATTCAAACAAAAAGTTAATGGTAAAATTCGTATGCAGTTTCAAATTCAACATTAAAAATATATTATGATACAATTTTGATAAAAATATGATATTGTACAGTTTAAATGTCATGATTATTAGATCGAATAACATATTTAAAATAACTGTATATAAATTAATAAATACTAAATTATCACCTTTAGCTTGAAACACAATTTTCTAATTAAACAAGAACTAATTACGTCTTAGCGCTAAGTATAAACACGTACAGCAAGTATTGCAATCAACATTTGATAACGAGCAATATAAATAAACAGCAACAGTTTCAATATCGTATTTATTTTTATTTACAATGGAGGTTGAATCAAACAGTCCTAAAATAAAACTGTTGTTCATCGTTACGCCCGATTGAGTGAGTCAGCTTACTTTTTTACATACTAACAGGGTTGCTTTATCGCAATTTCACTGGAAATTATATCGAGTTTCTTTTTTGTTTACAACTGAATGAAATTGAAACGTTATTTTTATTGGAGCTCAATTTGTTACGAGTCCAGACTGTAGTTGTATTTTATGGTACATTCATTTGACTGTACAAGTGATTGTTGATAAACATTGTTTGATTCTTCGAACATTCGCTTTAACACTTCAAAAGTTAGAACTAAAACAATTACGCTTTAGTAAATTTCGGCTAAGTTAGGACGAGTTAGGGTTAATTAAAAGTATTAAAATTCACCTCTAACCCTCGTGACTTAACCGTCTTTGCGGTTCTATCATACATAAGATATGTTTAACACATTACATTTAGACAGCCCTACTTGTAATGAAGACAGCGTAGATCGATCGCCACGCCCCCGCTCCCAGTTCAACTAATTGCCTAATTATTTTTATTGCCCGTTTGTTTTGCCCAGCACATCTCTCATCCAATTTTTCAATTAAACTCTTCAACGTGAATTAAGACAAACTTATAAATGGTAAAACCCGCAGACGAGCTATTGATCGATAAAAATGTTATTCGATTGTCAATTAGGCTCCATTCCTAAAGAATTCTTTTGGTCAAAGAATTTTCAAGTTTGTTAAGAGTTATTTGATATAATTGGAATCTTTCGGTGATTTCGACTTAGTATTGGGAAACGGTTTCGTAATTTATTCTTTGTTTGTGAACGGAATTCTTCCTGGAATTCTGATCAGTTTATATTGGGTAAAACGAAAGCTCGTGTTTTTGTGTAGTCGTTAAATAAGCCTTGTAAACAAACAATTTGTTCGTACGTAATAACTGCCCATAAATTCGTACAATTCTGGTTGTTTTTTTTGGCCTTGATTTTATGAGCGAATATTGAGTGCATGTTATGATATACTTTAGTTTTGTTTTGGAATGTATATTAAACGAGACAAAGCATTATCTACGGCATATAAATAGGTCTATCTATTACATATATGGATAGTTATTTTCCAGTTGGAATCTTGTAAGATTACAGCGACACATTTTTTTGAACTTAACTGTTCTAAAATTATTCATACTGTCGGAAAACCTGAGCAAAAACTATGACTCAGCTTAAAAATAATATTTTAAGATGTACCTATTATTAGATTTTGCATAATATACTAAAAACAACAAAAAATACGACTAACAAGAAGCAAGTATTACAAAAGCAATATTATATTACATAACGTAAAAATGGTTTAAAATGTAAAACAAAGACGTTGATTTCTTTTAATAATGGAATACTTATGTATAACACTACAATCATATTTGTTATGGTAATATTTATTTTTACGGAGTTTTATAAATATTAATTTTAATATCCATAACAGTTTTGAACAAAGGAATATGAATATCGCGCTTTCAATTAAAATAACAATATGTTTATCACTGGTTTTGTATTCTCGGTTACCATCACAAAACACATTTTGGTAACAAAGAAAATTAAACTGAATAGAGCAGTTTTTTTTTTATAAAACAAACATAAAAATGGTTGCTCAAGTTATTTAATGATTGCTAAAATTAGACACTTACTAGCCTTTCTATACATAACCAAACTTATAATACTAATACATCGATACAATAGACCACAGATAATCTACAGTCAAAACACATCAAACTATAACCTCAATAGCATTCATACACAGCTAAATAATTATATATAATTATATAATCGAAGGCGCGGCGTAGTTTGCTTTTATGGCAAAAATCGTGAGCGAAATAGCCGAGACTGTTAGGTAATCGAATTTAGTGGGGCCGAGTGAGCCGAGTCCCATTGTTCGACCGAGGCCAAGGTCTCTGGTGTTTACATCGCACGTTTCAACGATGATGCATCATTACAACCGCTAAAATTCACACTCTAATGCGTTTTTTTATGCTACGTATGTTATGTAAATAAGAGGTGTGGCGTGTTAACTTTTTAGTTGAAGGATTGTTGAGATTATACGTAATCTGTTAGACAGAAAAAATGTTATGGGTTGTAAGTAATGTAGGTGATTCTTGTAAGCCTATTTTGACGCTCTATTTAACCTTCATGTTATGTCCAAAACAGTAAGGAAATAAATATTAATCTAGATAATTGCATTAGGTATCGCCATTGACCTTGGTTAGCGAATTCAAAATAACAATGTTTGAAACAGCCGTAAAACTCATTATGTTTCTGTACACAGCTGTAAAGTGCGATTACGATCTCTTATTTACAACGATTTACATTTTAGCACGGCATTATTGTTGTGGAACTTGTTAATAAATGTTACTATAAACTTGAATTCAACATTTTGTTAATTTAATTAAAGTGTTTTGGTAAGTGATGTAACAGATTATGGACAATAACTCCCACGAATAACGCTCGAGGCAGCTGAGGGCTGAGATTAATATAGCTGTTTGTTATTATATAGGTACACGTAAATAATGTTCTAGCGGGGGCGAGTCGCCGGTGATTTACACGTAAACATTGTAATGTCCATGTTCGACTGTGAGATACAACAAAGATTTGGTGAGACAGTTTGTCAGTGCCGCGTCTGTCCGGCGTCTCGACTGGTTCCAGTAGCTGGCCCACGCTCGTCTCAGAGATTAGGATAGCCACTAGCATGTTATTGGTCGTCGGCGCGTAAACAACCACTTATTGCAAGTCAGTGAATCGTTAAAGCCTACATAGAAACTGGACGCTGTACGCCGACGTGCAAGAGATGCGTACAAATATTTCTTTGACGTTGAATTGCTTGTTATGTTGACTGTGAGCATGTCTACTCGCCGGCCAACGATTCGATAAATCAATAGGCGTATTTGCTTGCACATTGCATATTTAATGTTGTATAGGCACCAATAATTACGTAAGCGATGGTCTTCGTAAGAAATTTCGAAGCACGTTCGCTTTACGCATGTTTGAATGGCGCCCAATGGCACCTTGAAGTGTCTTTGTTTTTAAGCGTCAGTTTCCTTTGTCATATTGTGCTTTAATTGTTCCGTCTCAAGGTCTACTAACTGTGGGAGTCCGTTTAGGGTGTAAATATCTGGACCGTGACCAAAATAAACGTTTAAATGGATCGCTTGCATACACGCATGGTTTAAAATAATGGAAGTAAATATTTTGTAGTGTGAGAACACAAACATTTAAGAATGTGTTGAAGGTATTGTTGGTGGACAAAATTAGCATATCAACATTCGTAGCTTGCGACTAGTACTTGTAGAGGTCATCTCATGTAAATTGTAGCGCCCCACCACGTAAACAACTCGATAGTATCAGATACAGCACACAATGCCCAATTTATGTTTCAATTTAAATATAACTATGCGTCGGTATGCGGTATTCATTTAATGTATTTTTTATTTAAATTGTTGCTAATATGTTTATAGGACGTACAATGCGACACACAGTCACAGACATAACTTTAGGTAGGTACCTATACACACTTGCAATTCTAAAATCATTTATGATAGTAAACACTTCTTTGTTACAATTGTTTTTATGGAGCTCCGTTGGCACTTGGCGGACTTAAATCATTGTGTTTCTTCGTGCACGTACAAAAACCTCATGGTAAGACATCAATTTGCACCAGACAATGCTAGCTTGTACTTACGTGATTCTAATCTAATAATAAGGTGGGTAGGTACAAGAAAATGTTTCATTACATTTTGGTTCGTGTCAGTTAAGCTGGTCGACGTACGTGGGCCGCATGAATGAGAAAGTCTTAAACCGGTTCAGAGCCAGCTTCCACTAGGTGTCTACTTTCAAATCACAATAGACATTCGACTTATCTCAGTACTAAACCGAACAAACAGCTTCTGTACTATAAAACTTGTGTTCGTGCATTAAAATACCTTAGATATAAATTGAATACAATTGAATTTATATGGAGTGAAGTTATGAACATTTTGATCAATTTTATCGCATTGTAATCTTAATAATAAACTATTAATTGACCATAATTCATCCATAACACAGTATTTGACTAGTTGATCTCAGAATTTTCGCAACTAACTTAGGTAATAACTTAGTAATGAAAACACCGAATATCTTTGTGCTGGCCTGGCTAGCCTTGTTATGGCAATGTTTGTTAAACACAAACGTTAATATAACACTTGATAAACAAAGCACAACGGCTCGAAAGAACAGTGTTGTCGGACAACTGCAAGTGCTTTTAGCACTTAAGTAATATTCTTGGTTGACTAATATCGTATTTATCGTGAACACCGCCATTTTAGTCTCTTCAGAGCTCTAATCCTAAGCAAACACTGTGTAGTGGAAGGAGCGCGGGCGCAGCCGTGTCGAGTATTTTGGTCGAATGCACACACACGAAGCGGGCGCGTCCGCCCGCACTTCTGATATATAAAATCAACTCGACAAAAACATCGTTATTTTTATTCAAGGCCAACCCGCCATATTGTATTCACTATATATCAGCCCGACAGTGTTGGTCCTGTAAACAAGGTCTTTTATATGATTATCATACGAATAAAAAGACATGGTTGCACTTAGCACTATAGTTTATAGATTTATTCACTAGATCTGTCGCAGTTAGTCTACTGTAGTAGCTACTTTGTTGCTTTATTTTTATTATAAACTCTTGCAATTTTATTATAGTAAAACATAACAACATAACCAATAAACAGACTAGACCGTAAACAAGTCGTGTTTTTATTTTGACTCGTAACAAAATTATACGGAGCGCCAAATCTAATCGGATTCACGCTGCCGAACACGTGTATAGACGAGCCACCAATGTTTTTGATACAATCATGAATATTTCAAAACGTTTTGTTTTTTATCTGCAAAACACAGAAGTTGCATTGCACAATTTAGGAGTCAATACAAAAAGTACAACAACATAAGACTGGGATTAAAAGTCTAAAAAATATATCTTGTTGTTAATGTTGTCGGCTATTCTTTGAAATGAAACCAACCGGAATGTCATATTAATTATCCTTTAATTAATTCACCGCTTAATATTCGGCTTAAAAGGGCCACATCTTTATTAGCGCTATAACTGGGCTAAAAGCCCGTTGCGGTGAAATACACTGTGTAGTAAATTGGAACAAATAAAATATAATTTCTCGTCACTGCATAAAGTACTCACTTATCAACAAAAATGTCAGTCGCTGTTGCTGTTTACAATTTCAGAACGCGTTATCATTTTATGTGCTAATTTAATTTACACGAGCAAGCATTAAGGGGCACTATAGCGATCGCATTACGTAACTGTGGCACCGTTCGTTGTCGGCGTTTTTTGTTGATGAAATTAAAGTAACCCATTGTGCGCCCAAGGCATTCAAGGTTACCCATATTAAGTCGAGCGCACTTCCGTTCAGTCGCGAGTCGTCACAAACTTCGTCTTTGAATCCAAATGCCTACAGCAAAAACAATGAAGGAATCCTGCTTAAAATGCATCGCACAACACAAGCCTTCTTTGTTCGTAATTCATTACAAAATATTCTTAAAACTTGCAAATAAATCGATCAGTTTCTCACGGTTGGAATCGAAAATTTAATACACTCATTATGCATTACTAATCTGCCAGTCCTAATTATTATCAGCTTGTATAATATTTTATCAGAGCATCAATATCGTTTAAAATAGTCCGAAATTCTCCACGTAGATATAACTCGACGTGTTTTTATCTATACGCAAATGTAAACACAGTGTGTATTGACACGCCCGCCGCGATACGAAAGCCGGTATCTAATTCTGCTGGCCTTGACAATGAAAAACAAGTTTTTTCGCGCTACCTTGAGACTGCTTTTTGCTTCGCGTGGATGACTTAAAAACGATGCATATTGTACTAGTTCACAGTTTATTAACTCTGACGCAGAAACATTTTTTAAGTTTTTACAATGTAATTGTTTTATAAGTATTACGGGCCTGATCTAAAGGTTTTTACAAGGACTTTTTGTCCGTTCCGAATCTTGATGGTATGGTATTATAAATATGTTAAGAGGCTTTTAAGCGCCAAACGAGTTTCATTTTTCTTTTATTTTTATTGTTCACGATTTCCTCTACGTCTTGATCGTTTTATATTATAATGATCGGTTCCAAGGGCTTCCTATTTACGAGTATTTATATAGAATGTATATGATACATAATTATATACTCGACACTTATAAAAATAGAAGATAAACGTCAGTTGATTAATAAAATCTCATTGCATCCGAGTCTGCATTAAAGCCGCAAGTCTGCGTGTTCTGTTAATCCGTGTAACGCGATTAGGCATAAAACCATTTCAATACTGACGGCACGAAATGCTCGCAAAGGGCAGTACACAGAAAATTGGATTTCGATTCATCACTGCGGTGAAAGGGTTAAAAGTTAGAAGACTCCGCAAGATTGGAGGAACGGAAAAGGTATTAGTTGCTCTTATAGCAAATCGGAATGGAGGAAACGTGATGTCTGGCTTTGTAATATCCGAGATTACATATTGCTATGACTTCTAATGGTTGTCTAAGTCTTGTTATTTATGCCTTTATTTTTACGTCATAATACAAAGTTTTGTTTTCTTTGCAGGGCCGGCGCTGGCGCTAACGGAATCTTCTCCCGAAGACTGGACTTTTCTACTTTCAACCTTCTTCCGAAGCACAAAGTCAACTCATATCAAATCAAGGTATGTAATAAAATAAACAGTGTAAAGATTTTCTATTTATATCACAGTACAATCTTTTGTGGATATAATATATCACATTTATGGGACACATCGTATAAATACTTGCTAACCATTTCAATTTGACAGTTTCATATTATGATATCGTATCGTGCCCATATCACGTCGCGCGTCGTGCAAAAATAAACAGTTTACCAACACAGGATCAATTCCTCCGGGGGCGATAACGTCTAACGCAAACAACTCTTTAAACACATAAATATACTTTCGTGTATTTTCTTCGTACGTCATTACATTTAAAACCTAGGAGTAATTAACTCGTGTAAAAATAAAGCGTGCATTGACACCCTAAATACTTTCTTAAAAAAAAGAGCTGACTGCCAGCCAAGTTCGGTGACGTTAAGAGTTCTAGCTCCCAAAATATGCGCAGAATTCTCTAATTCGCTAATTGTCGACGGGCTTTTAACTTCAATGTAATTAATTATTGTTTTTTTCGTCACCCAACGAGATGTCTCTTCGTAGCTGCTCTTTGACTGGATGTGGATAAGGTAGCCAATAAAATATTTTTATTACTGCAAAAGGCAGAGGTGAAAGTTAGCTTTTGTTGTCGCCGCCATAAAAACACTGGGTGACACTTCTCGCGATAGAACGCTGTCACGGGTGGCGCCGGGGGTGGGCAACATTTTCTACCGAATAAATGTAACTTTTCTGTAATTTAATCGTACCACTGGGTGGTTTACGGGCACGCCTCTAACAGCCAGACGAAAGTAAAACGTCGCGGTTCTTTTTGTTTGAATAAATATTGTACGGTTGTGTGTGACTTTGTCTGCTGGGATAGGAAGGACAGGTGGTTTATATGAACTTTTAAAAAGACGATAAAATACATTTTTATAAATAGTTTTTAGTGTTAGGTTGAAAGAGTTTTATGACCGTTTATAAATTTATCTCTCACAATAATCAGGTAGATACAAATCTGAATCCTACTTACAACGACCAGGCACTTAACTGTTGTTATTACGTTATTTTTATAACGCAGATACACAAAACACGCAATCATTACCTTAGTATAATTAATGACAAGAAAATTATTTCATTGTTTTCATTCATTCTGGCCTTGTTCCAAACAAAGTAATGGAAAGGGATACATAAGGTGTACTTAAGTACTTTGCTTCCATATTTCGAGTTCGCATAATGTTGCACCTACTCAAACCACACTCAAACGGCTGTTTAAAATTAATGAAATTGTTATTAGTGCTTGTGTGCTAATGTGTTGCATAAACTAATGCAATGCATACAATGTTGTTTGTTTGTAAGTATTTACTGAAGGATAAATAGGTAATTTGGTGTTACGTCGTATTTAATAAGAAAATCTTGAAAGAAAAGTAAATTCTTATAAAATTAGCAGTACATTTAAGTACTAGAATTAAAAGCAAAATAATCTTTTTCTGACCAGTTACGGGTTAGTTATTTAGGTTAGACAACACACAGAGTTAGGACAACACACAGAAAAGTTTTATTTTTTCCCGAATCCGTCTCTAAAATATTCAGGTATTCTAAACTTTTGCTTTATAGAATCGAGTGAATCTCAAATGGATGAAATAGATAGGTTGGAGCTGTCTGAATTCCGATGATTTTGCAAACATTCCAATGCATCCGAACGCTAGTTGAATCGTTAAGATTAGATAATATTGTCAGGCGAATTCGTGTATATTTATCACATACGTAATTGTATGCAGACAGTATCTTTGACAGGTAGTCGAGACTTCAAGAGATTCCAAGAATTTCGTTAAATGACGCCGTCATTGTCAATTTAATTTCCATTTATCATAATTATTTACATGAAAATAAAAACGGAATCCTTTGCCAACAAATCAAACAACACCGCATTGTAATTTCTGTTAAGAATCTTTATCAGTATCTTCCCATTGTATAAAGCATACATTTCTAATTACTATTAACAGATGGCAATTTCTCACAATGCGTCATAAGCACAATGTATCTTACAACTTTTTATACTGATCGTCTGATCTGGTGAAAAGAAAAATACTTGAAGAATCAATTAGTTGTAGTGCAGCAGTTTGTAACTGTCAGGGGAGAAATTTATGTTATGGCAAGTCCACTGTCCAGACAGACTGGGCTCGCCACCTGGTCCCACTACCACTTATAACCTTTCTAATAGGTCTACACTTTTATAAACAAGACTTTCTTTAATAATCACAGCATAATCTAACATGTTAAAGTTCTTAAGATAAGCGCAAGACACAGGACTTAAAATGCTTATTTTATTTTCACGACGTAGGTAAGTACTTATTTTTCCACTCTTTGAAAGGTATCATCAAAGTACAAAAATCCATAATTTGAATCCTGTTCTAGTTTGCAGCAACAACGCGCGAAAATACACAATTTTAACCTCTAAAACGCCTTAGCTAACACTAAAAGTCTAACACATAATAATTGTTCCGTCAAAAAAATAATAATAAAACCTCTCCAAATAAAACGAAACAGTTTCCTCCACGCAAGTAAGTACTCAGCAACATAAATGTCACTGTTTATATTTAGCCTTAATCTGCGTACATTTTTCTCTTTATTCTACGTTTTGCGTGCTATTCTTTGCTGGATTGTTCTCCACACGGATTATTTTGCAATTGTCAGTCGTTATGTGTATTTGTTATGCGACTCTGGTATCTAATCTCCTCAGGCCTTGAGCCAGTTGTGTGTCAACCGACGGTCATTCCCCTGCCGTCGTGCCGGCGTCTATTTTTGCTCGACGTTTGTTTGTTATTTATTACAACACTAAACGCATACAGTGCGCACTTGTCGACTGTTTCGTTGCGATTGAATCGTTCTCGGTTTAGGCTAGCTGTTGCTAGGGTGATAAGTGCAAGACTTTCTCTTGTTTACATCTTCGCATAAACCCACCTACGAACAAAGAATTTAATTAAGTTACGTCCGCGTCGTTTTCATTTAAAACTTCAGTTAATTAAAGTGACTTGGACCTAGCATTTTCTATGTGATGGGTTCTAGAAAGTATCGTGTGTTTATTGTTTTTAATTTCCGATAAACATTAAACATAGCTATTTATTTACAGATCACTTAAACAGGCAAGTTAAAATAATGTCAATTCAATTTTGTTTGGTGCTAAAGTACTAATTAATGGACTCGTAAAATTACCTGCTCATTAGTTTTCTTTGAAAGAGTTGATTGAGGCGCAGGAATCATGGAAATAAACTTTATATTTTAGCCATTACTTTATGATAAATGCTGGTTTCTACATAGAATTGGGTAACATTATTATTTTGCAATTTTAAATGAAAATACGCTTATATTATAGCGACATTAATACTAGTCAGACGGTAATTAATCCATTACCTACATATCAATTTACGGTTAAAAACTCTATTTAGTTTTTTTTACTTCAATGGTTTAGTCACGATTTTCGTACCTGGCTGATAAGTAATTTAGATAGTAATTTAACATAGATAATCAACGACGGTAATTTAAATGCTATTTTGTGCTATTCTGACGCGCAGAGTGCTACTATTGTGGCTGCTAACGTCCGCTCGTGCACCGACTGTAGCACGCGAGATAATTTAAAACATTTTCTTCACTTATCTATCGCGTAAATAACGCGACCGGTATTGTCTTGTAGCCGACTCGTTTCGCGTGAGAACACCCCGTTTGCTCGCCGACAAGGGAAACTTCAGAACTCTCCGCACCCCGCCGTATTACCCCCGATATGCCACCTTTTTCATGATCTTCCAATTTATCTCGGAAACACCCACTTCATTTAGGTTTCTAAAACGCGTGTCCGAGCCGAGCAATAAAAATCAATTGGTGGTCTATGAACGCCGGTTTCTTCCTACTGGAATCTAATAACCAAGTGAAACGATGCGAAGATAGTAGAGCTAAGCTGTAAGCATGATTGATAACAGCGACAACCGAGGCACGTTTTCGCGGAGCGGCATCATTAAATCCAAGTCCTCGTCTTCTATTTATGGTGGCCCGCTGTCTGCCAGCATATTGATTGCGCCGACCGGTTGTATCGCTCGTAAGACCTAAAGCCGGGCTTATGAATTTATCGCGCCGGTAATTTTCACGTCCACCGTGCATGTATACATACTTGTATCGCATCTCATGATCAAACATGGCCTAACGAGCTGAATGACTTCATAAAATGTTGCAGATTTTAATTTGCTTGTGACTCTTCAAGTGTGATGGATGGCCGTTATCGTTTAGATCAAAAGGGGTTGGTTAAATTTAGGATGTAATTATAAGGAGTAATGTTTTTATCCGGAGAGCTGGTAGGAAGATGTGGCGGGCGCGGTGACGCGGTCGTGCATGTAACTAAAACCGACGGAGCCGCGGCCGCAACCCGACACCGCGCTCAAGGCTTCCCATGTGGATTAACACCGCGTTTTTCTTTAAATCGTCTTTCTCAACGAGCGCAACAGTCGCTTAACTTTTTTGCGTCTCTCCTATATGTGCTTTTTTGTCTAAGTATTACAGGGTAAATGCTCTTATAGCCTTTAAGAAATAAATTAAACTCTAAACGATAAATGAGTCAGGCCGACCGTGAGTGGGCCTAAGTTATGCTGTCATTCCGTCTCTTCATCATGAGCTGATATACTGCAAAATGCATCTCGATTTTCTCAACGGACCGTAAATGGCAAGAATTGAGAAAGTAGCCGGTTAATAGATACAATAGGGCTGGATAGGTCTCGCGGTGCAACTTTCCTTCGTTGCAAAAAGTTGTAGAATGATAGCACGACGTGCAATAAGTTCTTACTAGTTCAGATATCGGTCGTTTCGTAAGAACTCGATAAAAGTAATTACTCCATTACACAGATGCTTGATAAATAATTGCTATTTAAGTATGACGAACGAATCTCTTTAAATCAGACGGTATGTACATTCACGCAGTACGATGGTGTGGTGTAACCCGCGCAACAGATGTGTATCTTGCATTTTCTTCATGTTTAGCTTTCGACACCGCTCGGACAGGGTGGAGGGCTATAAAAGGCAGCAGCCGTGCGAACGTTATCCAGCGGCCAGCACCCCGCGACTTGCGAGACCGTTTCGTGTACTTGTGATCAAGTTTTTATAAAGTTATCGCAAGTATCCACTTGCAGGACACTATTGCCATACATGGCACTGCTTTGGAGCCGGTTTTTGTTGGCATCGTACTGTTGAATTCAATCTTGATAAACATGCTTGTTTGCGTATATTTAGGAGTCGTTTGGCTTAGTATTACGCATTGCGCCCATAATTTAGTCGCGGTTTTTAACGCTACTTTTTATGCGTTAAGAGATATCCGTCATAAAACTTTCAAAGCTGAAAGTTCGTTATTAATTTATTTGATGGTGCAATAGTATTGAATGCGTGAGTAATTTTGTTCGGATAGTAAACAGAATGCGTATCGCTGAGTACTGAATATCCGTGGATAATGAGCGTATGGCCCACGCTGCGCGCGCGCCTCATGCCATGCTCCGAGTCGGGCTCGCCCACGCCCTGATCGTCGCAGATTCGACGCGTGCGCACCCAAATGTGACATAAATGAACTACACGCCTTTATTTAATAACAGCTTTAAGACATTGCATAATAATTACTAGAAGTTCCGAAATATATAAGAAATGTGGTTTCTACTGCGATAATTCCAAAATAGGTAATATTTTTAACAGTTGCCACTTGCCATATTGTTCAACCATTTAGTGTCAATCAGATCAAGGTCACATTAATTAAGAGTCGACATCAGTAAATTAAGAAATACAACTTCTACCATATTGTAAATATTTACAGTTTTGTTATACTCTGTATATTTATCTTAACTTGTGGTTTGTAAATTGAAGATAATTATGTACTCGACCAAGTTTACTTTATCATCAATCAGCTAGTTAAGAAGTAGATATTTAGAATGTCTAAACTTTGAATCTACTACGAAAATATGAAACAAAATATGAAACAGTAAATTTTAATTTATGTTCGTGTATTCTTTGAAAGTTGATGTTAAATTATATTGCAGACATTTTCTTAATCCCTAAAAACTCAACAACAATGCTATAAAAACCGAGTACTTTACGCTTTTCCAATCCCAAAGGAATAAGCCACGCAAAAGAAACTGAACAAAAGAATATTAATCAAACAGTAGGTATAAACACGCCTGAAAATAACTTTTCTATTTATTATTTAAACACAGTTTATGTTTATTATAAAACTAATCTGCGCCCTGCCGCGTTACTCGTTGTTTATCATACAAGGTCCTTTGACGTCCCAGCGAATATTAATCTTTTTGGGATAGTACCTAAAGTTTATTTTTCAAAATCGTTCTAGCCTTTTAAATATAAAGTAGTAAAAAACTACAAACACTCAAACTTTCACCTTAATATTAGTAGGTAACTATTCTTCAAATTTTCAGCTCATTAAAAAGAACAAACATTTCACACATTTCAGTGTATGAAATTTCATAGAAACAAAGTTGTAACACTAGTTGTATGTAACTAGAATAGAACTGGAGCGGTCAATGACCCCGCAGCCGCTATTATTAACACGATAACTACGACTATAATGTTTGGAAAACACGAGCTTGATTTCAGGCCAAAACTACTGGCTTATTAGAAAATTAATAACATTTGTAATCATAATCATATCTTGGATACGGCTCGTAGAGTTACGAAACACCATAGAAATTGGAATTATCCATCTACCTGTGTATACAAGTGTTTTATACCGAGTATGTATTCGAAAATAAGGTATTACATAATAACAGTCAAGACGGCTAAATTGGCTACGAACTCTTTAGACAAAAAAATTGTCATCATCTTCTTGAGTGCTGTCTATTGCCAAGCTAAATAATTTTCAAGCCTTAAATGTATTATTATTTTAGTATCCATCCTGCATTGTTAAGATATTATTGTAAAGACTAAATCCTGTTGACAAGTCAAGCGTAAGATCGGGTCGTGAGTAGGTTGGCTCTGACAGCATTCACGACCAGGACTCTTAATTAAATACTGACAGTAATATTTGTATCAGCCTGGTCTAGTCTAGACGATTTAATGGCTGCAAGACACAGCCTACTTACCACTATAGTGTTTACTAGTAGGTTTATTGGTATACAAATTGGTGCAAGAATATTTGAAAGTTTGTTGACCCGTTTGGCTTGGGTATAACTGCAGCGTATTGTTTAGCTACACACAAGTTGTTCATGTTTTGCTTAAAACAAAAGAATACCACGATTTCAGATAAATTTCATAATTTGTTTGAATTTCACGGTTCAGCTGATTCTGTCGAATAAATTTACTTAATAAATGGTTTCAGATTGATAATAAATTGCTCATAATATCATGACATTAATCTTCGGATCGCCGAAGTAATATGCCCAATATTAAAAAAAAAACTGCTGTATTGAAAAGAACGAGGCTTGTTGGTAGATATTTAAATGTAAGCTATTTATATTACAATGCCTTTAAAATAAGTAAATATATGATCACGATGAATTCAGTTGTTTGAAGAAGATATTGATTGTTCAAGAGTAGATAATTATCATTGTCTTAGAAATAAAGTACAAAGAGCGTGCTAATACCAATTATCCTTAATACTTCAGTAATATAGTGTTCGATCACGAGCTGGGTAACCCTCGCTCAGCTGGCAGCCCTGCGAGCGAGCACTTGGCGTTAACCCTGAAGTCGGGCGCGGGGTCGACGCTCGCGCACGACCTACTTACCGAGCACGTCCGCCGCGCCGCTTGCAAATCTCTAGCGCATAGAATCGCAACGACTAATGCCGCCATATTGTGTGATTTGATTTGTTACGTACGCTCGTAAGCTCGTACGCGTACCTGTTGGCTCTGGCTCAAATGCTTTTGTTTTTGCCAACGTCTATTCATGAATTATTGCCCCCTTGTGTAATGATTTATAGAGCCAGACTCTACCATTTCATTCAATGATGCCCTTTAACGCTGTTTTTTTTAATATCCAAGTCCTCCAATTCTATTTTATTTTTTGTTTTACAGTCACAACCATACATGTTCTGCATCTGTGGCATCGCATAAAATAGGTCTACCAATAGGGGAAATTTCAGTTCTATTAGATAATGTCATTGAACTTCTGTAATAATATTGCGTAAGCGCCTTGAGTCGTTCAAACGATTCCATCCCATTCAGCAGTCAGCAGACACTTAAATGTGATATTTTAGTAATCATTACTGCCAGCCATAAACCCTATTACTTGATACTTGTTAAGATAGAAGTCAATCCTTCGGTCTTATACTTAGTGCAGTGAAAATCCCGTCAATTGTGTATCAGAAGTTTTTAATGGAATATATGAACTCTGTTCTCATATGAGACCATACAAGTCAGTCATTCAGATACAAGATATTTACGTAACGCTACGCATGCTCCTAACATCAACCAAGTATTTATCTCCGAGTTTCCTTATACAGAATGTTTTATGTGTGCTTTAATAACACCACTACATAAACTATTCACATAATCAAGACCTAATTGCGAGGTGTGGTCTGGATACGTTATTGCTATAACTAATTATTATAACTCGAGTTAAACTTGCGTGATCGCAGCGTCTGTGAATGGTCACGCGCGACCAACCGCAATCTTATGATACTGGGTTTATGGATAAAGTGATTGCCAGACATACGAAACGGCGATTTATCGGTGCGATAATGTTCATAGTTTCACGAAACCCGTGTTTTAGAAAAGTAGACCAACAGGCCCTACACGATGCCTTTGAAAGTGCATTTTCGGAATATTTTGCGCAACGTTTTATACTACCTCAGTGAGTTCTTTAAGTCTATTATTTGGCTTTAAACTACACCTGCTGCTACCTGTTCTTAATTACTTGACATAGTAAAGAACGAACCAATTTGCACATTTATTAAGACGAATTTACGCAACAAAGGTTTATGGAGTACCATATACCTGTTTTCCAGCGACTAAATGTTTCACTGTCGTTTTAACTGCACGGCAATATTGTATAATTGTGTCTATCTATCTTGAATCTACGTCTACAAAATGTTCGATAATTATACCCGTATTTAAATTGTGAGGCGCTTGATTTAATCGCGCGCCATTTGATTATAGCTACTCCACCTACGTATATATTAATACCACCTTTTATAGATGTTTGTCGGCCAAGATCCACGACGAATTCTAAATAACTTAGCCTCGAAACAATAATAATTTAATAGTGTTTGACAAACCTCCTTGATAATATCATAATTTTATGTCAAACATAAACATTTAATTACGTTATTTTATCCTTGCATTAACCTTAGTCAGACTAAAAATAATATTGACATGCATTTAAGTAAAAAAACAAAGCACAAACGTGTAATAAAACCTAGTTTTCTTATCAGCGACGTTGTTTTATCTTTTGCAACGTGCCGTTTATGAAGAAAAACAATATAAAAACAAGTGAAGCATGAATCGCTCAGCTTACGTGACCTAGGTACACATCGATGAAGTTATGACAGGCTCCTTGGTTATGTCACGATTCACTTCTACAAACATGTAAAACGTAGTATCTATCTGCGCCATGACACTTACCATAATTACACTCCTTAATTAACATAATTTAATACCTATTCAAACGATTACAGTGATTGGTCAGTACTCAACAATAGACATAATTGATGCTATTTCATTATATAACTGAAAATTGTGGTTATAATTCATGCAAAGAGTATTAAGCTATTATTAGCTAACAGGACAGCGGTATTAACAAAACAAGTGCTGCAATTGCCAGGGATTTGCTATTTGCAGAGGGAGATTTTTGAGTAGAAGCGGGAATTGAGACGATCGCGGTAGGACCATTAGCCGTATTGTTATTGCCAACATTCCCAGTAATGAACCGCTCGTTTTCGTCCTTTAATATCGCCGCTTTTACTCCCTTTACTCACTGTAATAGTACTCGAGCTTGATTTCACTTCATCTCATCGGTTTTGTATTCCCTAATTAATTCCTTTATTTTCTGAGAGCTACGCTTCTTTTTTTGCGAGATTTCAATTTACAATCCCTAATATTACGAGTTTCAGTATGCATGCTGATGAGGTATATAGCTCGGCGATATTGGCTTTTCGAGTGCCTTTATAGTCTAGGTAGAGAAATTCACCGCAGTTGTTTTTCCAATTCGAGCTCCCTGACATTTTTCCAGCGGTTTTCTCGCGCCATCGACGCCAACGTCGGTACTCGACGAATGGCGATTTACATGGAAACTTAGTAAAATATTCACATCAGTTGCCGATTGTCACGTTATATTGAGATATTAAAACTTTCTCTCTGTCGGGGATTGTGCATCTCATTTGCATAATGAGATGTCGGCATTGTGTTACAGCTGCAACGGCTTATCAGTGCTCTTATTGAGATTATTCATTTCAGACAAGGCAAGAGTTCTTTATGATGAGCTATAACCGCTCCATAACATAGGAATACAAAGCACGACCGCCCTCGTGACGCAACTAAAGATATTTCTACACTTTCGCCCACGAATCTCGGCGGCGGCGGCCGAGGTGAAGTTCAAGACTATTTATAAAACGAGCCGAGCCTTACTTGGCGCCTATTGATCGTGCAGAGAGCACGCACCCCAGCGTATTACGGTAGGTTAGTAAGCCCGCGGCTGGCGACGTTCGTAGCTCCCGGAACGCGCCGAAACCAGCCGAAATTTTACGTCCCCGGCCGTATTGATCGGACTTGACATTGAAATCGTAATAGACCCAAACAGCTGGGAAGTGAGGGTGCGTGCCGGGACCTCGGGCCCTCCTCACGCGAGCCTGTCTCTTGCCACCCGCCCTACACCCAACCGGCCTTCTCCGATACCATTTTTACATTCCCGATCATAAAATTAATTCTTAGCACCTGACTAAGTTTCTGTTTAAATTTAAAAGCCCATTAAAGTTATTCATCGCCGATGAAATGTAGTTGAACGTTTGTAACGTCTAGTAATTATGCACAAGAGCCCTAAGACGGTCGCTGCGGCGGCGGCGTTCTAAAATCTCATTTATATTCAGTGCGGTCGGAGTTTGAATGTTATCTAAAATCCGTGTTTAGGTGTTGGTCGGGATTGCTCTAATCTCGAAACTAAACACATTGTTGAGTTAGCCGAAGCTTTGTTCTCCCGACGGCTCTGTGATTCTGTATCTGGATTCGTTCGTAAAATGAATCCTCGAACTTGGTGCTCCAGACACTGTTGTCGGCGAAGTTTTCAGTTTTACGAATAAGTTATTGTTATAATATTTGCATCTATATTGTTAAGCGAATAAATGGCATAAGTTTTAAGTTAAAAATACACGACTGCTTTAACAATTGGCTGGATAAGATTAAAATGTACTTTAGACGTTATCGCTGTATTGTCACAAAAGTCGTAATTTTCCATTGCAATGTATCTAAGCTTAGCTTTATCGTCGTAGTGTGTGTGTACACGTTAGACGTTTATTTTGTAGTCTTATCATTTCACATAATATGTTCACACACTTCCGCAGCTACAAGTTCTACCGCTTACCTTAGTTTCCTGCACCGAGGTGCCTGCTCGCTAAGGTACACTTACACAGTACTTGACGGCGACATTAAACTTTCTTTTTCTGATAACACGCTAATTGCGCGTTTTTTTCCTAGTTTCTACGTCATTACCCTTTCAATCATATCAAACGTTTTCACTAATAGTTTGTTAGAAATTAAGTTAGATATAGGAAGACTAGATCTCTATCAAAGAGTCAGACACTATTGTTCTACTAAATTCAATGGACCGTAACGAATTCCAGAATTCTGTCATGGCCAGTTTCTTTGTGAGATGTTTAAGAGCATTTGTATGTAATAGAAACCCTGTAATATATCTAATCAAATAGTTTATTTCGAACAAAGAATTCAAATAAGAAAAATCTTATATTTGAGCCTTGATTAAATCCTAGGACTCCTTATTAAACCTCTTGCTACTTGTGGTGGGGCATCGATAAATTTGCATTCAATAATTCTCATCAGCGGTTTCGCCGCAAATTGCAAAGCTGATCGGCGCGCGAAAAGTTGAAGACACACCGAGACGTTTGCGTTGAATACAGATCAGTTCTATCGAAATTATTCCATTACCGCAGCTGTTCCAATAGAAAATTTCATAAATAAAAAATGCGCACGGTGTCTGCTCCGGTGCGATTCTCCGGAATCACGGCACCTCCAAGTTAAATAAGTGATCACCGGCGGCGACGACGCGACCTGAACCTCGATGGCTTATTACCTTACAAATTTAGATAAAGGCCGCTTTTATGCTTAATTTTCCTGTTTCTATTCTGTTCTATGAATACTGAACACATTTATCAAAATAAACTGAAATAGCGCTGTTGTCTGTTCACACTGCATTCAATTAAAATGTTTTCGCGTCCATTCACGTTTACATTAAAATGTATAAATGACGACGGAAACAATGACGGCGTCTGACTTGTTAATGTTTATTTGATTACCAATTATGATCGATACAATTTGGCAGTTATAAATTTAAAAGAGCACATAAAGCCCGATAGATTGGCTGTGGCGGAGCGGCGGCGGTTCGGCCGCTAATCGATCGATGTCTGTGTGCACTGCTTCTGGCTGCTGCACCCGTGCCCGATCATTTGTCTCGCTCCACTCTGCGATCATTCCCGATACACCATCCTTGTCGCTTCGTTATTCATCGTCCCTAACCACCCGGTAGTCTGCTGCCTCCCGGTGTTCTCCCGTATTTAGACACTGCACTATCTAATTTATGTTTTAAATTGTCCGCTTTTAAGTCCTTTGGGTATACGACGGTAACGACTATATATACGGTTATCGTTATGACTTTGCGAGAGGTAATGGGCTATATCATTATAAATTTGTCTGGCTCCTAAGTTTCGCTAAGTTCAGGCGGCACCTGTTATGAATGTGGCGCAATTCTGCAATTTAAACGTTTTGACCTTTAGTCTTGTAGGTATGTATTTTGTTTTCTATCAATTATTATTATATGTTTCTGTTAATCTAGTAATGTTTCGAAAGGTTAAGTATTGGTTATCTACTTTCAATTGTTGCGGGGCCTTGGCACGAGCTCGCCGCCAGTCGGCCAGCATAGGAATAGCGCGGTGGCATTTGGTATCACAAGCGTGCGCCTGCGGTGCAGGCCGCTTACATAACGCACCTGCCATATCGGGCCGAGCACCGCACCTCACGTTCACTCGCTCATTCTATGAATTACTTATAGGTCATAGACCTCATCCATTATTTAATTCTGCCTCGCACTCAATCATATTAATCATTAATTCTTACGTATATTCTTGCGGCGGAGTGCAACACGACGTTGTTTCGTGAAGCACTTAACATTTCATGACTTTTCATTGATGCTCGGACAAGACTGGATATGAGTATATGAATGAGCGGTTTATGTTGGTACTGGCATTACATCTTTGTAATCGTTGATACTTTATTTCGTAAACCTACAATTTTGAGGCTTTTCAGTTCGTCTGTAAATTCACTAAATCCTTCAACATCCCTGTGGAGCTGTGGCTGCGGATAAAACGGGAATCGACTGCTTAACCCCTTGCAAGTGCTCTCTTGAAAGTCTACCAAACTTCAAACGAGATTTTAAACGAGGCTGTTTTTGTTTCTTTAAAAGTTCTGGTAAACATAATCTGTGCACGGTATTTGAGTACAGTTCAGTGAGTTCGTCGGAGCAAAATCGTGACATTTACAAGCTAAAGATAATTCATGTGTTCGCTTCACATAATTCAAGCTACGTGACTGGTCTCGTACAAAGTATTACAGTAATACATCTAGAGTTGTAGAAAAATACAAAACAAGGTATCAGGTTGCGAGGCACAACAGTGTATGTTGTTAGTTGCCCCGCCTAGCCGCTGCCCGGACGATAAATCGTGGCGGGTCGGTGCCTCCGGTTAATACTTGGGATTAAGAGCGTCGAGCATCGCCGTAAACTGAGATATACATCATCCGGGTACACGCTCCGCTCTACAACTATATTATATTAACAGCGCAAATTAATAACTGCGAAACCAATTTTAGAGTTAACTACACTTTTATAGTTTTATTGCAAATGGCACGCCCAACTACACATTTCTCTTAGCGTTTTATGAAAGTATAGCTAGATAAACTTATTACGAATTGATTTGTTCTGGTCTGGAGTAATATGCATTCGAGTTTTACGACTACCCTGGACTGTTATAGAACTTTCATCCGTTTCTAATTCATCCTGCATAAAATAAATTCTAATAATTTCTTGAAGAATGTTGATTTTATGAATGAAGTAAAACCTCCTCATTAGACATTGACTGGCATTTAACATTATTATTGAATTGTCAGTTTGTGTTGGTGGATGCTAAACGCGATCGCATCATTCGCATGAATTATGGCCTGATAAACATCGACCCTCCTCTCTGCCTCTGTATGCTAATATTTTATTTATTGTAGCTCCTGTTATAAAAACAGACAATGTTTATTATGGACAATTTAAATATAGATGTCACTGTCACAATTATCAACTAATAACAAATCAAATTATGTAAATACCAAAATAGTGCCTGAGTAAGACAATAAGCAACATTTTTCTTATCATAACAATATATACATATAACAATTTATTCCTTAGATACAAACACCAACAGAAAATACCCAATAAAATAAAGTATCTTACGAGCAAAATAAAACAAGTTAAGCGCAGGTAACAGATAGGCAAGCAAGTCTATCTGTAACAAGTTGTGCTACGTTAACTCTATCGACTGTATCCTAAATCCTTTAGGAGCACAATTTGTTGCATGGATTTGCATATCAATGTAATAATGGATTCATTATTATGGGAACGGAATGCAAATATTCTCTCTAATTCGAAGGCTAACTGCTTCGGGATAAATGTCTTTGGAATCGATGTAAATACCATCGTTAGCTCTTTAAATGGTTAACGAGATTAAGTTTTTATGTTTATTACATGTGTGTTAGTATTTATGTAGATTTGCGCATCTTATTATTACGCCTTTAGTGAAGTTTGGTATAGGCAGATGGTATTGAACTTTAATAAGATGAACTAGTTAAAGCACGTTTTTTCCTCTCCTTAATAGTATAGAGACTCGACTACGTGGTATAAACAGTTTTATATATTCAGCACATTGTATAACAATGTAAATAATTTGAATAATACAGCATGTGCTTCGAATTTATAATAATTAACGAGTATATTTGTTGTTCTGTGACTAACGTCAGGCGGTTCTATTCTTAACTTAGCTATAAATTACATATAAGGTAAGCCAGTATCTTAAGAGGCAACTCAATGACGCATCAAATAAACAAACAAATCCTACGCAGTCTGTATAGGTAACACAAACACATCTGTGCTATAAGAATACTCTAAAGTAATAAAAATAAGAAAATCACAGTCACAACACATTTAAATTGCTATATTAAGTATCGCCGGTTCACGTACAATATACATAATAGCCGGTTTCAAAGCTATAATTAAACCAAGTCTTAGGTGTTAGTGCTTAACAAATGCAATTCTCTACAACTGCACTTGGAAGCAGAAAGGTTGAAAACAAAAATAATTACTGAAAGGAACATTATTTTTTATTTCTCTAAGATGAGCGCGGTATATACTTTGCTAGATAGACGCAATCTCGGCGATCGTCCGATACTATTGTTCGCGATTGTTCCAACTCTATCTTATGTCCTAGTAGTAATTGATAAGTGCATCACTATACTTAAATGAAAAGCCATTGATGTTGTATCACGAAATACATTTTGATGAGTGCTGCGATAATATACAGTTAGATAAGAACCACTCTAGTGCAATGACCGATAGACTGGTCGCCTATTACCTTGTAGCATGTGTTAACTTGTGCATTTATAGTTGCACTGAATAATTATTATTTAGTTATTAAGGTCGCCGGACGTGTATGCTAAGCAGTTAAGTGGAGCACATTTGAATGGGCGGATTGAGGTGTCGGACGCTTAATGACTTTGTATGCTCATTTAAGTCTTAATGTAATACTTTAAACGAAATTGGACTGTGTACTTGCCCAGTTAAGGGTGTAGCGTACAATTTATATTGCAAAATTAAGGCCAAATAAGATAATGATTATAACTTTTAGTCGAGATCGTAAATGTGTTTATTTCAAGTTGAAATTGGTTGATATTACGGATTGCGTTAATGACTTTTTTGGTTGCTTTTCAACCTACATGGTTAACTTTCAAGTTTCAGGTAACTATAAAGTGTGGTATCTATGGGCTATAAAATCAGTACATCAATCTTAAAATTGCACCGATTACCTGTACACAAACCAAATTATCTAGTACAAAAAATACATCGTTCGTGTTGAAAACCACCACAATCTAAAACAATTCTAAACTCACGTCGCGGGTCGGTATCACGGATCTATCGCGTCGGTCGTTTGCAATCGCTCAACCGCTTCTCGGTAACAATGTAGACAATTTGTAGTTCGCTAGCGTAGTACAACATTTAGCATGTTATGTAAGGGTCGCGCCGACATGTTTATTGTTGGTATACGTTTGCCTTGGCGCGGGCGTTATCCTCTGCGACCGCGATACTGGGCCGCGACTTATCGTACACGTAATAGGTACCATGTAGCTACGACACGCACGTTGCGGCTAGACGCGGGTTGAACAGCGAATCGCTTGCGCTTATGCGTAAACAATTGACTTTAATTAGTCGACTCATTCTGCTGAGTATAAAGAAGTTATTTCAAATTGTTTTTATCTGATAAACTGATCTCTCAATGCAAACTGCAGCCAAAAATCTGCTAAAATAAAGGAGAGTCGGATGTTATTTGGCACCAATAAAATTACTGCTAAAAACGTAATGAATGGCATTTATCTCGCATCTTATTTACAAGATTACAAAGTTGTACCGAATGTAGGTACTTCACATTAATTAGAGTTGTTTATTTAGATAAAGCTTATCTTAGCACCTTTATTCATTAAACATTTCATTTCGATACAAGTGTCAAACGTACAGCCGGACGTTGAAGCGTAATGTAACATGGCCGCTTTGGAAAAGAGATAAAAGATTGATGGAGCGAGGTGGAAGTATCGGAGCACGGCGTGTGAGACAGAGCCGGCGATATTTTATGTTTACCTTCAGTCGGTCCAAATTAAATTGTAGTGTAATCGCTTATCGACCTCTTCTGTATCCGTAGCCTGTTTACTCAAATGCATTTGTGTGCATTCAATAACAGCGATAAAAAGCCTATTTCAAACTCTTGACATATACATTCTGTTTTTATCAAGTTCTAGACATTTCTATTTTTAAATGCAACAAATATTATAATATGCATTGTGCAATGAATAATGCAGTAATTATATTTCGTGTATAAACACAAATGTTGAGTATTTGGGTTAATTCAATTCTTTTCCTTAAACAAAATTAATTATTGAATGCACAAACACAAATTAATGGTATTGTAATGTTTTTCAATAACAGCTTGGGTGATTATTTATATTTGTGGTTAATTCTGTTAATTCTCTAATAAGTTTTGTGTGCTATAAGCTAGGTAGGTACCTAAGTATAGGTAAAGGCAAAAGGCGGGTTTCTTGCTCAATTGGTATCAATTCCTAAAAATAAAACTAGTTTGCATTATTTCCAAATTATAGAACTTTCCATACCGAAAAGTTGAATTCGTACTTCATTATTGAAAACGGGCGTTAAGTAAACTAAGTAGGTATAATAATTGATATACTCTGTAAACAATAAATTATACAACATATTATTTGTTTTCCGATAACAACTCGCACAATTAACGAACACGCCACATTAATTACTATAAATATAACGTAATTATTTATGTTTTATTACAGGTTACATTATCACCTAAGTTAGAAATAATAGATGATTTGTAGCATACAATTAAATAAAGATGCAACGTCTTAATTAAGATAAATAATCATGTATTTGAAAAGCATAGCAAACAATTATTCAACTAATTCCTTAAATACTCGAAACAATAACAAATTGACATCAATCATCATTTTGAACAACTATCATAAATCAAGTCACTTTTTCATACATTTTTTTTACATAAAACGACGGAAAAGTAAAGATAAGTGATTACTAACAGACCGTCTTATAACTGTAACAGGAAAATTGAAACAGACAGAAGAAATTTAACAATGAACCACTCAAAGTTTCACAAATTCAAAATAGAGACGTTCTTCTTCTTGGCTTGTCGATCCATTGCAAACATATTTTGTTAGAACTGTTAACTACATACTATGCACAGGTAAAAGGAGTTCTTTATCTAACAAAGACCCGAAAAGAAGAATATCGAGCTCGATATCAGAATATTACGTAAAGGTAACTTGTTTACGTTTACTACATGGCCAAAGTCACGGAAGCCAAAAATTACTAAGAGACACTTCGTATAAAATCATGTTATCAACATTTCCATGCTTGCACATGAGTCTTAGCACGTACGCACTATTAATTTTCGATCAGCCTGATCCTGACTCATAAGGCATATATTAAGACAGTATATTGTTCTGTCTGGTTGTTACGAATCGCGTGTATGTACACGTGTTTCGTTTTGTGTATTGAATCATTAGCTGACCAACTTAGGAACACTTAAGTAGTCTACACAATGCGACGGATAAGACCGGAGTTAGGGTTTTTTTTTCGGTACAGGAAAATCTGTTAGTCAAAAGAATGAAACACAACCTCTTGTATTAGATAAAGTATGTCTACAAAAAGAAATGTTATCTCTCCAAAACGACAATCAATCATCTAGGCAAATTTTAGATTCAGTCACTAACCTCTGGTTTCCCAAACGTAACACAAAAATTTGTTAATTATCAGCCAAATCTTATGTAAGGTTCTGTGATTGGTTGTTTTATGGTCAACCAAACAAAGAGATCAGTTAATTTGACAGCAGATTCAATTGATCAGCTGTCCAGAAATCGAGGGTTTATCATCTCTGTATCATTTTTTATGTCACGTCTCAGCAGTAACGTTTCCTACTCTGAAAAAAAAACTTACCTGACGCCCGAAACCTTTCACATACATACACAGAACATTTCTAACTCGTATAAGTCTTAATGTACCTACGAAATTCGACATGTTTGCGGCAATATCACAAGTGCCACGGAAGTAAAGTAGACAGACGACGTCTGCGTTACTTTATTTTGTTAAAAGCTATTTGAAACGAATTTTCGCCATGAGAATTGGCACTGCAATATTAAAATGTAGCGCTTTTCAAGATTTTATCAAATTATGTTTGCATTTTTGACTCTGAATTTGTTGAGACGTTTAAAACTTTGATTATGTTTTCGTGTCTGCTCTTAACTTCGAATTTATTTCAAGATACATTACTTATTGTCCTTAGATGTATCAAATGTTATATCAAATACGTTTATAATATAGAAACTACAATATTAACTCTTAACAACTCAAAGCGAAGAAATTAAATTTATAAATGGCAGTTTTATCTGCATTATAAAGGTCGTCGCCGACACAAATGCAACTAAGCGGATAAGATTCAGTTCAAGCGATGCAAATAGCAACGCATGACGTGACGGTTGCAGTTGTTTCTTCTTTCATTCCACCCCGTTGAACACACGAATAAAGTTATCCGTCGTACCAAGCTTGATATTTGCTTCCAAACTATTTTTCTCCAAGATATTTTCTGTCTGTAAAATGCAACGAAAACATTCACGACTCTGCGTTCCCAGGGCTCTTTGTATTTGAACGACAACTTGCCTTATGAATGATAATATTATTGAACTGTATATTTACTTATCGAATATCTAAATACAATTGTAGCATTGATTTAGATTATATCTATGCAAGTAAACTCGCAAGGATAAGTTTACAATGATTGAATACAAATAATAATTGTGTCTTATTCTAGTCAAGGTAAGTTATGATACATTCCATAATTATTTCTAAGCATTTATAGCGGTGACTAATGTTATTCGATATATTTACCTCAATTATTATATCAGATAAAGCGATTAAGGTTTCCTTTACATTAACATAATTACTGAATTAAAACTAAAGTAAATGCATTTGTATAACGAGAGTAATATATTTAAATATTCAACTTTATTTTCTCATATCAGTGTCAATGTTACAGTAAAACATCATCTAAAACTCGCATTTATATTGTTGTTTCCTTTCGATATAAATTTATGTTCGACTGGAGTGTGAGAGGGCACTAAACACTCATATTTACGACTCATATCTACTTTCTCAGCTTCATATCAGTGAAATGGTAATTTGGTTGAGTTATTTATTAATTTTCACTTTATCTCTATAATTGTCACTCTTATTCTCGTTGCGAGATAACGCTACAAGGCTGCTGTTGGCAACTTTGCAAAACAGATAACATATTCCAAAGTGACACAGAACTTAGTGCAGGGTTATCAGTGCAAGCCAAATGGTTTGTTATACTGGTATCGAGCAGCTGATAGTGTAATCGTCGTTTGTTTTCGTTCGTGAAGAAATGTACTCGGTTAAAATTATCAGTTTAAAAACTTACCTACGTTGATTGATGGTGGTCTTATCTGTCGTTATACAATGCGTTCAGATTGCGGTCTGTTTATTTACACTTCTGATAGACTCTTGACGATAAGGATCTATTGATTTAAACGTGACACCGCAGAAAAAATCCGGTTGTCTTATAAAGCGGTGTATTTATATCTCAGTACCTATTTGTATTTCGGTAAAGTACCGAGTATTAGGTACTCTTAACAGTACATTATAATCTTAATTATTATTTTTTCATAACACACAATCTTGCTTCTTTTTGGAAACCTAAAGCACCTAAAGAACAACATCACAAACATCACCACTTTAATATAAGTCGCCATAAATTAGCTTTGCACAATAGACGGAATCCCTTTAATTTTCTTTTTCATCCTCACTAAGTTCCCGTAATCAAGCTGGACCTTTGAGGGTGCCTGAAGTATTTACAGGGATCTACACAACACATTATCCCTTTGTTGTTTAGTCCTACAAATCCTTAGACGGTCTTATCACAGCTTATAGCTACTCGAAGTATAACTTGTTTCTACACTTGAATATAAGCATCTAAAAGTAATAGATACTATTAAACAGGATTTGCTGCATATAAAATATTATTAATACGTATAATGCTAATCTACTTTAGTACCTATCTCTTCTAATACGTCGATATATATAGAAAATATAGTTTTATATCTCGCCAGCGATCAAAGTACTCCAGCGCTAACAAGCAAATAAAATAAAAGAACCGATCGGCATTGGAGCCGCGACTTAGCAATCAACACTTCAAATAACGTCTATAATTTTATGATACGATTCGATTCTCGTCAATAGAAAATAGTTCCGGGACTGCCTTTATACCAGTAAATGAGCTAAGCACTTAGAGAAAAGATAATACGAACTGCTTTGGCTCTTACTATAAAATCTGGAATTAATAAACACCTACGTGCAGTAATCATTTCTGTAAATTAATATATTCCATTAAATTTTTATTACATACGTTCTCATTGATGTGAATGCAGTGGTCATCGAGCGAGCATGTTTTCAGTCGCAGATATTTACAGACCGCCTGAAGCCCCGCACTAAACAAACATTTCTATGACCAATGAATTAGTTCCAAATGAATTTTACGACTTGGACTACACCAACGTTGTTATGAGCAAAATGATTTCTCACTACAGCTCATGGCCGCGATTAAAATAGAAAAGTTGAGAACAATACTAACCTAGCATAACGTAACTGCGTTGAGGTAGGTCGTGTTAATACCGATAAGGCGGACTCTACTATTACAATCGCAGTAAAATACCTACATACGATAGCTGCGTTAGGTATTTGCTACCTAAGAAACAAACCGGTCAGCAATTTTATATCGCGATAGCAAATATGAAATAACAGTGCAGTCTCGGCCACCGTTAGTAAGGGCCCGCGTTCCGTTCAGTGGCGCTTGCCCGTCGGAATGTAAACTCGTCTATTCAATACAATTATTATTCATACTATAAATAGGTACCTATGCTTATCTGGATAGATTTATGTTGCTATAAATAACTTTTATGACAATCACTGTGGAATATTTACAGCGTAAGTGTACTTGGTTTTAATATATCGTGAATGTGTCCGATGTTAATAGTTTTAGTACCTTTAATGATCGTTCACGCTTGTGACATTTACTTATTACTTAAGATTTCATAAATATATCTTAGTCTCGAAAATAGTAACGGCTTTATAAGAAGTGCAACAATGGTAAATCAACGAAATAACCTTTGTAGAGTCCCTGTAATCTAATCACTTACCGACACAAGAATACAATTTATTCTTTGATATCATCGGGCGATACGTCCTGAATTACGCTAAACAACATAAGTTGTAAATAATATGTGATTTCTCCTGAAGATTATTCCTATTCTGATTGAATGATTTTATAATACCGTCATGCAGATCTAAAGTTTGATACTAAGTTTTACGTTTACGTTCGAGACGGTATAAAATAACGATCGGAATAGTTTGTCAGTGCGTAATGGAGCAAGTGAAATACTCATAAAACAGATGCTTCTGAGAAATTCTCTGCGCTTGGACACTTACCAAAATTACCAGTGTAAGGTACCCTTTCTCTAAACACAAGTAAATTTATGACCGACCATCTTGTTACTGTAAATTTCATGTTTATTATGATAGAAAATGCCTACGCAACAATAAAAAGATAATTTTGCCGTCATAATTCATTTGCTAAATATTCTAAACGGATACAACAAATATAGATGTCAACTGCAAATTTATTCGCTATGAATCAAAACCGAATCCCTGTTTTATCATTTGCGGCGAGCGGTCGACTATTTTTCTTCATGTGATTACTTCAGGCGACCGTCAAAACATGAGTCAGACTCTAAAGCAAGCCATAAAAATACAATTTACGGGTCATACGATTGCAACGAGAAATAATAAAGATGTTTACTAGTTTTACGTAGCGATTTATACTACATATCGCTCATATTTATTTGCGCAGTTCTCAAGTCGTTCCAACTACATATTATATTGTTTACATAACTGTTAATAGATTTTGTTATACTTTGAACTAGCAACTATGTTAAAGTATTTTAGTTTTACAGTTGAAAGGATGTCGTAATTTTAATTCAAAACGTTTAAAATAAGGTTATATTGAACAATATTCAATCAGAGCAGCATTTCTTCACACATGATGTTGACTCAGCTGGCGGGCGCACGTGGCCGATCGCTAAGAATTATCGCGCGAACAGTTACACTGCTTCACTTAATGTAAATATTTCCATATGGCGAAACGATTCCGATAATCGAACCATCTTACTAAATCAACTATAGTGTTGTTTTCTTTAAGTCTCGTGACGACAGCGTGTGGTAACAGATATCGCAGTCAAAAAGAAGGGTGTTGGTTAATCGCTCTCTCTATATCGAAGGGTCCCTTTTAACAAACAATGTTTTTACAGTGTTTGGTTGTTATTCATGATTATATATTTTTTGTATAAAATTGACGTGATAGCAGTTTGTGCGACTATTCTTTAGCTTTACTTGATAAATTAATACTTGCAGGCCTTAGGAGTAATTATCACACTATATTCTTAATTAGGTACCTATGCAAAAATATGTCTCTTGTACTGTATGGATAAATATAAGTACATTTATGCATCAGGTAGTACATACTACATAAAATATAGGTATGTATTGCACAGACAGACTTTCCGAGTTTGTTAATCATAAGGATGCACCTTCATGGTATATTCATGAACATTGCATATTAACGTATGTTGAAACAAACTAGTAGAGCAAATGCTCACGAGCGGTGTTTGCTAAGCGAATGAGTTTGGCGCTGGGAGAAATGTCTATGATATATCATACTAGTGACTATACAGTATGTCTGGGAATGCTGAGTACGCACTTACAGAATTGTGTGGTCTTTCACCTGATACTCTGAGTCATACTTACACTCGTAATAATCAATCAATACTAAAACAGAACTGAATAAAACATGTGTTCTTTTTGGTCTCAAACGGAATTTCGATAATAAATACGCATATTTCGCATATGTGATAAAATTTTCTGTAATAAAATGTGCTTTCAGACGAAATCTCGTGTACTCAGTATCCAGACTAAATAAATATTAGCAGGCCAAACTTGACCGAAGTAAATGTTAAAAGAGTCGTATTTTTTTAATTAATTCATCGGAGACGTTGTTTGCTGAAATACATAACATTCAAAATTTAGTATTCCTCGCAATTGTTTGGTTACGTAATTACTGTGTACTCTCTACCAATTAGCACACAATACCCATGATATAAAGAAGGTGTGGGTTTCTTGATTTTATTGTCGATAAATGCATACTTAAATTATAATGAGGTTCTACATCAGATAGGTTACTCTAATCATGCGCCAGAAATAACAATTGAAACGTGATGTTTTCGTTACGAAGCAGCTTGCTTATATTTTTATATAGCGTGGTAGATCTAATGACGCGTTAGCTGAATGGGCAGTAACTGACATAACAATTCAGTTAACGATAAAACGAAGTTAAGATAAGTAGTTTTCCATGTAGCGAGAACAGTTCGTCTCGTCTGCGGCTGAACACAAACATCGACCTATTCTTTTAACAGGCTGGCGATTTTTCATTTCGATTTCATCATTTAAATATCGAACATGTCGGACAGGGCCGCACTCAATTACCTCCCAACGAATTTACGACATCTCGTTCATCGAACATCGTTTTATTGTCAGGCAACATTTTAATAAAAATGTCACCGTTCAGTCTCGTCCGCCATCCGACGGAGAACCTCATCAAAATCGCATCAAAGTACCCCGAACACCCACTTGGTTCGCTCAAACATTTTTAACACCCATTTGAATCTGAATTTTACTTAACTCTAGTTGTGACGAGACTCGATCCTTCAGACACTTCATATCCCTCGGAGACGTAGCAACGTAATAAAATAATAACGACTGTATAGTTCACCTTCAAGACATTTTAAAACATACTTGAGATATATGTACGTTCACGTACGAGTTTTCTTGTCACCAGTTAGCGTCGAATTAAGATGCCTTTTGTCACTCCACAATATCTCGGCATTCATATCGCGCGAGCAACACCGCGTAATGTGGAATGTCGGGGCGCTAATTCAAGCGAGAAAATATCTTTCAAGACATTTGAATTTTTGCGATATATTTACACTCGACGGGTGTATAGGCAACATTTTACGAATATACGCCCGAGATGCTTTCAATACTTCTCATAAGGTTGCTCTGTGAGGTATTTGCACTTGAAGAAGATTAACAAATTGTTCGCTTCACGAATTCTCCGCGCTCGCCTCGAGTATCGACATTTACAGAGTTGCAAGCGTAATAAATGCTCGAGATTTACATAAACCGCTGCGTCCTTTGACAGGCGAATACTGATGAGCAGACAAGTTACGCTTGAAAATAACTACCGTGATGGAATAAAACCATAATTTCCTTTAGAAAGTTGTAATCTGCGTAGCCCTGCGCAACCGAGCTAGGTAACTGTGATTCAAATGGCATTTACCGTGTTTTATTCTCATTTAGATAAGTATCTGAATCTACTCATACTCAGAGCACGCCTTGTTAGTGACTTAAAGTCAATTTCACAAACAATGAGCATATTAACATCACATAGTCAACAACAAAATATGTACATATGTAGTCAGAGGTTGGAGTTTACGGAAAAGTTTTCTCATTCCAACAATTGTATTACTTTTAAAATGTATTTTCTGGTACAAAGAAGTATTAACGTAAAGCTCTCAGACAATGGCAAATACAACGCGGAACGCACCGCAGCCGTCACGATAAATGTATCGAACCACAAATACCATTCGCTATCCGCTCTCAGACTTATTGTTTGAGATGCCACTGCTGAATAATTGCTTCCCTCGCTCTTCCATCACTCCAAACATTTTGGCGCCGAGTACTCCTCCCATTTATTTGTAATAGCTTACCGCTATTAAAATCCTCAAGTAAAATAGACCCTTTAAAAATTCAATTAAATAATTCTGCTGCTATCAGATCCATAGTATTGAATATCTTGTCAGCTAATTGGATTTGCGGCGAGGTTTCACATTTTTCCTCGACCTTTCAGCGCTCTCGCTGGCTAAGCAACGTTTCGCTTTGTATTTAATTTCTATCTTTACTAGCTATATTTAAGTGAGTGCCGACGACGCAAAGGCGAAATATAATAGGAAAAGTTTCATTTGGCTAATTAAAAATAAGCTTCCCCTGAGAACAATCCAGATTTATCGTCGTTATTTACCTTTGGTTGGATGTCTGTTACTTTTATTATAAAAGCTCGTTTGAAAACGTTTTACTGAGAATACACTACGTAGCTACTTAGAACAATAGGAAACGATGTTGACAATGTAGCGTGAATACTTTGCAGAGGAATAAAGAGAAAATACAAATGGAAGGGAAATGTATCTCGTTTATAGGTACTTTATTTTACTTTTATCAAGATTTTGTTACGTGTTGATGTGTGCTAAGTGCATTTTTACATTTTATAACGTTGATTGACACTGTTAGTACCGAGAAGTAGCAACAGTAACGTAATGATTTATCTGTTGTGATTGTTGTTTTCCATTTCCCGGCTCCAAAAGCGCCGCTCTGTGGGGTGCCACTCCGTGCAGCTCTTTAATTATTGCGTCACCTCCAATTCGGAAAGTTTTAATGTGTGTACATTCGTTCTGCGGGATGTGGAGTGCTAACGTCGCTTCGAGCACTCTCTATACCACTCGTCTCCTCGTTCAAACGAGCTCTTCTCGCTCTTGTTGTTTGAACATCGAAACAAACGAACAGAACCGCGATTAAATGTATGCGACACACAATTCCAAGTTTACGCATTATATATTTATTATATATTATTCCAAGTTTACGCACACTATTAAACTCTTTGTTTCAGTTTTCGTTTTATTTTAAGCACGTTCTGTTGCGGAAGTGACTACGAGGATATGGCGGTCGGGACGTTTCGACACCATTGAAACCGCAAAGTTTACTGGCTGCCAAGTTTCCCCGCACTATGTAAATTCAGTAGACGTAATTAGAGGAAGCTACGAACGTCTGCGCCCATCGACTGGCTCGAGCCGCTCTTGTTAACTGACTCTACATATGACCATATCGCTTTTTCCTCTATTTTTAAGTCAGCCGTGAATCGGTTCTACTTACTGGTCTTACCTAGCTAGGAGACATGCACTTACCTAAACCCTGCTAGAAATTTTATGTGCCGGTTTACTACACGTCGAGTCATCGTAGACTACTATAAAAGGCGACGATTGCGAGACAAAGCGTGATCGGATTGAGTAAATAAATAGTCTGCGTCGGAGTGCTCATCAATCTTGCAGAACAAAAGTAAATTGTGCAAGTTTGCAGCACTCACCGCGAGTTCGTCGCCCGAGACCTGCAACCTCACTAAACTGTCGTGTGCGCGACACTTTACAATTTAATTGTCACTCATTAGTCCTAAGGCGAGGACTCAAGCACCGTTTTAATTAACACAGTACCTAATTCATAGATGTTTTATTAGCTACGGAATAGTAGTCGACGTGACTCTGTCTTCCCAACAAATGATTCGGTGTTATCAATCACACGTGTATGTATATGTTGTCGTGTGAGCAGCTGCTCAGCTGAATCAATCACGCAAGTCCCGTGCAGGCGGCACTCGCGGCCAGTTATTTATCACACCAAAGCGACAACACGAGTCTGCGATTACAATTTACAAATGGAGAGGTGCATTAACATTTGGCTCTAAATGTTATGATCTGTAGTTAAATAACAGAATGTTTGACACGTCCGGAATAGACGGCGCCCGTGTTGGAGTTGGGTAGCAAGATATCGCGGCGGTGTTTGCTATGCCGGATGGCCCGCCCCCGCCCGCTCGTCTCTTGGCAAACTGCACTGCACTATACTGCAAATCATACTGAGTTTGTTTGCGTAGGTCAACGCTCTCGCCGGGTACGTTTTATGTGTTCCTGGTGTCACGACGTCACTCTAATAATAGATTGGAATGCTTAGCATCAATATATGCACGTTGGAATGTAACAAGAGTTCCTTACATATGCGCCTCGCATTCTGGTTCTTGTGTAGTCAGCGTGTAGACAATTAACTGCTCGTTAATATAAGTGTTAGCTGGTAGACAAGTCTGGCTGACTAACGCCAGGCCCGGGCTTGTATCCAAACGAGGAACAATGCTTCGCTAATCAATACGTCGATAGAGAATGGGAATGGACTTATTAAGCTTGACAGCTCATAATATTATGTTTAATTAAGGCGTACCGCTATGCCTACGCTGCAACAGTAACTCGTTAAACTTTCATTATTATTCGCTCTCACAAATTGCTAGTACGTGAACGAATTGTGCTTCACAATCGATCTCCGTGGCTCGTGAGCCTTTGTTTGACTTCGACTCCGAATTCAGCGTAATTGCCTTTCAGCCTTTCATTATTCAACTTTATGCAGTCATTTACTTGTGTTATTACGAAGGGAGAGTTGCTGCGGTAAGTGTCGTGGGTGGATGCATTAATCGTAATATGTAAATGTGGGGATATGAAATATTGAAATTGCGAGCGTGGATTTACAATAACGTCTGCACCCCAAGTGGATGGGGTCGTAGAAGTGAATTGTTTTAAGTATATTACGGTTATGAGCAGTCTCATCATTAATAGAGGTTTTATTGATGTGTGGTTTCTGTTGTTATAGATTGAGGACGAGGGTAACCATGGTAACGACGACACGCGCCTGTTCATCTTGTCGACGCTGGCGGGGCAGCACAAGCCGCGAGTGTCGTGCGCGCTGTGCAAGGAGACCCTGCACGTGTTCGACCGCTACCCGCTGGTTGATGGCACCTTCTTCCTGAGCCCGCGCCAGCACGACAGCGGCGCTGTTGAGGTAAATACATTATACGGCATATTTTAATAGCTCATGTTGATATAGTAGGTACATAGTTTTGCGAATACGATATTAAAATTGCGATAAAAAGATTCGCAATTTGAAATAGATATTAAAATAAGTCATAAATTGAATTCGCAGAAGTTCCAACTTTCTTACATTATTGGATAAATTCTCGCTAGCTTCAAATAAAAACACCATTACGCCAGACATTTTAAAGTACGAATTCAAAACAGAAACTTAAATAAGATCCGCGAAAGTTTGCTTAAGTGTACAGAATGAGACAAACGTAGTCATACAAAAGTTGTGTTGTTGTTTGTTTTGTGGATTAGAGACGAGTTGCCTTCTCGCTACTGTTTGACGTTAGAATTAACATGATACTTGTGTTTCTGTTAAACACGAATACTTTATAGCTTGCTTGGAAAGAGGAAGAGGACTTAAATGGCAAATATTAATTTTCCGACTTTCAGAGATGTAAAATGTAACTTATCCGGGTACAATATTTTGCAAGGCAAATCGTTCAAATAGGGTAGCGGGTTTAAGCAGGTGTTTATGACTATGGTTTTACATATTAAGAATTTTCATTTGTTGCCTAGGTTAAAGTGGAGGGTCGCACGCAGTACTTGACATGCGTGTGCATGGGCTGCCTGGAGCGTTGTGATCCCGACCGCACCATCCGCTGCCGGTTCTGCGGCCAGAAGTGGGACGGCTCGTCGCTCGTGCTCGGCACCATGTACTCCTATGACATCTTCATGGCCACGCCCTGCTGCTCTGAGCGACTGAAGGTTAGTCCTATTCAATTTTTTTCTATATTTAACAGTTCCAGTAACTCCATCGTGGATTTTTTTTTAATGTTTTTTGACCAGGTTAATCAAGTTTTTGTTTTGCCCACAGTGCAACAACTGCTACAAGGCACTGCTGATACCGCACCAGCGGCTGAACTACTCGGATTACTCGCACCCGGTGACGTGCCCGCACTGCCGCGTGCAGGACACCCACTTCGTGAAGCCGCTGACGTACTGCTTCACAAAACGGGTTTTCCCGCTGTACCAGCAGTGGCCATAACAGTCGGCGGTGCCGGGAGGCTCTCCCGGCACCCCCCCTGCCGACGCGTGGGGGCTGGCGCCGTCGCCGCCGCGCCGCGCCTCGCCGCCCGCGCTGCGCCCTGTCGTCAACACCAGCATGGCCCGCGCACCCGAACCGCCGCCTATCGAAGAACCCGCCAACAAGTACCTCTCTCCTTCCGTGGCGAGCATCACTGAGTCGTTGTCACTGCTGGGCGTGAGCCCCGAGACCCTGGCCATAAACCTGGGCGAGTCGCTGGCCGAGCGCTACCTGGCCGTGGCGCGGGCCAAGCCGGCCGAGCGCCCGCTGGACCTGCTGGCGGGCTGCTTCCCGCGCCGCACGCCGCTCGCCGAGCCCTCGCTGCAGCTCTTCTCCAACGACTTCATCGACTACTTGAACCAGATCGCTTAGGACGGCGGCAGCGGTGCGATACGTGACTCTCATGACGTAGCGGCTATTGGACTTCTCTGTGTTTCGAAGGTGTTTTCTTAACTTTTATTGCGTTCCAGTGACGCTAGAAATAATTTCTGTTAAATTAAGTTGGTATTATTGAAAATAATTTTATGTGTCAGTTTAGATCGTACTATTGATTTTATTTTAATTTTATTCTGCACTTTGTTGATTAGACGTTGATTTTTATAAAAAAAAAAATGATTAGCGGTGTAGACGCCAGAAATTGCATTTTCCGTTTCGATTCAATCAAAAATCGTGGAGACTTTTCCTTTTGAAGGATCTAAAGGCGTATGTTTTTTTAAATTACTGATTACCTTGTATTTCAGTGATAGTGATTCCCTATCTGATAGGGACGTTCGAGTGGCGTGTTGTTTAGTTCAATTTAGTTTATTAGTTATGTTTTATTTTAGCAAAATTTTAAACCTAACTTAAGTGTTATACAATATTTTCGTAGGTTCATTGTAAACTTTTATTTCCTCCCACCAAATGGCACTTGCATAGTGTAAGGGAAGTCTACTTCTACCGGAGATGCCATGTTAGGTTATCGTCTTTGATATCAGTTCATTACTTACTATACTTTCACACATACCTAATTTAAACAATGATTATGGTAGAGGATTTTAATTGTAAGTGATTGCTGTGTCACCAATAATATGATTAGCCTGTCTATATCTTTTACACTACTGTAGGGTAATGTAATGTCTAATTGTTGTTTTTACTTACGTTTCCATATATTTATATCCCAGTGATTAACGGACTGCATAATAAATTATTAAAAATTATAATCAAATATAACTTTTTGGAATAGTGCCATATCAGTTATAGAAAAGGTGGATAGACACAAGAAATTAAAAAAAATAAATGACTGCCGTTAATCATTGTGAGCAGATATTAATTTCTTATAAAGTATGATGTTTTTTCAAATATTATCGACTATGCGTTTTGCTATCTGAATAGTTTAGGTTAAGGGTTTTCTTATTATCATGAATGTCTATTTATTTGTAAGTACGCTTCGACATGTACTAAGCGTTTAAGTGATTTTCACATTACTCAGTAACTGTTTAACGTTAAAGTTTTAGGTAAGGTTTTTATACATTTGATACTTATTACTCGCAACGTGATTACAAGTGATAATTCTTAGTAATAGTGCGTGTTTAGTGATTAATGAAGATACTAACAACTAAAGTGGTGCGGATAGCAGGCGATAAGTGTATACAGAACGTGATATATTTGCGGCATATCCGCTGTATGTTAGGCAATAATTCTAATGAAGACTTGACACTTTTATAGGTAAAAATTTTTTGCATTATCCTTCTTAAATTGATACTGCCATTTACATTTTACTAATCTTATCGAGACAACATCGAGTTTCATATCGATTGTGAAATTGATTAGCGACTTGACGTTGTGTTCGTTCTTATGTTGGACTGACTACGACTAGTTGGTATCTGTTGCGTAGTTGTAGGTCACCGTCATAGCACATCACGCCATCATCCGCATCACTGCACCTCATTACGTCATTGTCATCACGGCACGGTTTGAGTGGACGGCAGACTGGCCTCTATGTCCTGAGTAATAAGGGCGGTTTCCGCAACACTGGCGCGACACCACACCTTCATCAGCTTAAGTATTTATTGAAAGCTTTTCATGTCACTTAAATTGTAACTGCATCACGTTTTAAGGTATAAATCAAAGTGTTTATTCGTTAGTTTATGTACGACGACGGTCGAGATCCAAAGATAGCTAAAGATACTCACAAATCAGCTTCCATTATGGTAAATGTCACATCCATATTAGTACGGGCCCAGCACATATATGGGCCTCGCTAAAAACAGTTTCGGCTGCTGCTTACGTGCTATAAAAAAGAACTCCAATCACTAGTAATTACACGCTACAAAATATAATAGTCTGACAGCAAATCGAGCTTTCATAAAATATTTAACGATGTTACCGAGGCTTCGCGCGTCGCGGACGATAGGTGCCAGTCGCCTTGTGTGGTTGTAATACCTCCAAAATATTTATAAATTAGTATCCTCTGCTTAAACGTTACTTCTAAGATTTATATATTATTATATTTGAAACGATACCTTTATCATAGCAAGGCGTAATATTTGTAAATATGCCGTTTATTCTACTACATGCAGATGCTTATCAAAAATATTTAATGAGATATTGCATATTTCTAGATTAGCAGTAAATCGATAGTACATAATACCACAATATCAAAGAACCCTAATTATTTTAAAACGTTTAACGGCCGCGAAGCGATCACACTTCATATGTTATTCAATTTTAATTTTATCGAAGTTTGCTCGTTCGAATATAGAATTATATTTAAAAGTTTAATATACATTAAATAAATGTATGTATCCAAGAAAATATTTGAAAAAAAAATAAAAAAAAGTATAAGACGAGCTGTTGTTGGTATATTTAGGAAAATATTAAAAAAAAATGAACCAGATCATCTGATGGTGGCCATGTACAAATAAAATAAGTGAAGTGTGCTCGGGTCGCGGCTCGTATAGTAAAAGCTACACAAAGTATAAAATCATATTGTTTAATAGTCAAATACAGAGCCATCTATGTAGATTTATAATCATAGGTACATGTTAACGATGTCTCATCGAATGTATCAAGTCATTGACTCCCCCCTATCCGGTACAAAATCATAGTACTTTGAAACGCTATATTGAAAACAAATACCAATAAGAAGACGTTTATATCAAAGTCCTGCGAACAAGAATAAGGCTGTTTCATATTTTATAGATATTTCAATATTAATCTTTGAAAAACATTACCTCTTTAGATACAAAGAAAAAAAAATAGTAAATTATAGTAAACCGGTATGGCTCCATAAATATTGTGTTTAGAGAATATTTACAGTTATGGGTCTTGAGTACTACACGTTGACAAAGTTGTGTGCTCGGGACTCAGCTAAAATATACAATCCAGAGTAAATGTATATTGTAGCCACGAAAGGGTAACATCCAGAGATTCAGTTCGAGCAATCCCTGAAGAGGACCGGACCTGAACGTTTTACAATCCTTTTACATTTATTTAAATAGTATGTTCGGTTGAAAGCTCCTCTACAAATTGAGCTCTTTAGACTATCATTATTATTTTGAAGATTTTATGGAACTTGAAGGTTGTATAGGTAATTTATTAGTGAACAGATGCACATAAGTGTTTGTACAATACAAAGTTTGGTTTTTCCTAACTCTTTACATAAATGATACATAATTTGAATATATGTTTCGATTATTCATATTTTAGACACTTAGTTACTTGTTCAGTTTAATAATAAATGTAATTACACAAACGTTGCCAACTTTCTTAGTTTATTTGCACATATTTGTTAAATTTTGTAATTATTAACAGTTTATTTAGAAACCTACATTTGAATTTCTTAATGTTAAATTTCGATGTGGTGTAATTTAGTGAATTGCTTAAAGTACAAAGAAACAATTTGTTACTTTTGCAAATTTTATAAAGTAAATCAAATACATATTAAAATAACCTGATCTTAGATAATCTTTACGAAATAGTTGCTGTAAATCCTAATATAACCGCAATTGTTTTTGTTTGACAGAATTAAGTAATTTACAATATTATTGGTTTAAAAAAAATATTTTGTTTACGTTCGTTGAAATTTAGGAGCAAAAATTGTTACTTATTATAAAAATACTATATATTATTATCGTAAATTAATTTGGATTACTTTATGACTCGTATTCTATCGAATGCTATATTAGATATCGTACATTGTACCTCTAGCACTGTGTAAGTAGGACTACATCATCGGCATAATATTCGTTGATCTATCGGTATATGTCTCGCTTTTGAATATAGGTTAATTCAATCTTATTTCCATCGTAGTTCTTATTTAGGGTCTTAGGATTTTCTTTATCGATAATTGGTGTGAATGTGGATGTATGTGTGGACACACTTAACATTAAGTTAGTCATCTTCGCGTTTTCTTCATTATAATGGATTATCGGTATGGTAATCTCGTGCCAAGCGAGTATTGTTATAAATCGTGTACATTCTGGTCATAGGCGGTGCGCATGCGCCACACCTAAGTATCTATGTGAAATTAACTTAAAATCTTTCCGTGATATGTAACGTAGATTTACGCACTCGATGTAATGCCCGCGATCGTCTCTGTGTCACAGCTTGAGGTCGCGTCGCGTGTCTACCGCATACTGTTCTGTTGTGCCAGCCAAATAAACTAAATCGCAATGGCAACGTCGCGGGCGGCTTGTTTATGTCTTTATAATATGCTGTTACCAATCATTCGTTCTGCCATAAAACAGAATTGTTTGCGAGCGAACGACGAGCAGATCGTGCACCGCAGTAGTTTCCAACAGAACTTTATGAGTGACTCGTGTAGCATCACATTGATATTTGTATAGGAGGGATGTCGCTGATACCCAGAGCGTTACGTGAAGCTGGAGGCGGACCACTGTCCGAGACAGGTTATCAATGTGACATTCAGCATCCAAATGATACCCGGCGTCCATAAGCTCAAAATTTCCCAAACGCATTGGCTGATTCTAGTATACGGCTGTTATTGGTTAGTGAAAAGATGCAAATCAAAACATGTTAATTATATTTTGATACTCGATATTTTCTACACTAAAGTAGTAAGGTCGTAATAATCTTTTGTATTAACTTGTATAGGGTAGGGTTAACGTCGCGCTCGTTCGCATTTAGTAGTTTAGACGGACCAGTAAGTGTTATCAATTGCATTGCCGCGTACGGTTTATTTTTCGACGGGGTGTTCCATCAGATGAAGCTATTAGCTCTGGAACTATCAAATGCGATACGATTGTGAAAGGTGATATTACATTACAGCCATTAGGTGCAGTCGTGGTCGAGGCCGCAGCGCCGCGCGCCGACGAGCGACGTTCATGTGAGTCAATACAAGTTCGTGTGCCGACACAACACTTTAGAATCGGAATCCGACGTAAAAGCCGATACATTTTGTACGCACTTTATAAAATTGGTGATAAACTGACGAATTGGTTAACGATAATAATTAAGTTATTGCGTAGCAATTAGACTTACGGTGTTTACTACGTAATGCGCGGGGTGCATCAGGGTATGAGTGTCATAATTTGTAATAACTTAAACTTTTGTACTTTCGTAACGGTAACAAGTAATTTAGTGGTAACGTTTTTTCTAATTATATGTATAATGCATAAATTAAACATCAAGTAATGTACGTTTTTTTACTGGAATTGTAGATGTAGTATTTTTGTAAGACAAACCGAGACTCGATCTCGTACGTGTATCACAGCGATAATAGGTATTGTGTAAGGCCGCTTGTGTGTCAAACTGTGCGACTGGTCTTGTTGAATATCTTCGATGTATTAGGAAGAGTTCACGGTTTCTCGGTCAGGTTCAAGACGGTCTCTCGACGTTTGATGCACAACGATAAGGTCATTGTGTAATTAGGCTAGTTTTTCACTATCTGTGCATTTTCTATTTGATCAGATGCTTTTTAAAAGTTCTTGTAATTCGTATTACATTTTCGTTCATTGAAATTCAAAATGACATGATATCGATGCATATTCATGTAACCGCAAATCGCTTTGTCGACCCGACTTACGGCGAAACATTAGTAAAACATTTCAGCCGTATTGCTTGCTACAAAGCAATTACTGTAACAAATTTGATCGATCGCTGCTCTAGCGGGTAAAAATGTAGTAGCGCCGTCTCGGCCCGGGTTAAATGGCACATGCTGTGAACGGAATTCGACTTTTAAAGGCATCTTGAAATAATAAGGCATTTTTCATAATTATGTGTATCGATAACGTATGTTTGAATGAATGAATAACTTTGATATATTTTATAAAACCTCCGTTGTCCTGTGTAGGTCAATGGATATCTTTGCGTAATTTACTAATATTGAGTGTGGTCATGTGTTATGTAAGTGTTCTTTTCTATAATGATCTCTTGTTTACTTACAATTTTATCTGAAATAAGGTTCGAGAGGAACAGTAACGTGGAACGATGCTGAGATGCTCAGATGGAAACGCCAATTGATTAATTTTAAGTAAATTATAAGTGCTTGAATTATTGTAAGGGTTTTGAAAGTACGACTATACCATTGAAAATTGATATTATTTAAATCATCGATACGTCTCAACGTATATTTTTGTATATTCGAAGTCGATGCGTAAGGAATTGGCACAATTAAAAGTATAAAGAGTACATAAGATTAATCTGATTAAAATTAAGAGAAAAAGTTCCATTTTGTAACGATTTAAATATTGAGAAAGCTATTAACTTTTGTAACGATAGTGAGCGTTGTATTGTCTTTATTGTAACGTTGGTGGCGAGAGGTTAGATGTAAGGTTGTTTCAGAAAATTGTAATAAAACCGGAGAGGCGAAAAAAAACATGTTATATTTTATACGGATTCATGATATAGTGCCGCCGTTCGGGCGGACTTGTGTTACTTTACGAATCTAGTTGTAAGTTCGCTCTTTAAAAGAGTTTTCGCAGGTAGTAGGTTTAGTAGGCTTAGTGTTTTTTATACCGGCTTGGATGTTGTGACATTTATTATTAATATGATATCAATAAAACGCAATACTTTCCTCCGAACAAAGCGGCCACCACTATCAATAGCAGAATGTGTAGTGGGTTCTGTTGTGGGGTGCATTACGTTTTCCTTTACGTGGACGACGCGCGGACAGCATTCGTGCAGTTGTGATCTAAACCAAAGTGTTGCTGTTCGCATGCATATCATTTTAATAGTCACGTTACATTTTTCGGTACAAAATTTTAGTAAAGTTTTAATTATTCTATTCGATTTATAATATATTGTTAGAGAATTCTGTAAGGGCGTGTGGCGGGGCACAGGGCGTGGGTGGCGATGTCTTCGCGAGCCGGTTCTAGTCGGTACCGTCGGCTTCTCCATCGTAGTACACTCGTCCGCGGTATACGCCCGCCGCCTGTGCCGCCGCTGCACGCTCAAGATCCTGAATTATTTCAGTTATTTAGCAGAATTATATTATTGTCGAGTATTTCCGATTATGTTACGTTTTATATTGCTTATATTATATATTATGGATACAATGTTTATTAAGTATTTAATATTCATTTTGATGAGGACCTAGTCGATTCTCTATATATCACATTTCCCAAAGTACAAATTCCTTGTTGTTTAGTCCAATTTTGTTTGACTGTTATTGAATGGAAATTATTTTAGCGAGCGTTCGTTGGCAGAGCGTCGTCGAGACGTGGGCGTGGCCGGCGTCAGGTTTTTCTCTAAATTAACCCTGCCTGCATTTTGGCTTACACGTGCCAATACTTCATTGGCACTTTTACTTGTCAGACTTACAGCCGGCGCGGGGCGTAAATGTTGTAGTTACATAAATAAACAAACTTAGTTGAAATAAATCCATATTACTTTAAATCGTTTATTTACCTGCGCTCGTTAAGCGCGTTATTACAATTTATGTTTAGCAGCTTTTAACTTAAGTTAGAGTAAATTTTAATAATATACCTATTTTAGTTAATGCACAATTAATAACCCAATAAGTTACTTTTCATTTTTGTTTTACTAATTCTGTAAACATGTTTTGTTGGATTAAGCAATGTAGCTGATATTCAATTGTCACCGTCTTTCTTATTTTGTTTATTAACTTACCATTGTTTTAGCTATACGTAATCGCCTACTACACATTATTCAATCGGAAAGCTAATTTAGCTATGAAATGTATTTCAAATGACACTATACCTACGATAAATACAATGAAACCTTTATAAAAATAAAATCTATAAAAAATAATATTCTGTGTTTTATTTCAATGTATGTAGCACCTACCTCATTTATTGCATGTGAGAAACAATTTAACAAAAATAAGTACATTTTCATTGCCATAACAAATACTCAGATAAAATACACATCAGATTTATGTATTTCAAAATAAATAATATAATAAATATTCCACGACTTTCACACAACGCCATCTAGTCTCAAACTAAACAGCTTGTTCTATTTACTGGAAAACATATTTACTTCTAAATACATAGACATACTATAGATAAATTACGCCGACATAACAAATGGGAATCGAACCCACGACCTCTGGTATAGCAGTCAGGGCCACTAGCCACTAGACCAAAAGGCCATTCAAAACTTTGCTAAGTAACTAGTTGTTTTTGATCTAAAAGGTCATTAATCATTGTTCTAACTAATCAGTCTTGCCAAATGAGTTGCTAGACAATATAATTAGACAGGCGAGAGCTTTAAATCAATGGGTAGACTACAAAAGCCATTTATAATACATCTACACGGAAATTCGGGTTTAAGGGATAAGCAGAGGTGTACGAAGTATCACTTTATTGTACCTATATACTATAAGTAGGTATAGTTAAAAAATTGTAAGTTTAAGTAGAATTTGTAAAGATCGAATACCGTATTTGAAAAAAAAAGGCGGATTGGACAGTCAGATAGATTTCTAAAAGCATGAGAAACGTATTTTTTTTTTAAGACATGAATAAAAAAAATAGAAGGTAATATTTAATCAAAGACGATTATTGTATGGAAGTGGGGGTAGTAACGTCACTTGTCATTAAAAATTGACATCACGCGAAGTTTAAACTCGCTATATCGTCTCAAATTTTTATTTACGCGATTTGTGTGTGTTTTTTTTGAAATCTAACGTACTAATTAGTGTTTTGAAAACTCTATTGGGTCAAACTTATGTGTCCTGTGAAGTTTCAAGACTGAAGAGAAGCTGTTTCAAAGCAGTAAGTTTTTCTGCAAAGTACTTAAGTAGGTAGATTTTACTCTAAGAATTTGCTAGCGCGTAACTAGCTAAATAATGTTTCAATACTTATGTTTGATTATTTGAATTTTAAGCGACTTTAAAAAAGGAGGAGGTTTCTCAATTCGACCGTTTACATGTTCTTTCTATTATCTACTGTTAGTTCCATCTAGTTAACAGACTAAGGACAAATTCTGTATATAATTCAAGCAACATACTGCTCTGTAATCTGCCCCAACGTAGCACAATTAACGTAGATCCCTAATTAATCTTGTACCAAACATTATCTTAAGCGAAACATCTTAAATGATCCTAACAAGGACAACTATGTTAGTTTATGTCCTGGTCAATAAATATCAACCTTTTGGCGCAGTAAATAATGGTTCTAAAAAACCATAGCAATATCTTACAAGGCGTCGTAAAGGATTAAGGGGAACTGTATATCTAACACCACGTTTTAAAGTTATATGTATATGCAGTTGTAGAAGAGAGACACCGCTCTATAAATAAATAAATATCTTGGGACAATATCCACACACGGCCATCTGATCCCAAGCTAAGCAGAACTTGTGATATGGCAATCAGACAGCTGATAAACATACTTATATATTTCTAAATATATATATTATAGATAAATCACACCCAGACACAGAACAATTGATCGTGCTCATCACACAAACATTTGTCTTGGGTGGGAATCGAAACCACGACCTCCGGCTTAGCAGTCAGGGTCTCTAACCACTAGACCAACAGGCCATATGCCGTGTAATGCGTTGTCACGCTTCCACAACTGCAATCATATTCCTTAATACTGTTTCGGTAGGCTCCCTGAGGAATTGGAACTGGGAAGTTCTATTCTTAATCTAAAACAAATTTTAAGATAAGGTATTTCTTCAGCACACGTTATACAGGGTGATTTAATTTGCATCTAAGTGTAAAGAGATTTGGTAATCGGGTAATCTCTTGATGAAGCTGTGATTACGACTGGTTGTATGTTCCTCAGGGCTCAGGACCTAGTTTGCATAAGCCAAGGATTTAAGATAACAGATTTGTGTAAATGTTCTATTGTAGATACCGTCGAATATGTTAAACGAATCTCGAACGATTTGCGAATAGGTAAAATAACTTGGATACATTTTTTGCTTTGAGTAGTACTCAGATTATTTAATAGGGATGGCTTTTCTATAAAGTTTTTTATTCGAAATATCAGTCTGTAAAAGTTAAAATAGTTTCGGATGTAAATTAATCTTCTATTGAATGAATAGAGTGGTTGGGGACTAACGTTAACTTCAGATTACACTGATAGGGTGCAAAAATAATTTGAAATAGAAAAACAAATAGTAAACTAGTAGTGCCTAGGCGATTCTACCTACTTTAAATATGTAAGTATCTTATTAGGCTTTAAAGTATACTTGTGGTATACTGATATAGTATTGTTGTCATGGCAGTCATACAGTCGGCTTTAGCTAGGTAAGTAAATACAACTTTTTTTTAATTAATATGGAAGTTATTTTCATAAATCTAACTAGTTAGGTCACTACTCTTTTATACCTAACTTTAATCTTTACGTAATTAAATACGTACTCGCAATTAAATGTCTAACATCAAGGTATATGTAAAACCTGTTAGCAAACGCACTTAAGTCCAGCCCATAAATAATTCAACACAATTAATTTAAATTATCATCTATAAAGACAACATCATACATCAATTTACACGAGATAGTCAAACTTGTAGGTAATCTAAATAATTACAGTATATGGTCATCACAGAACCAGCTTTACACCGTAGGCTATCTAAATGACCCGAACGGGGAAACCTAGCACCACATTTTAGAGTAATTTTATTATCAGTGTGGAAGCGAGAGGTCGTTATACGCCGTGTATAGCGTTGTCTCTTTCCCACAACAGCAAGAGTTTAACTTGCAAAAGTACTTTAGTTATTCTGGTCGAACGTGATAAATGTTATCCTATTTAATCTGTTTATGGCTACTTGCCATTAACAAGAGAGGTTAGTGTCTAAACAGGCCTCTTTAGTTTATCTATAAGTTATAGCACTTTGGTATCTGCGATTATAATTAGCAAATGGAGCTGGAACATTGAGTTTAATGTTTCTGAATTGAGAGAAATCAATTATTAGTTAGTTGAAACGTTATTCTACTTATTTAATATTAAATAGGCGAAAGTTTGTAAGTATATATTATGTTTTTATTGTTTCATAGCTGTAACTACGGTGTACAATAAAGAAAATTCTATTCTATTGTATAGATGGACGGATTGATGTATGTTTGTTACTCTCTTACGCCCATTCGGTCGGATCAATTTTGCTGTAACTCAGGCTTTTTTAACCATCTACGTTAGAGGGAGGTAAGGTTTTTGCCGCTATAACCGACGTTCGCGCGGGTGAAGTTGCGGGCAACAGCGGATATTTATTTCAATATTCAAATGACTTTCATTCTTTAGTAGACGATTGATACCAGTTGTGTACTTAGTTTAAATATAAGAAAATAGTCTAGTTCGATCAATATTAGTAATTAAAGTCATTGCCTTTTAAGTGTGGGTGTTACCACACCTTTTCGAGGTTACAAAAACAATCGAAAACAACTTTTAAAAAGAAATATAAAAAGAAAATCAACTGTCAAAGTCGCCTCCTAATCGGATTGATCAAAGTGATACAAGAGTAATTCTATTGAAAACAAATTGATATAGAAAAAGAAATAATATTTTATTTGTTTTGTGATATGACAATATATTGGACATTTGGACATCTAAGAATATCAGACCGTCTATTGTTTTCATTTTTAGGATCATAGAGTTTTATTTGATAAAAAAAATACAACGATCATGTTTCTCGAATCATTTTTAGACTTAAAAATCTACCCATCTTTTGGTACACGTGGTATTTATGACTGAGTCGTTTTCATTATTTTTGCGTATATACCTACAAACTAACGGCCTCAAGTTATTGTTCCAAAAGTCTGACTGCACTGATAGCCGAGTGGTATAGGTCACCACGCGCAATTACCACTGTACGCGACGTGTCGTGGATTCAATCCCCGTGTAGGACAAGAATTTGTGCGATCCACAAAAGTTTGTTCTGAGTTTGGCTGTCTTTGTGCAAGTGAATTGAATGTCTGTGAAAACCCCCGCGATGCAAGGATAAAAATGCTTAACATGGGAGTCGTTTAAAAAAGAGAATGTAGCTCTATAACACTCTTAAGAAGAGTAATGCTCCCACAAATTTAAGTATTACTTTAAGAGGTGGTTCAGGCCCCCCATACTATTGGTCAGTCATTACATGTTAAGATAAGTCCGCAATAAGTTTACAGGAATTTGATCGCCATAAAGTGCGGGTCATAAACTGGTGACCACCTCAGGGTGGCTTGAGGGACCTTGTACACCATAAAACATGTTTTATTAGTTCCTGCGGTAATCGGTCACCGTGGGTCGGTAGTACACTTTTATGCTCATTAAATTTGCTTGCATATGTGAGTAAACGCATCTTAAAAGGTGCATGTTTTTGGAATAGATAAAATGTGTAGGTTTGGGATCTTAGTTTTATTGATCAGTTGGGAGTGTACGGGCAATATCATCGCAGTGAGCAAGTGTCTTGAGCAATGCAATGACTGGCCTGTTGGTCTAGTGGTTAGTGGCCCTGACTGCCATACCAGTGGTCGTGGGTTTGATTTCCACCCAGGGCAAATGTTTGTGTGATGATCACGATCATTTGTTCTGTGTCTGGGTGTAAATTATCTATTGTATGTATTTATCTAGAAGTTGTATGTTGTTCGTTTGTCAGTCGTCTAATTCTCATAATACCAAGTTTGAGGCTAGATGGCGCTGTGTGAAAGTCGTAGAATATTATCATTAATGCTCTTCTCTATTTGAGAATAGATCTTTGATGAATATTTGGATAACCCCAGGTCGGTGTAATATCTAATTAGTACATTTTTTTAATTGTTAATATTCCATCCACTAAATACGAAACTGTACTTTTATTTATTGAGTTTTACATTTATATTATCTCCCTTTTCCCCTCCATGCGTACCTACTGCTTTGTATGATAAGGATTCCAAATTCCTATTCTCAATATCTGAAATAAACGTTTACAAAACTTCCCTTTTGGGTCACAAAACCATTTTTGTGACATAATTTCTTACTTTGTGTTTATTTCCCACATCATACGCGGTTATATTTAACGTAACTATTTTCCGTCCACTTTTCTATACCTACTTTCCCTTGTCAAATACCTCCTACACATCTAAAATACCGCCAAATCGAACAAAATAAACAAGTGAGTACTTTATTCCGGTGTAAACGTAAAACTACAGTATAGTGATAAATACAGTATGATGTCTTCATACAACCGGGCGCAACGCGAGTTTAGCCTACGTTATCGGATCGTGGCATGACTGGGGCATGATACGGTTGCGATCGTGTCGCAGTGACGAACAGAGAGGTGTTTGTTAATGTAATTTAAATGTTGTAAGTGGGTAGCTCTATCGCTGTTACGTGTCGCGCGGCTGTAGCCGATCTGGGCATTTTTTAGAAACGGCTGAGTTGAACTACTGTATGTATTCATACTGTGGTATAACATTTCGCGTAAACATTTTATACAGTTGTCCAGTCTCGCAGTGTTTGCTCACTTGATTGGATCCGTGCCATTTTTATTTACTCAAACCTTAGTATTTTAAGTTAGAATATTTGTGTTTGTCGTGCGTTTGCTATTAACAATCTATTGTTGGAAAGTATTAGTTAGTCCAATCGTGCACGAACTAATTTGTTGATGATTTTCTTTCTAGATTGGGATTAATTTTATTATTATATTTCTGTATCGTTTCATTTAAGTAAGTTTCGTAAAAGTTGAATTGAAATATTAGGAATAGGAATTTGAAGCCTTCTGCAAAGTAAAATGTATGAAGGGGGAATTCACAAGAGTGATTCGATGAGTAGGTACATAAAAAAAAATATTACCTTACGCATTACGTCGTGGTCGCGTACCTATACATGTATTTGCTCGTAACTGTACACACTATACACGTAGACATAATTAAATAACCACTAACACACGAGTTCTTAAGGAAACTACACACGGATTAAAGGACAAAAACATTTTAATTCCTAATTACTAACACCTCCTAACTAGACAAAATGACACCATAAAAATGTCACTTTAAAACAAGAATATTCCCTAATGTTTTAATAATTATAACTTAAAGCGTACTTATAATGTACCTCTACCACCACGTCTTTAAGTAATATAGTCGCGGGTGTGTAAGCGTGACAGCACTACATAGCCTAGAGCGGCGTCTCTTTTCCACAACTGCAGTAACATTTCTCTAAGTTATAGTAGTAGGCCCTTTGTACTAAGTGTGGGTGACGCTTTACATAATAACTTAGTGGCAACACGTTTGCACTAAATAACACGTTAACTTAATGACTAGTACCAGTTTTACGATTTCGTCTGCATAAGTCTACGCGACTTGCAAACTGTTTAGTGTCTAGCTCGTAAAACAGTTTAATTTTTAAGAAACCTAGTCTTTTTAGTATTCCGTTTATGACTAGACGTAGATTTGCGGATTGCGTAATTTAAAAAGAAGTTTAGTAATATTTTTGTTAAAAGTTCGAAGTTTAAAAACGAATCCGATTCTTATTTTTATTTAAAAATACTGGCCGATACTGTCAGATCATTTAACTCAAATAACAAAAAGCTACTTAAAAAAAATATTCAACATTTTTTCTTATTTCAAAAACAGAAACAAAGTAATAACATAACGCACTATCCCATTATCCAGTTTTATGACGTCACATCAAAAATAAATTCCGCCTACATTATCTGTGACCACCGTAGCGCCATCTAGTTTATGAGGCGTAACAAGCAATAAAAATTGAGACGATCGCTCTGCAATCTCCCGACGGCCTACTGTCTTCTGATGAACACCCTAAGACTTTATACTTGGTTATAAAAAGTTTATGTCGCGCACACGTCTTTAAACATGTTCTACACGAAAGCTAGTAATATATAGCTTTCGCTTGAATGCTGCTTTTGACTTGTTCTTTTATGTTATACTTGAAAACTTGTACCCTTTATGTGGGGTTAGGAAAATTACTAATTTTATCTCATGTTAAATGAACAACAAATGACATTAAAAACAGTGCAAGAAGTTGGTTTTCGTTACGAAATGACCACAGCTAAAATATTTTTGAATCAATTGCTAAAACAATACTTAGGTCAACATTCTAAACCAAATACATCCCATACTTAGAGAGTATTCTACTAGTATAATACATATATTTTTTCCTAGCCTATTGTGCCCCACAGCTGAGCAAAGACCTTCCCCAAATCCTTTCTCGTTTTTCCATCCTGCGTCACCCGAACCTTTATTTTTTAACGTTAATATAAATTAACATTAAAAAAAATACAAATGCTTAGAGCAAAATCAAAATCAAAATCAAAATTATTTT